>OY757023.1:91406615-91857836 GCA_963580285.1 Lucinisca nassula
CAGAAGTCAACTGATCTGAATCTACACTGTTTGTACAGTGTAGATCCTGATCAGATGGCTTCTGAGCCATCTGATCTGGATCTACACTGTTTGTAAAGGTAGGGATTGTCGTGAACAGCAGGTTAAGGGTTAGGTTCATATCACAAGTGTTAACAGCCAAGTTTCTTGCAAGATGGCATGTTTTTACAGGTTCTCTAGGCTTTCGTAGGGCTGCATACAAACACTCATTTAGCTACTAAAGATTTCATGTCAATTTCATGACTGCTCAAATATTCTTTATCCCACTGTATACGGGGAAACCCCATAAAGGGTACTTTGGCAAACAGTGCAGGCCCAGATCAGACGCCACAGAACTGATCAGGGCGTCTGATCAGGGCCTGCACTATTTGCTAACAGAATTTTCCGTCAAAAATACAGTAACAAGAGGACCATGATGGCCCTGGATCGCTCACCTGATCCATAGAGTAACAAGTGGGACCCGGGGAGGGCCATTATTAACCCCAGGGCTATAATGTGCATAATGTTCAGAGAAGTCTAAAAAGGTGAAGCTTCATACCAAATATCAACAAGCAAATTCGTTGAATTGATATCCCCCGCCGAATGGGTTTTTCGTGTAGAATGGCAAGAAAATATATCTGGCCAAAATTGCGAAAAAAAAATTGCGCGTGCATCACGGCAGTATAATAATACATATATATTTCAAGTTTCATTTTATTCCATGCAATAGTTGCTGAGAAGCGGTTCCAGACAAAGTGAGACGACGAAAAATCCAGAATTTTAATCATTTAAGGGGCCATAACTCTGGGTGTAAAAAGTCAATCCGAAAAAAATTTGTGCGTGCATCACCACAGCATAATAATACATATTTATTTCAAGTTTCATTTAATTCCATGCAATAGTTGCTGAGAAACAGTTCCCGACAAAAAAGTGAGACGACGAAAAATCCAGAATTTCAATCATTTAAGGGGCCATAACTCTGGATGTAAAAAGTAAATCCGGAAAAAAAATGCGCGTGCATCACCACAGCATAATAATACATATTTATTTCAAGTTTCATTTAATTCCATGCAATAGTTGCTGAGAAACGGTTCCGGACAAAGTGAGACGACGAAAAATCCAGAATTTCGATCATTTAAGGGGCCATAACTCTGGATGTAAAAAGTCAATCCAGAAAAAAATTGCGCCTGCATCACCGCAGCATAATAATACATATTTATTTCACGTTTCATTTAATTCCATGCAATAGTTGCTGAGAAACAGTTCCGGACAAAGTGAGATGACGAAAAAATCCAGAATTTCAATCATTTAAGGGGCCATAACTCTGGATGTAAAAAGTCAATCCGAAAAAAAATTGCGTGTGCATCACTGCAGCATAATAATACATATTTATTTCAATTTTCATTTAATTCCATGCAATAGTTGCTGAGAAACGGTTCCGGACAAAGTGAGACGACGAAAAATCCAGAATTTCAACCATTCAAGGGGCCATAACTCTGGATGTAAAAAGTAAATCTGAAACAAAATTGCGCGCGCATCACCACAGCATAATAATACATATTTATTTCAAGTTTCATTTAATTCCATGCAATAGTTGCTGAGAAACGGTTCCGGACAAAGTGTGACGGACGGACGGAAGGACGGACGGACGGACGGAAGGACGGACGGAAGGATGGACGGACGGACCCACATTTTGGGTTTGTGTGGCTGCACCTGTCCATATTTTATGGGGCTAAAATTTTTATGTGGCTAACGGTATCAATATCAATATATCAATTCAACGAATTTGCTTGGGGCATTTGTGGCCCCAGCACTATAATTCGAACAATCTTGGTAGGGGTCCACTAGATGAAGCTTCATACCAAATATCAAAGACCTGGGCCTTACGGTTTCAGAGAAGAAGATTTTAAGGATTTTCCCTATATAAGCCCATGTAAAACCAAAGGGCATAATAATACATATTTATTTCAATTTTCATTTAATTCCATGCAATAGTTGCTGAGAAACGGTTCCGGACCAAGTGAGACGACGAAAAATCCAGAATTTCAATCATTCAAGGGGCCATAACTCTGGATGTAAAAAGTCAATCCGAAACAAAATTGCGCGTGCATCACCACAGCATAATAATACATATTTATTTCAAGTTTCATTTAATTCCATGCAATAGTTGCTGAGAAACGGTTCCGGACAAAGTGTGACGGACGGACGGAAGGACGGACGGACGGAAGGATGGACGGACGGACCCACATTTTGGGTTTGTGTGGCTGCACCTGTCCATATTTTATGGGGCTAAAATTTTTATGTGGCTAACGGTATCAATATCAATATATCAATTCAACGAATTTGCTTGGGGCATTTGTGGCCCCAGCACTATAATTCGAACAATCTTGGTAGGGGTCCACTAGATGAAGCTTCATACCAAATATCAAAGACCTGGGCCTTACGGTTTCAGAGAAGAAGATTTTAAGGATTTTCCCTATATAAGCCCATGTAAAACCAAAGGGCCCCGGAGCGGGGGCATTTTTGGCCCCAGCACTATAATTTGAACAATCTTGGTAGGGGTCCACCAGATGAAGCTTCATACCAAATATCAAAGACCTGGGCCTTGTGGTTTCAGAGAAGAAGATTTTTTAAGTTTTTGATGAAAAAAATCTCTTTTTGGCTCCTATGACCTAGATGTGCAACAGACCGGTGTCATATAATATTTTGACCCGCCTAAAAAGTGACCCGCGGGTCATAATATTATGACCCGCGGGTCAATATATTATTATAATATTTTGACCCCCCCCTATAATATTTTGACCCCCCTCCCTAACTTCACAAAAGTTACATTTAAATGACCAAATATGGTGAGGTAACTGTTAAGCAGTAAAACTATGACAATTGTGGTGGTTTTTCCTGCTGATTTTTACACTTGGGCATTGTCGGAGGGGTGGGGTGGGATAGTTCTAGATCTGAAAATCTACAGCAAGAAAAATGACTATAATATATAAGAAAGGGCAATCATGTTTAAAGGGAAATGGCTAAAAAGCAGCAAAAAAGATAAAAAATAACAGAAAAAAAACATGACTAAAATGGTATTGAGAGAACCAGCCTATGCACGTGGGGGGGGGGGGGGGGGGGGGGGGGGGGGGGTCAAATTATTATAGCTATAATAAAATGACCCACCCTTTTTATCTGTTATTGATATACTGGTATTTGAGTTCATTCAATTAATTAAACTTTTCATTGAATTAGATGGCTTGTAATACACTAGATTCAGTAAGGTTCAGTATGTGGGAGGGGTTGTAACTTAATGACTAGAAAAATAAGGGGGGGGGGTCAAATTATTATAGCTATAATAAAATGACCCACCCTTACTATTTGTAATTAGTGTACTGGTATTTGAGTTCACACAGTTAAATTAAAACTTAAATTGCTTTATATGGCTAGAAATAGACTATATTCAGTAAGGCCCAGTATGTGGGAGGGGTTGTTACTTAATGACTTGAAATTGGCGGGGGGGGGGGGGGGGGTTCAAATTATTATAGCTATAATAAAATGACCCACCCTTACTATTTGTAATTAGTGTACTGGTATTTGAGTTCACACAGTTAAATTAAAACTTATATTGCTTTATATGGCTAGAAATAGACTATATTCAGTAAGGTTCAGTATGTGGGAGGGGTTGTTACTTAATGACTTGAAATTGGGGGGGGGGGGGGGGGGGGGGAGGGTCAAATTATTATAGCTATAATAAAATGACCCACCCTTATTATCTGTTATTGATATACTGGCATTTGAGTTCTCTCAATAGATTAAACTTTTAATTGAATTAGATGGCTTGTAATACACTAGATTCAGTAAGGTTCAGTATGTGGGAGGGGTTGTAACTTAATGACCTGAAATGGGGGGGGGGTCAAATTATTATAGCTATAATATAATGACCCACCCTTATTATCTGTTATTGATATATTGGTATTTGAGTTCATTCAATTAATTAAACTTTTCATTGAATTAGATGGATTGTAATACACTAGATTCAGTAAGGTTCACTGGTTCAGTATGTTGGAGGGATTGTAACTTAATGACTTCGTTTAAATGGGGGGTTCAACGTTCAATTGTCATGATTATCCTGTTGTTTTAACCAAGTTAATTAGAAATAATCTACTGCTATATCCCCTTTTCTTTACATTATTTTGAGTCCATTTCCTTGGTTGAAAAAGATACTTGGTGTGGGGGGTCATTTTATTATGGGTATAATATTTTGACCCCCCCCCCCCCTACATTTCATCAACAGTTCAACATTCAATAGTCATGATTATTCTGTTGTTTTAATCCAGTTAATTAGAAATAATCTACTGCTATATCCCCTTTTCTTTACATTATTTTGAGTCCATTTCCTTGGTTGAAAAGGATACGTGGTGTGGGGGGTCATTTTATTACGGGTATAATATTTTGACCCCCCCCCCCCCTACATTTCATCAACAGTTCAACGTTCAATTGCCATGATTATCCTGTTGTTTTAATCCAGTTAATTAGAAATAATCTACTGCTATATCCCCTTTTCTTTACATTATTTTGACTCCATTTCCTTTGTTGAAAAAGATACTGGGGGGGGGGGGGGATTTTATTATGGGTATAATATTTTGACCCCCCCCTTCTAAGCAACACCCATTTCAAATGAGAATATTATTCTTCATTATCTTGTTAAATGTGATATAATGATGATAATGATATTATTGTCCAGTACTTTGTAAATTGTACTGGGTGGGGGGGGGGGGGGGTCATTTTATTATACCTATAATATTTTGACCCCCCCCCCCTTTCTTGGCAGCAACACCCAATTCATAAGAGAATATTATTCTGCATTAATTTTGTCAAATGTGAAATAATCTGTTGATATTATTGTCCAGTACTATTATTTTGAGTCCATTTCCTTTGTTGAAAAAGATACTGGGGGGGGGGGGTCATTTTATTATGGGTATAATATTTTGACCCCCCCCCCCCCCCCCCCCCCCCCTCTAAGCAGCAACACCCATTTCATTATCTTGTTAAATGTGATATAATATGTTGTTTTATCCGTTTTCTTGACATGATATTATTGTCCAGTACTTTGTAAATTGTACTGGGGGTCATTTTATTATAGCTATAATATTTTGACCCCCCACCCCCCTTTCTTGGCAGCAACACCCATTTCAAAAGAGAATATTATTCTGCATTAATTTTGTCAAATGTGAAATAATCTGTTGATATTATTGTCCAGTACTAATATTTTGAGTCCATTTCCTTAGTTGAAAAAAGATATGTATGGGGGGGGGGGGGTCATTTTATTATAGCTATAATATTTTGACCCCCCTACCCATGTTGTCAGATCTGCAATAGACTCCTTGCAATACCCATTTCTTATCTTGTCAATACCTATTTATCGATAAAAGTCCACTTCTGATTTATTTTGCTGAAGTTTTAGGGGCGGGTCATAATATTATAGGGGGGGTCAAAATATTACTATAATATATTGACCCGCGGGTCAAAATATTACACGGGTCAAAATATTATCTGACACCGGAACCATTTGAACAACTTTGAAAGGGGACCACCTAAGGATCATTCCTGTGAAGTTTGGTCAAAATCTGATCAGTGGTTTAGGAGGAGATGTCATTTAAAGAATTGTTTAAGGACGGACGGACGCACGCACTCACGGACGGACGGACGCACGCACGCACGACGGACGATTTGTGATCCCAAAAGCTCACCTCGTCACTAGGTGACGGTGAGCTAAAAACGAAACAAGAGGGCCATGATGGCCCTGGATCGCTCACCTGATCCATAGAGTAACAAGTGGGCCCCGGGGAGGGCCATTATTGACCCCAAGGCTATAATGTGCATAACGTTGAGGGAGGTCTAAAAAGGTGAAGCTTCATACCAAATATCAACAAAGGTTATAATTTGAACAATCTGGGCAAAGGTCCACTAGATGAAGCTACACACCAAATATCAAAGACCTGGGCCTTGCGGTTTCAGAGAAGAAGATTTTTTTAAAGATATTCCTTACATAAGCCTATGTAAAACCAAATGGCCCCGGGGCGGGGGCATTTTTGGCCACAGGGCTATAATTTAAACATTCTTGATAGAGGTTCACTAGATGAAGCTTCACACCAAATATCAAAGACCTGGGCCTTGCTGTTTCAGAGAAGAAGATTTTCAAAGATTATCTCTATATAAGTCTAGTAAAACCAAAGGGCCCCCGGGGCGGGGGCATTTCTGGCCCGAGGGCTATATTTTGAACAATCTTGGTAGAGTTCCACTAGATGAAGCTCCATACCAAATATCAAAGACATGGGCCGCCTTGCAGTTTCAGAGAAGAAGATTTTTAAAGATTTCCCTATATAAGTCTATGTAAAACCAAAGGGTCTCGGGGCTTGGGCATTTTTAGCCCCAGGGCTATAATTTGAACAATCTTGATAGAGGTCCACTAGATGAAATTTCACACCAAATATCAAAGACCTACACCTTGTGATTTCATAGAAGAAGATTTTTAAAGATTTTCCCTATATAAGTCTATGTAAAACCAACGGGCCCCGGAGCGGGGGCATTTTTGGCCCCAGGGCCATAATTTGAACAACCTTGGTAGGGTCCACTAGATGAAGCTTCATACCAAATATCAAAAACCTGAGCCTTGTTGTTTCAGAGAAGGAGATTTTCAAAGATTTTCCCTATATAATCCTATGTAAAATCAAAGGGCCCTGGAGCGAAGGCATTTTTGGTCTCAGGGCTATAATTTGAACAATCTTGGTAGAGGTCCACAAGATGAATCTTCATACCAAATATCAAAGACCTGGGCCTTGTGGTTTCAGAGAAGCAGATGTTTAAAGTTTTCCCTATATAAGTTTATGTAAAACCAAAGGGCCCCCGAGGCGGGGGCATTTTTGGTCTCAGGGTTATAATTTGAACAATCTTGGTAGAGGTCCATTAGATGAAGCTTCATACCAAATATCAAAGACCTAGGCCTTGTGGTTTCAGAGAAGAAGATTTTTCAAGACTTTCCCTATATATAAGTCTATGTTAAACCAAAGGGCCCCGGAGCGGAGGCATTTTTGGCCCCAGCACTATAATGTGAACATTCTTGGTAGGGGTCCACTAGATGAAGCTTCATACCAAATATCAAAAACCTGGGCCTTGTGGTCTCAGAGAAGAAGATTTTTAAGTTTTTGGTGAAAAAATCTATTTTTTGGCTCCTGTGATCTAGATGTGCAATGGACCGAACCATTTGAAGGACTTTGAAAAGGGACCACCTAAGGATCATTCCTGTGAAGTTTGGTCAAAATCTGATCAGTGGTTTAGGAGGAGATGTCATTTGAAGAAATTGTTTACGAATGCACGCACAGATGCACACAGGGACGCACGTATGGACGACGGACAAAAAGTGATCACAAAAGCTCACCTTGTCACTACGTGACAGGTGAGCTAAAAATAGGCCTGACACCCCTTATATGATAAATGGTCTTGTCCAAAATAAAGCAATGGAAGCGTCCACTAGTATACAATGGATTACAGCTTACCTCTTGTGAATTAGGGTTCAATGCATACTGTATGTTACACTCCCCGACTATCTTGAGATGTCTGATCACTTTAATGGCTGTCGATCTCAGAATGTTGTATTCTATGTTGGTGAGTGTCTGGCTAGGGGCCACAACTATAGATTCTCCGGTGTGGATCCCTAGAGGGTCCACATTCTCCATATTACACACCTGAAAATTAATAAACAGTATTCCACATAATCAGAACACATACTGTATTAGTGCATACCAATATATTTTGAAGAAGTACATTTGTTTGTGGCAAGGTTTTAAAACATGTATTTAGGTCATTTTGGAGACCATGTAATTAATAATAATAATAATCGACCTTATTTATAGAGGGTAACACATTTAGTACCAGTACTTATCTTCCATGCGGCCCTCTTTTCCTGGGTTTGTTTGTTTGATTTGAGGTTCAACATCCCCATCAACACTGTAAAGGTCATTTTGGAGACCTTGCTTCCAATTTTGTGGGTCTTTTACCCGACTTTGAGATGAAATGACATCTCAAGCCCTGTTGCCCAAACAAACCAATAGGGCTTATAAACATTGACGATCCAACACTCACACCGCTTTGCCTGGGCAGGCTTAGATCCTCTAAGCAGTTTACCAGCACTCATGTGTGGGTCCGATTCAGCTCTGCGTGGAAGCATCATGCAGCCCATATATTTCTTCAAGCCCTGATGGGCGGGGGCCGTTCTTTTCCTGGGAAGAAACCAGTACTAAGCAATGTGGATGAAGTTTCTTGCTCAAGGAAACAACACGTGGCGCTTGCGAGGATCGAACCGGCTACCTCTCGATCGCAAATCCGATGCTTTACCACTGCACCACAGTGCTCCAAAATTTTCCTGACACTAACATGAAACGACATCTCAAGCCCTACCACCCAAAGATACTGCTAGGGTTTCAGGAGCGGTCCAACTCTCGTCACTTTTCCTGAGCAGACTAATACCTTCTAACCGGCTTACCAGTACTCAAGTTTGGTCAGTTTCAGCTCTGCGCGGAAGCACCATGCAGCCCTATCTATTTCCACAAGCCCTGATGGGTGGGGGCGTACCAAGTTGCATCTTTAGTTTAACAAGTTTGTTAGTTGTCCAAACCTTAACTGTTCTAACAACTAACGCATCATATATTCTGGAAGTTTTGCTGAAAAATTTGTTTTATATGCAAAAAGCTAACCCAAATTTTTTTTTCAGCAAATTTTTTTTTAGCATATTAGCCATGTTAAATGATAAAAGTTTTAACACTGTGATGTTAGCGACATTGTTAGTTTTGATTAACAGGACCCTAACCACTGACAAGTTATTTAAGAGGAATGGGGACACCAGCTTCAACACCTTCAGGGGAGGCAACTCCTGCAAAAGTATTTTTGTCTCCCATGTCAATAGGTGTCAACTCTTAAAGGAAAGAATTTGCTCCTGAGAGCAAATTCTTTCCTTTAAGAATAGACCCCTTTTTCAGGGGGACAGGGCTTATAGAAAAGCGAACAGGAAGTCCCAAAAGTTGTCTCTCTTGGAAAAAGGGCGGAAAAATCTGCCAGGTGTTCCCATTCCCCTTAAAGACAGCCCCAAAGGCGGTCTGAACATAAGAAAGTTACAGTATGATGACTGATATTTAAAACAAATAAATAAACAGTGGATTGTAACCTGTTTGGAGTTCAATGGCCTAGTCAACACCATTAATCTCATATCGAGCCAATCAGTTGACTTACCCACACTTTTCCGGGGAAGACTTAGCTACAGTAGAGTTCACATTCTTTTGCCAGAAACTAGAAATTGTCCTCCTTCAATCAGCAGAAGGGAATAATGACAGAACAGTGAGTGAGCGTTTGATTTTACGTCTGACTAACAGCAGAGATCATATGGAGACAGGACCTCAGTTTAAAGACTCATCCGAAAGTCTGGAGAAGCCCAGGATCGATCCTGCGACCCCTTGTTTACAAGGCGAGTAGCGTAACCACTACACCACTGAGGCTTCTATATGACAGTAGGAAAGATTTCATGATCAATCTCCACGAAAATTTTGGGTGTATACTTACCGTAATACAGTTGTCATAGGCATCTCTCATCACTTCATATTCCACTTCTTTCCAGCCCTTCAACGACTTGTCAATCAACACCTGACTTGTGTGTGAGAACGCCGAGGAGGCCAAGGTTGTCAATTCTTCCTCGTTGTCAGCAAACCCTGACCCTAGACCACCTAGAGCAAAGGCTGCTCTGATCAAGACTGGGTATCCTAGTCGGTTTGCTGCTTGTACCGCCTAAATTGAAGATAAAGATAACCTTCTTTATAATGACATTTGATATAACGACAAAACTCGTTACAACAATTTTAATAGAACATATCCTTATCTTAAGATGGAAGGGGCTAATGAAGATACAGTGGAATTCCACTATTATGGCCAGATAAAATGAAGAAGTTTTCTCCATTTAAAGATGTATTTTAAAGGTTTCAGTTTTTATTTCTTTGTGTTTTTACAACCAGTGCCTTCTTGTATGAGACCACCTTGGGATTGTTCAAAAGTGGTCTTTAAGACCACTTTTGGTGGTCTTTAAGACCACTTTTGAACAGTTCCAAATGTGGTCTTAATTTAGGAATTTTACTGTATTTACTACTGAAATTGTTACTCCCAAAAACCAATGTTGTGGAAATTTGTTAGAATCGCCTCAATGAGGCGATTCTAACAAATGTCCACAGCATTTGTTTCTTGGAGTAATTGAGGGTAAAGGGCCCTTTATTACTTATTATAGTACACCATATGAAGATTCTTTATAGCAGCAAATTCTTTAATGGTAATCTGTAAGGCAACAAATACTGTAGTTATAACGAGGGCCCTCTGTTATAACAACAATAAGATACCTCAAAATCTCAAAATATTCAATTAATGTGTAAAATCTATCTAACATACAGTAAAAGGTTGATTATTAGAACAATGATTACGCATTAACCCCAGCAGATTTCAATTTATTAAGGGGAAAGGGAACATCTGGCAGATTTTTTCCGCCATTTTTTCAAAGAGAGATAACTTTCAGGACCACATGTTTGCTTTAGTATAAGCCCTGTCCCATTGAAATAGGGGTCTACTCCTAAGGGAAAGAATTTGCTCCTCTCCTTTAAGAGTTGACCCCTACTGACATGGGAGACAAAAATACTTTTGCAAGAGTTGCCTCCCCTGAAGGTGTTCCCATTCCCCTTAAGCCCCAATAGATTTTCCCGTAAACCTAAGATGTCAATATATTTAAGGAGACTTTTTCATTATCTTATTTTGAAAACTTATGTTGCCTATAATCAGAATTGCCTCAAATGAGGCTATATGATTTGTTTTCCAAAGTACCCCAACCCCTTACAGGTGTGACATAGCCTTTGGCAGAATTCTTGCATTTTATCATATGATGTCACGTCTGAGAATGTAGTATGCAATGTAATAAATTCGATAAGCCACTAGTGGATTAAATATGCAAGTTATTTAGATATGCACCGTAACATTACATGTATGACGTCCTTAACAACATCGCATTTACTAATGGTGGAATATTGATATTTTTGTAAAACAATCGTGAATAAAATACGTTTGAAATGTCATATGATAAATAGAATCTTGCTCATGTATTATTGAATTATCAAAGTCGTTAAGGAAAAAGGCATAAAATGCTCAGCAAAGCCTCGTATTTTATTCGTTTTCCTCAACTTGTTTAATAAATTCAATAATACATGAACATCATGCTCATGTATTATTGAATTTATTAAACACGTTGAGGAAAAGGCATAGCCTCGCATTTTATTCCTTTTCCTCAACTTGTTTAATAAATTCAATAATAAACTGAATAATACATATACACTTATGTAAGATCCTCTACATAAGAAATGCCTGAAGAATTACCTGTTCAACACTAAAAGCAGCTTCACTTGGGGCCACATGTTCATTAATCTCTGCCATCTTCTCCGCAAAAACTTTACGATCTTCTGTCCACTCTATTGACTTCACCTGAGTTCCCAGTACTCTCACATTATAGTCCTCTAGGACTCCTGCATTGGTGAGCTGTACCCCACAGTTGAGCGCTGTCTGACCACCGAATGTCAACAAAATGCCATCAGGTCTCTCACTTTTAATTACCTGAAATCCAGAAATACAAATAATTTAAGAGGGAAGGGTATTTAGTCCTTTTTGTGGGGACCTGTTCTTTATTTATTTAAGGGAAATGGGAACACCTGGCACATTTTTCCGCCATTTTTCAAAGGGAGACAACTTTTGGGATGTCCCCTTCGCTTTTCTATAGGTTCAGTCCAGTACTCGTAAAGGAAAGAATTTGCTCCTCAGGAGCAAATTCTTTCATTTAAGAGTTGAACCCTATTGGCATGGGAGACAAAATACTTTTTGCAGGAGTTGCCTCCCCTGAAAGTGTTCCCATTCCCCTTAATACTGGACACCCCAAACAGGTCACTGAAAAACAGTGCAGACCAATATTAGAATTCTGCAGTATCTCATCAGGGCCTTCACTGTTTGCAGGAAGTTCAAGCATTCTCATAATAAAAATATCTTAAGATGGCACCCCTAATTTTCAACAAGAACTGGTTTTGTTTGTTTATTCTGGAGTTTAACAGTCCAGTCAACACTACTTAGGTCATATCTAGCCAGTCAGTTTACCTAACAAAAGTTCCTAGGTAGACTTATACATAAGCTGTTAACCAGTCACCAGTCGGATGCTAGACTGAGCTACCCAGGTCAGAAATAAAGACTGGTGGCATGTATAAGGTGGACCCCGCCCATCGGGGCTTGAAGAAATAGATGGGCTGCATGATGCTTCCACGCAGAGCTGAAACCTACCACACATGAGTACTGGTAAACCGCTTAGAGGATCTAAGCCTGCCCAGGCAAAGCAGTGTGTCTCTGATCATCCATGCTTATAAACCCTATTGGTTTCATTGGGAGATAGGACTTGAGATGTCATTTCCTCTCAGTGTTGGGTAGAAGTCCCACAAAATTGAAAGCAATGTCTCCAAAATGACCTATACAGTGTTGATGGGGACGTTAAACCTCAAACAAACTAGAACAAGCGACCAGTGGGTCACTTATACCCCCGGCCAGCCCCACCCTCTGATATATCTTTCGAGCTTGTATATCATATGAATGAAGTCAAGAAGCTATAAGAATCTATAAATGTGCTTGTAAAAGCTAAACCAAACAAAATTTCTAAATGGACCAAGGGAGTGAGGGCATCAAAGTTAATGAAGCAGCAGGGTGGGGTATGCATCAATGAAATCTTTGGACTGGTATGCAACATTGATGCAAGTATGAATTGAATTTTTCTTAGAGTTTAGAACATACAGGCATCTATAAACTTTGTCATAAAACTTTAACCAAATGTAAAATTTCTAAGTCCGTGACCTTGAGGTCAAGGGAACCATGGGTGTGGGGCAGGGACATGCATCACGAAATTGTTTATCAAACATGAAGAGAATCTAACATGTGGTTACAGAGATATCAGCCATGAAAAAGGTTTAACACAAAACTTTGACGTAAAAGTAGATGAACAGACTGACAGCCCACCCAGGGGCTTAGATATTCCATATGAAAGGTAATGCTATAGAGATATACTTTACCAAACATGAAGAGAATCTAACATGTGGTTACAGAGATATCAGCAATGAAAAAGGTTTAACACAAAACTTTGACGTAAAAGTAGATGAACAGACAGACAGCCCACCCAGGGGCTTAGATATTCCATATGAAAGGTAATGCTATAGAGATGTACTTTACCAAACATGAAGAGAATCTAACAAGTGGTGACAGAGATATCAGCAATGAAAAAGGTTTCACACAAAACTTTGACGTAAAATTAGATGAACAGACAGATGGACAGCCCACCCAGGGGCTTGACCCAGGGGCTTGACCCAGTGGCTTAGATATTCCATATGAAAGGTAATGGTATGTAGATATCGTTTACTAAAGATGAAGAGAATCTAACATGTGGTTACAGAGATATCAGCAATGCAAAAAGGTTGAACACAAAACTTTGACATAAAAGTATATGAACAGACAGACGGACAGACAGCCCACCCAGGGGCTTAGATATTCCATATGAAAGGTAATGGTATAGAGATATCATTTACCAAACATGAAGAGAATCTAACATGTGGTTACAGAGTTATCAGCAATGAAAAAGGTTGAACAAAAAACTTTGACATAAAAGTAGATGAACAGACAGATGGACAGACAGCCCACCCAGGGCCTTAGATATTCCATATGAAAGGTAATGGTATAGAGATATCATTTACCAAACATGAAGAGAATCTAACATGTGGTTACAGAGTTATCAGCAATGAAAAAGGTTGAACAAAAAACTTTGACGTAAAAGTAGATGAACAGACAGACGGACAGACAGCCCACCCAGGGGCTTAGAATATGAAAGGTAATGGTATAGAGAGATCGTTTACCAAACATGAAGAGAATCTAACATGTGGTTACAGAGTTATCAGCAATGAAAAAGGTTGAACACAAAACTTTGACGTAAAAGTAGATGAACAGACAGATGGACAGACAGCCCACCCAGGGGCTTAAATATTCCATATGAAAGGAAATGGTATAGAGATATCGTTTACCAAACATGAAGAGAATCTAACATGTGGTTACAGAGATATCTGCAATGAAAAAGGTTTAACACAAAACTTTGACGTAAAAGTAGATGAACAGACAGAGGATAGACAGACAGCCCACCCAGGGGCTTGACCCCGGGGCTGAGATATTCCATATGAAAGGTAATGCTATAGAGATATCCTTTACCAAACATGAAGAGAATCTAACATGTGGTTATTGAGATATGAGCTGTCAAAAAGGTTTAATGCAAAACTTTGACATAAAGGTTGACGAACAGTGGGACAGACAGAAGTACGAACAAACGAACTAACTAACAAACGAACAAACGAACGAACCAACGTAGGACGAATGGACGGAAAGACGAAAACTATATACCCCTGACATACTTCCTATGCCGGGGGTATAATCACAAGGACCAATATATAAGCTGACAAATCTGAAAAGGGTCACAGCATAAAGAAAGAACAAACTAACTAATAATGAATAAATGTAAAGAAAAAAACTGACCTTTGATATACTTTGTATGCAAGGAGTAAAATGAAAACAGTTATCAAATCCTGTACCATATACTATCATGCGATGTATACCTGTGAATTTATTCTAATAAATATTGTTTAAACCAAAACAGTTAACACAAAACTTGGACGTAATCAAAATGTGTAAGTCCTAATTATTGACCCCTAGCCCCACCCAGGGGCTTGACCCAGGAGCTTAGATATTCCATATTAAAGTTTATACTATAGCTATATTCTGTACCAAATATGAAGAGAATCTAACATGAGGTTACAGAGATATAAGCAATGAAAAAGGTTTAACACAAAACTTTGACGTAAAAGTTGACAAACTGACAGACAGCCCACCCAGGGGCTTAGATATTGCATATGAAAGGTTATGCTATAGAGATATCCTTTACAAAATATGAAGAGAATCTAACATGTAGTTACAGAGATATGAGCAATCAAAAAGGTTTAACACAAAACATTGACGTAAATCGTCAGGTCAGCGCAATAGGGTTGTAACTTCATTTTTCAGAATTTTTCAGGAACGACAAAAAACTGTCTTATTTTTTCCCAAGTCATTGTTATGTTATGAAATTTGGATATGTTGGGTATAAAGTCAATTAACTAAAGTAGAATTAATACTTTTTAACTTATTTTAATTTTTAAAAGAGATATTTGTAAATATTTGAGATACAACCTTTTGCCCTCTGAAATGTTGCATAAATGTTCAAGGCGACTCAGCGCAAAACAGTTGTAACTGGAGTTACAACTGTTTTGCACTATAAAATGATAAAAAATATCACACAATTGTCATTGGAAAACAGTTGAATCTTTGAGTCTTTCTTTCATACACTGTTTACATTGTACAGATTGAATGGCAAACAATGAATACCCAGAACAGAATGAAAAGGAGCAATTTGTTATGGGTCTACACTGATTGAAGACATCTGCCTGTCTGAAAAATTATGATCATTACGGTAAATATTTAAAAATCAAAGGCGGAGAAAAAACTGCAGTATGATGCACAATCTTAACAGTGCCTTTGTTGTTTGAATAATTAAGCATTAATTAAAAAGTCTGCTGTATGCACAACAAACAGAAAGAAATCTGAAGGACTTCCATGACAACCCAAATCTCACTTGAGTACCTTACTGTCTGAGAAGACCAGATCTTGCAGCTCACTCCAAGTTGTAGATGAAGCAAAAAAGCTATTACTGCATAGTTTCCCAACATACAGATTGTATTGATCAGAATAAATGCAACATAAAACTATGTAAAAGAACTTTTCCTAAATAGTGTACATAACAACCTAACAACTAAATCAGGGGTAAAATTACATACTTCGAATAGTGCAAATAGAGTACACTGATCCTCATCAGACTGCTTGACTAGTATGGATCTATTTTTGTTAACTGGTAAACATTTAGGAGCATTATGGTATAACACAATTTTTTAATTTCGATAACATTTCATGTAAAAAAGAAAACAAGTAAGACAAGAATAGTGTACCATAAAATCCTAAAAATTCAGACCCCTTGAGAACTTGATATAACAAATTTCTTATACAGTCTAACAAAGTGTGAGTTTAAGCCCCCGCCCATAGGGGCTTGAAGAGATGTATGGGCTGTATGATGCTTCCACGCAGAGATGAATCCAGCCCGCACACTAGTACTGGTAAACCGCTTAGAGGATTTAAGCCTGTCAAGGAACCGCGGTGCGAGGCGGACCGTCCATGCTAATAAACCCTATTGGTTTCATTGGGCGACAGGGCTTGAGATGTCATTTCATCTCAATGTCGGGTAAAAGTGCCACAAAATGGAAAGCAACATCTCCAAAATGACCTTGACAGTGTTGATGGGAACGTTAAACCTCAAATCAAACAAAACAAACCAACATGGAGTAGAAAAGGTGCAAACTGAATGTCGAACAGTGTAGACCCTGATCAGACTGCTCCTTCATGATCAGTCTGATCTGGGTCTGCTCTGTTTGCTAAGGCCTATAGGATCATTACGGTTAGCGTATCATGCCACAGATCAGAATGATATTTTCAGACAATTCATCTTCAAATCTAGTCCCGCATGATTTTCACTGAACC
This sequence comes from Lucinisca nassula, assembly GCA_963580285.1. Lineage (NCBI taxonomy): Eukaryota > Metazoa > Mollusca > Bivalvia > Lucinida > Lucinidae > Lucinisca > Lucinisca nassula. The sequence continues at coordinate 91,423,362 of OY757023.1, forward strand.
TGGATTTGCAGTGTATGCAAAATGTTTTGATATATTTTGAAAGCAGAGACCTTCTACATTTAGAATCTGCTTGTTGCCATCTTGTTACCCTTGGGCATTTCCAAGAATTAAGATGGCGTCCATGATTGCCGAAAGAATAGAAAAAATTCAAACTATGTACTTAATACAGTTTTAACTGCAAACCTACATAAGACATCAAATATTTTTTCATTTTAGACAATTTTTAGATTTTTCCTCCTGAGTGTTTTATATTTTAACATCCCGTGGTGTTGTTTATGTTACAAAATATTAGGTGCCTCACAAAATCTTCATTCACCATCAGTTGTTTAACTGGAATGTTTGCCACTGGACATTTTTGTCTGACTGTTATATGTATTAAAAGACACACATTCAAGCTATTCAAAACTGCTGTTTATTAAAGTTCTATATTGAAAGTTTTGTGAGTTATGCTATATTTAACAAAGTAACCTCCATACAGGAAAATATACAAAAAGGCAACACTAATGTTAATTGTCCTCAACATTTTCAAATTTTTAATATATTCATGGTCATCGATCATGAATTTGTTAAATATTCATTGTTCATGGTTTTATGTTGAAATACTTACTGCAATGCTGATTTTAGGAATTACGATGTCAATTTACCAAAAAATAACGTATATAACAAGTGAACCTCAGCACTGTCCATGTTTTCGTTTTTGATGTTATCCGGTACATAATGCATTTTGTTAATGTTACTTTTCCAAAATTTGACTCATTTGAATAGAAATTGGTATGTAGACCCAAACACTCAACTCTTTTTGTTGAAAAAGTATTAAAACCTCATTTTACCATAGTATTCACAATAGTCAATTGTGTTACGCTTCTACTTTCATTACATGAATTACACTTTTACATTCTCAGAGAATTGTAACATTGTGTTGAAAAAAGTATAATGATGATACATCTTAGATTTAAAATATATCTTTTCAAACGGCATATTTTAACTTCACCCCTAATTCTGCGCAAATATAACATATATGTCTGAATAAGACTTAAGATTGCTTTCTATACATGTTCAGAGATATTCTGATACTGCTTTGGGAACTGACATAGAATCATACGCCCATGACTGCATCATCTGTATTCAAATCTAATTTTAACTATATCCACATTATAGATAAGTGTAATGTAAATATAAAACATTGCCTAATATAAAACAATGCATAAAAATATATCGCCATAATTTGCCAGCAGCAAATTTACTCACATGGAAGGATAAAAGTTTGTAGACCACAATAAAAAGCACAACATCATTTTTAATTTTATATTTTAATGCCAATTGCTAGTTTAAATATTTACAGACTGCTTAAGCATGCTTCACAGAAATGTTATTATGTCACTAATGTTTGAAATTTAACAAGGTTTGTTATTAATATTATGTTTGATACTGCACTGAAGGGCGAGAGATTACATCTCGTCAACTCCGGAGTACAAGCCTCCAATAGTTTCACTATTGACCGTTCAAACTTCCAAAGTCAGACATTCTATTACAGTGTCTTTTAAGTAAATTGGCTTTGTGCCATTGGTTCATGTTTCATCTGTTAATGTGGGTACCTCTGTATAATTTTCTTTAGATGACTTGTGATGGCTGCCATCTTTGATCGCGGCCATACCGAAGTGACCTTTTCATACTAGCTCATATAATTTTCTAAACTCAATTGCTGTCTCTTTAGATATTTCCATCTGTTGTTCTGACTGAATACATACATAAGGGCACTCCAGAAATTGGTCTTTGTCATTCTAACTGGGTCTCTAAAGTGCAGTTTTGCAGCAAAGATAATTTTATTTCAAGTATTAATGTAATTTAAACTAACAAGCAGACATAGTTTTGAAATCTTTACAGTGTTCCCTTATTCTGAAATGCACTTGGGTGGTCTTCTTATAGTATCTAGATGTGGTATGTTGGGTGGTTGATAACATGCATGTATTGGGGCACCATGAAAAAAAAAATTGACATCCGCACAGGTTAGAGGTTAATTTCATGCATAAGGTCAACTCCTGATCATCTTCTGCTTTGATATTTTTCATTGTAAAATGGTTAACTGTCATGAGCACAGAGTTCAGAAAACTCGCCTAATCAGTAAAATCTATAAGGTAACGTAAATAACAGTGTCTTCACTTTAGGTACGCTGTCAAAACCTGTTATCTCTCTTAAACAGTCAAGACAATGCCACACAATGCTTTAGTATTTCACTCTTTTTAACATTACAGACAATGGCATGTGATTTTGGATGGCCATATGGCCATTTTGTGGGAAAGTAACTGTCCTTATGGCCTTCCTTTGTTTGAGTTTCCATTATGGTCTGGTCGCTTAATGTTTGTGTTTCTTTCCCTTTGGTGTCTTTGATGGGTGGAGTAAGTTAATTGTATCAATTCCTGATCTTTGTTTTACTTCTACTTTACATTTTATTCTCTTTTTGCCTGGCATCTGATATGTTCAATCTATAAATATATACTCACAGAGTCACTACTCATTCAGGTAAATAACACATTGGGCATGCCATATATTTAAGAACTTAACGATATTATACTCAATACACTTGTGACAGTTATATTGATTTACTTGGGCCTCCGTGGCCTAGTGGATAAGAGCACTGACCCTTAATCATTAGGTCTCTCATGGCTGTGGGTTTGAGCCACACATGTGAGACACCAAGTTTTGCAATGGAAGGTCAGGTGGTTTTTCTCTGGGTACTCTGGTTTTTAATCTGAATAACGATCGGTTCGATTTGTGTGAAATAATCTTGAAAGATCCGGAAAACCAAAACCTCCTAAAAAATATTGATTAACAAGAAGAAGCTAAAATATGATTCTTTCATCTTGGAACCAACCAACGAACAGACGGAAAGACGAAAACTATATAACCCCTGACATACTTCGTATGCCAGGGGTATAACAAACAAGTATAAGGTGGAAGATTCTATATAGCACAAAATTGGTTAAAGAAACAAAATTTCTCTTTTTCTTTCAAGCCTACAGGTACCAAACATAAAGGTGTCCTCTTGACAGAACAAGAGGGCCCAATGGCCCTATATCGCTCACCTGTTTGGACCCCAGGGGCATGATTGGCAGGAATTATGTAGGTGACCACTTGCCGTCGCTACATGCGATATCTAAGCTCTGGGCCCTGTGGTTTCAGAGAAGAAGATTTTTTAATCTTTTTTCCATTATCAGTCTATGGGAGCTAAGGGGCCCCGGGGCTTGGCCCATTTGGACCCCACGGGCATGATTGGCAGGATTTATGTAGGTGACCACTTGCCATTGCTACATGCTAAATATCTAAGCTCTGGGCCCTGTGGTTTCAGAGAAGAAGATTTTTGAAGCTTTTTTCCATTATGAGTCTATAGGAGCTAAGGGGCCCCGAGGCGTGGCCCTTTTGGACCCAAGGGGCATGATTGGCAGGAATAATATAGGTGACCACTTGCCATTGCTACGTACTAAATATCTAAGCTCTGGGCGCTGTGATTTCAGAGAAGAAGATTTTTTAAGCTTTTTTCCATTATGAGTCTATAGGAGCTAAAGGGCCCCGGGGCGTGGCCCGTTTGGAACCCAGGGGCATGATTGGCAGGAATTATGTAGGTGACCATTTGCCATTGCTACATGCTAAATATCTTAGCTCTGGGCTCTGTGGTTTCAGAGAAGAAGATTTTTTAAGCTTTTTTTCCATTATGAGTCTATGGGAGCTAAGGGGCCCCGGGGCGTGGCCCATTTGGACCCCAAGGGCATGATTGGCAGGATTTATGTAGGTGACCACTTGCCATTGCTACATGCTAAATATCTAAGATCTGGGCCCTGTGGTTTCAGAGAAGAAGATTTTTGAAGCTTTTTTTTCCATTATGAGTCTAAAGGAGCTAAAGGGCCCGGGGGCGTGGCCCTTTTGGACCCCAGGGGCATGATAGGCAGGAATTATATAGGTGACCACTTGCTGTTGCTACCTACTAAATATCTAAGCTCTGGGCCCTGTGTTTTCAGAGAAGAAGATTTTTTAAGCTTTTTTCCATTATGAGTCTTTGGGAGCAAAGGGGCCCCGGCACGTGGCCCATTCGAAACCCTGGGGCATGATTGGCAGGAATTATGTAGGTGACCATTTGCCGTTGCTACATGCTAAATATCTAAACTCTGGGCCCTGTGTTTCAGAGAAGAAGATTTTGAAGCTTTTTTCCATTATGAGTCTATGGGAGCTAAGGGGCCCGGGCGCGTGGCCCATTTGGACCCAAGGGGCATGATTGGCAGGGATTTTGTAGGTGACCACTTGCCGTTGCTACATGCTAAATATCTAAACTCTGGGCCCTGTGGTTTAAGAGAAGAAGATTTTTGAAGCTTTTTTTTCATTATGAGTCTATGGGAGCTAAGGGGCCCTGGGGCATGGCCCATTTGGACCTTAGGGGCATGATTGACAGGAATTATGTAGGTGACCACTTGCCGTTGCTACATGCCAAATACCTCAGCTCTGGGCCTTGTGGTTTCAGAGAAGAAGATTTTTGAAGCTTCTTTCCATTATGAGTCTATAGGAGCTAAAGGGCCCGGGCATTGCCCGTTTGGACCCCAGGGGCATGATTGGCAGGAATTATGTAGGTGACCATTTGCCGTTGCTACATGCTAAATATCTAAGCTCTGGGCCCTGTGGTTTTCGAGAAGAAGATTTTTGAAGCTTTTTGTTCCATTATGAGTCTATGGGAGCGAAGGGGCCCCGGGGCGTCGCCAATTTGGAACCAAGGGGCATGATTGGCAGGAATTATGTAGGTGACCACTGGCCGTTGCTACATTTTAAATATCTAAGCTATATGTTGCCATGGCAACCAGAATTCCAATCTGATCAGCCCAAAAACCATATGCAGCCTTTCCCCCTACCTGATGATGCTTCACATGCAATTTGATCAAGATTGGCCATGGGGTATTAGAGATATACTTATTTGAAATTGTTTACGGACGGACGCACGGACACAGGCACGCACGACGGACGACGGACAAAATGTGATCACAAAAGCTCACCTTGTCACTACGTGACAGGTGAGCTAAAAACTTAATCCAGCAAGGAGTCCAAAGTTGCAGATGGAATGGCAGATGGTGTAGACCCAGATCAGACTGCACCTTCACATCCTGATCTTGGTCTGCACTGTTTGCTTAGATCTGTATGTCCCAATACTTAGGATCATTATGGTACATCCAAAAAGTTTGACTATTTATTCAGTAACAATGCAAGAGTACTTTCAAAATCATGTTGTTTTTTTCTTATTGATGTCTTTGTTTAGACCAGGTGCTCAGGACTGTTAAGTACACTGTAGCGTCGTTATAACGCTGTCATTGGGATCCATTGACGTCGACCGCATTATATCTGGTCCAGCGCTATACTGATCCCGAAAATATAGCGTTATATTGTTACCCCACCCACTTTTTCTGCATGCATGGCTACCGTTTCTGCCAGTTTATTATGAATATAACATACTACGTGTATTTTGTAAATTATATAGTTACTAGATTAAATGTTCATCTGATTCTCTACTTCTAGTGGTCATTTAGCTTTTCATTCAAACCATTGCTGAATTTATTTATTACTGTACTTTCGTTCCTGTATCTCTGGCCACCATATTTATTTATCTCTTCCGGTCTCAAGAAGGTATCACTAAATAGTGAAGTAAAATGCAACTTGACAATTCCGAAAGGTTAGCTTGAAAGAGGGGCTATTAATGTAAGCGAACCAAGTTTAACATGATTATTATGAATGTTTATTGTTGTACCTTGCTTGATTTCCGTTCCTTTGTTTTTATCTAGTGAATAATAAATGAATATAAAAAAAAAAAAAATCTGTCTGCTATGCTCTGTTTTGGCGGGAAAAATATTTAGTGTCTGCAAGTGACAATTACAAAGGGATTAATTGGGACAAACTGGTACAAATACCTTGATTACCTAGTTTTCACACCTTACCACACAGTTAATTGCCGTCTTATCAATAAGCCATAGGCGAGTATTCACAGTTTAATGGTGTTGACAACTTGAGTAAATAAGCGAGAATACAGGTATTGTCTTGGCTGATGGTATTTTGACCGCCGAGTTCGGCAGAAAAATGGGGAAAAAATGACCATTTTCAAAACTGGCGGATAAAAGCAAAAAAATGGAGCGACAGACCAACAACATTATAACAATTTCCCCCCAACAAACGGCCCCACGGATTTACCGCATGCAGATGCACAGCTGAAAACAGCGTCTGCATTGCTCTGTTTTGGCGCGAAAAATGTTTAGCATATACAGGTGTGATTTTAATTTCACACCTTGTCCAGCTTATTTTTAATGCCTTAGGCGAATATTCACAGTTTTATAGTGTTGACAGCTTGAGTAAATCGGCGAGTATTCATGTCTTATCATGGCCGACGATGTTTTGACTGCCAAGTTCCGCGAAAAAAGGGCAAAATTTTCAGCCAAACTTTCAAAACTGAGGAAAAAACGTAAAAAAAAACCGGGAGCCACAGACCAACAGCGTTATAACGATTTCCGCGTTTTAAGCATCAGCATTATAACGACTCTACAGTGTATTTAAGAATTACCTAAGTGATTCATCATATGTATTTTGTTGCTGGTATAAAAGAGCTAGCTTTATGGGAATTAACCCAAAACACACCAATCATGACAATCGTCGTCTGCTTTGTCATCTGCCGGTTACTTGAAAAGTAATTTTTGCAAACAGTGTGGACCCAGATCAGACTGCTCCTCAGTCTGATCTGGGTCCAAACTGTTTGCCCAAATGAAAAAATATTTCTAAAAAGTTTGCAAGAAGATTCAGCAGATGAAATTAGTGTTAAATCAAGGCTGCACCATTGCGCACTGGACCCGCTTTAACATGAATGGCACACTAGAAATCATTCCTGGGCCCATCGGGGGCAACAGCAGAATTCTGTGACTTCTTAATTTAGAGTTCATTTTTGCAAATTTCTCATGATTTTCGGCTTTCTGGTGCGAACAAATGAGTTGGTCATAAACCATAGGTTGCATAATCGAAGTTACACAGACAAATGTTTAGTTTTATTTGTTTTGCCTGTTACAATCCTGATTTTTAAGCACATTTCGATTCATTGTTTACCGAGAAAGCAGGCATGTGTTTTTTCCATACATGTACTAGATTTGTTAACACCATGATCACTGGACAATATAGTCCGGCATATGCTAAATAACGGATTGCAATACCGCAAAATACCAAAGCGGGCGGTATTTATTCCAGTGGTTTTATCTGCTAGAAATAAATATAATTGCATTTCGTTCAAAATAAAACAAATGCAAAGACCTTCTGCTCTATACTGGCAAAGTTAAGAAAAATATATCAGACAAAAGTCTAAAAAAATGATTTTTTTTGTATAACTTGTTTGAGTCCATTTTTATCATGTAGCCCAATACTAAAGCTGAATCTGGCATCTATATATAGTATAATCTAAGTGCCCCCTAAATTTTTTTCTAAGGTCTGTGGGCCCAAGGGCCCCCAAACCCCAAATCGTAGCCTGAACACTGATGAAATACTCCAATAAACATGTGTTATGGGTATTTGTTAGAATCTCACTGAAGCGATTCTAACAAATATCCACAACATATGCTTCTAGGAAATGAGATAACTACCTACAGAGTAATTGATAAGGGTCGTATCGTCGTAAATACGACTCTAAAATGGAGCAAATACGCCTAGAAATGAAGAAAAAGTCGTACCAAATACGACCATGAAATTGGCGATACGCCAAGGTCGTTCCATTGCGGTCCTATCGGCAATGGAAAACAAGAGTTGTCAGAAGACAACATAGCTCGCCTTTGGGGGCCTAAGATGAATGAGGGCAAGTTATCAAAAAAAAAATTTCTGTAAAACAGCCCAATAGACTGCAGCAAATGAAAGAGAACCAAAATGTATGCCTAATCATCCTGTTTTCAAGCCTTTCCACTGCAAAAAAAAAAAAAAAAAAAAAAAAAAATGAAAAAGAAATCTATATTTGATAAAAAAAAATCTACAAAGTACCAAGTAATAACAAGGCATCACAGACGATACAAATCCCCTCGAGCAAGACAAATTAAAAAAAGCCTAGCCTAGCATTTGTGTAAAATTAAATTATATCCATCAATAAATGTAGTTACTTAAGAGTGATGACAAAGTTTTTCTAAAAATAGCCACAGTGACCTTGACTTTGAGCCCCAGACCCTGTAAGATGAACTTCATACCCAACATTTGTATGAAGTTATCTTGAAATCCATCAATAAATCTGGACACTAGAGCGATGATGTTTTTCTAAAAAATAGCCACAGTGACCTTGACCTTCAGCCCCTGACCCAGAAAGTCAAAGTCACTCAAGATATCATCATACCAAACATTTGTGTCAAGGTATATTAAAATCCATCAATAAATGAAGGCGCAAGAGCGATTACAAAGTTTTTCTAAAAATAGCCACAGTGACCTCGACCTTCAGCCCCAGACCCTGAAAGTCGAACTCGCTCAAGATATCATCATTGCCAACATTTTTGTGAAGTTATATTAAAATCCATCCATAAATGTAGGCACTAGAGCGATCACAAAGTTTTTTCTAAAAATAGCCACAGTGACCTTGACCTTCAACCCCGGAACCTGAAAGTCGAACTTGGTAGAGATATCATCATACCCAACATTTGTGTGAAGTTATATTAAAATCTATCAATAAATTAAGGTGCAAGAACGATGACAATGTTTTTTCTAAAAATAGCCACAGTGACCTTGACCCCGTGACCCTGAAAGTAGTGACCTTGACCTTAGGCCCTGGACCCTGAAAGTCAAAGTCACTCGAGATATCATTATACCCAACATTTGGGTGAAGTTATATTAAAATCCATCAATAAATGAAGGCACTAGAGCGATGACAAAGTTTTTCTAGAAATAGCCACAGTGACCTTGACCTTGAGTCCCAGACCCCGGTATGTTTTTAAAAAGAAAGAAAAAAGAAAAAAAAAAAAAAAAAATGTTCCTCCCCCGGGATTTGAACTCACGGAGCTTGCAGGTAAACTTTAACACAGAGAAGTAAGGGAGGTAATACAGAGGAAAATATTAACTTCTCAAAAAGTCCAATTTAAGCCAAAAAACCTGTAAAATGAAGTACAATGATAATGTTAAATATTGTTTTTTTAGCAATTATTAATTATATATTCAAAATAAAGTTGTAAAACATCACATATAAGACCTTGCAGGTAAACTTTAACCAAATGCGGACGCCGACGCCGACGCTGACGCCGACGCTGACGCTGACGCCGGACGCCCGGGGGTATGGCAATAGCTCCCCCTTACTTTCGTAAGGCGAGCTAAAAACGTGATGCCTGACAAAAAGCAATCGAAATCGCGGTAATTTTTGCCGCATCATAGTCTTCAACAAAAACTGTTCCAATCTTCAAGAACAATTCGAAATTCATCCATTCATGAATGATGGCATTTGTTTTAATTACGCTGAAACACTTCAGCCTTACCTTTTGACGATCATATACAAGGACTGTTCAAATATGAATGCAACTAAGCACATAAAAATGATTCTGTGATAGATTTCGATGAAAAATTTATTATGTCCCCTCAAAGTATTCCCCTTTAACAGATATACAAACTTTCAGTCTTCTGATCCAATCATTGAATGCATTTTGGTAGTCTTTTCGAGGTATACTATGAAGGCACTGGAATATTGCAGAACTGAGGTGTTTGCGCTGTACAAATTTGCGACCAGAATGGTATTTTTCAGCCGCGGGAACAAAAAAAAAGTCATACAGGGCAAGGTAGGGGAATACAGGGGGTGAGGGAGTTCAACAACCTTTTCCTGCTTCAGATAGTCTTGCACAATGAACGCCTTGTGCGATGACGCATTGTCATGTAGCAATCTGACATTGGCCAAACCAGTTGCGGGTCTTCTTTCTTCAATATTTCTTCAATTTTCAAAGACTTTTATTCTTGTAAAACTTCGCATTTACAGATTTGCCTTTAGGCACAGCAACCTGAATAGCAGGGCCCTGATTTGAAAAGAATATGGCATACATTACCTTCTTGACGCTCATGGTCCGCTTTGCAATGCATGGTCTTTTGCAATACTTTGTTGCCCATATTTTGTTCTGAATCTTTCGTTTTGGCTCAAAAAAGTGAACACATGTCTCGTCACCTGTGACGACATTAGCGAAAGACCGAACATTGTAATTTGGAAACTTTTTAAGCAGCTTCTTGGCGCAATGAACACGTCTTTTTCTGCTCATCTGTCAACAGATGGGGAATCCATCTAGCACAGATCTTTCTCATTTTCAAATCCCGTTTCAGAATTGTATGAGCTGCTCCTAATGAGATGCCAACCATACTAACTATTTGCCTAGTGGTGTATTGTGCATCGGTAGCAACTATTTCTTTCACTCTAGCAACCAACCATCTTGGCAGATGTTGCTCTTTTCCGCCGACGATCATGTGGTGCATCTTCTGTTGAGCCTAGCCCACAGCTGAATTTCTTACACCAACGAAAAACTGTCGGAAGACATTTCATTATGCCCTTAAACAGAACATATTTCAACAAAAATGTCTTTGCACCGTATACCAAGAATACAACCATTCTTAATATAAGACCGTATTTCAACGGCGTACTCTGACCTTCTTCCAACCATGTTTTGTATTAGTATACAAGAGTAGACAGAGTTTATCAAACGATATACATGGCTAAAGTCAACGGATTTTAACAGGTCTGGTATCAATGTATAGGTAAAATGTTTTTCTAAGCTGTGATATTTATTTCCAGGTAATTTTCGCATTAGTGCGTGAGAAAACTTTCTACTTGCATTCATATTTGAACAGTCCTCGTATTGAGCTTATATTTAATTAGCCTCAAGTTATAACAACTATCAACATGATTTGGAAACCGATAATTAATGAGTGATTACATAACGGTATTTATTATCTAAGGGAAAGCCGCCCGCATTCTTAACTTTATTAACAACGCCTGAAGCATGAACAGTAACATTATGACAAGCGTGCATAAAAATACGATCATGAATATTGTTAGGCAACCACATTGACTTCTACGGAGTGTCATCTACGAGAAAAAAAATTGGGTTCGACAGATCTACAGATTCACATTGTCATGTATTTAGGAATTAAATATCAAAACAGACGCGCAAACGATAAAAAGTTAAGTTTGTGGAGGACCTGATAAAGTTTCTCCGGAAAAACGCAAGAAAAAAAAAATCAAATGCATGAGAAATTTCTGGCGGCTATTTCTCCCAAATTGCAGAAATTCACGTTGAAATGGATTACTCTGTATTTTGTGGAAAATCAAAACAGAAGCGACAACAACTGGGCTAGGAAAGTTTATAATTAATGTAACAGCGAATATATATCCGACCAGGCAGATGCAAGAAAATTTGTGTCCATGACTATTTTTTTGCGTCCTTTGGCCATTGGCGGAAACTCTTAACCGGAGGCTTAAAAACCTTGTTTATTACCGTTTTCCGACGTGTATGTCAGCGCCTTTGATTATTGCAACATGGTGGTTGTTTACTTTTGACTCCACCTATATTTTTCATACTTTTATCATCCCGAAGTATTTTTTTCTCGCAACATTGTCGTCAATGCACGTCTGAGATAGAACCACCGCTGCACAGACTGATCTCTTTGTCCGCCGTGTTCCGTATACATTTGACCAAAATTATGTTTATTGAGTCCCAATGGCAGGATTAACCTGTAATACTTGGGTACTCATATATCTAATTGTGAATCACAGGTGGTCAGGTCAGCATGCAGTGCATGCTTATTTACCGCTATCTATCAAGTAGCCTAGTAAATTAACACCCTAAGATGTCTCGCCGGCGTCTTTGAACATCAAGCAGAATGACTGGTAGCGCATCATAAAAGAACGCAAATACAGCAACCGGGACAGACTGATTAGCTTTCCCAGATGTCCTTGCTGATCTGAGTCTTCACATGACGCACGTTTCATTGTATTTTTGCTGAATTTCTCCCCTTTTACCAATCGCATGCAGTTGCTACAATTAGTGGACATTTCCCCCCGCCTTTGAATGTGTAGCGCATAAGGCCGCTGCAGAACATGGGTTTGAAAACATTTTGATGACAGTATGATCTGTGTGACGGCTGAAGACTCCGACCATCCTGCGCAGTCTGATCAAAACGAGCCTTCAATGGCGTCTGGGAAATTCCAAAAACACATGCGAAGAATACGACCACATTGGCTGGATTTACATTCTTTAGAAGAAAAAGTAATTTTTCATTCTGCTGTCTGCCAGCTTATTAACATGAAAATGTATATTGGTATGTTACAATGATAGAATATGTGTTTAACGTTTTTTAAATACGGCCATTGCCACATCTGAAATTAATATAAGTGCACTTAGCAGCCATCCTGTGATGACAGATGAAGATAGGACCCTAGTTTTGAATTTAGGAGTACAGATACTCTCAAAGAATCACAGGATACGCCTATAGTCTTTGGTTGAAGGAGTAACAGTACTCCTCGGGCAAAAGCTTATCAATAACACTGTACCTATCTGTCTACGGCTAACTCAGCAAGAGTTTATTTTCTTAGATTTTTCTCTGAGTTTAGCAATATGAGCATTGTTGGCTATGTCTGTATTGGAATTCTTTATATAGCTTCTAATTCTTTAAAATGGTAAACAGTTTAAGAACAAATACTGCCATATTAACACTCTGCAGCAGCATGCTGGGAATTTTTTAGCAGCAGACGACATTTTGAAATATTTTTCTAATTTTCCCAGAAAACAGGATATGCAATCTCATGCAATTTGTCTGCTATGGAGACAATTTGCATGAGATGTCATGTTCTGTTTTCTGGAAAAAAAAAATATGAAAAATGTCAACAATTTGACGTCTGCTGAATTTGCCTAGAGGTAAAGGTGAACAAGGGTACTCTGTATATAGTATCCTTATGAAACATTATCTCCTTCTCTAAATAACATCCTCTTTGATTGAGAACTAGGTTTATCATTGTAAACTGTATTGAACATGTACCTGTGTAACATACTCCAGAGTTATTGGTAGAAAGTAAGTTTTGTCAGCCATTCCTTTTGACGTCTGTACTGTGGCAATGTTGGGGTTAATCAGTACTGTCTGTATTCTTTCTTCTTTCAGTGCTTTGATAGCCTGAAACAGTGAACAGCAATAATTAAACTAAGAAAAAATGTCAGGTATTTGATAAGCATTCATTTCTTGTCTGGATCAAGAAGTGGTAAAGCTTCAATCAACAAATTAAGTTAATTTTATATAGCAACAAGAAAAACGCCAAATGGCATTATGGACGGGTTTTGAAAACAAGAGGGCCATGATGGCCCTGGATCGCTCACCTGATCCATAGGGTATCAAGTGGGCCCCTGGGAGAGCCATTATTGGCCCAGGGCTATAATATGATTAATCTTGGTAGTGGTATAAAAGGTGAAGCTTCATACCAAATTTCAAAGAATGGAGACTTCCGGTTTCAGACAAGATTTTTAAATGTTTTCCTTATGTAAGTCTACAAGTCGTATATAAACCTTGGGGTCCTCTGGGCGGGCCATTTTTGCCTCCAGGGCTATAATTTGACAAAGCTTCATACCAAAAATCAAAGACCTTGGCCTTCTGCTTTCAGACAAGATGATTTTTAAAGGTTTTCATTGAATTGACTTCTATTTCCTAGGGCTATAATTTGAACAATTTAGATGAAGCTTCACACCAAATATTAAAGACTTGGGCCTTGCGGTTTCAGAGTAGAAGAGTTTTTTAAATTTCCCTATATAAGTCAATGTAAAAACGTCGGGTCCCGGGCCAGGGTCATTTTTGACCCAAGGGCTATGATTTGAATCATCTTGGTAGAAGTCAACTAGATGAAGCTAAACACCAAATTTCAAAGAACTGGGCCATCCGGTTTTGGAGAAGAAGATTTTTTAAAGATTGTCCCTGTATAAGCCAATGTAAAACCAAAGGGCCTGCAGGTGGGGACATTTTTCGCCCTAGGCCAATAATTTTAACAATCTTGATAGAGGTCCACTAGATGAAGGCTCACACCAAATATCATAGAACTGGGCCTTGCTGTTTCAGAGAAGAAGTTTTTTAAAGATTTGCCCGGTATAAGTCTATGTAAAACCAAAGGCCCCCGGGGCAGGGGTATTTTGGTCCCAGGGCTTTAATTTGAAAAATCTTGGTAGAGGTTCACTAGATGAGGCTTCATACCAAATATTAAAGACCTGGGCCTTGTGGTTTCAGGGAAGAAGATTTTTAAATATTTTCCCTAGGGCCCCGGGCCAGGGGCATTTTTGGCCCCAGGGCTATAATTTGAGTAATCTTGATAGAGGTCCACTAGATGAAGCTTCACACCAAATATCAAAGAACTGGGCCTTGCGGTTTCAGAGAAGAAGATCTTTAAAGATTTTCCCTATATAAGCCTATGTAAAATCAAAGGACCCTGGGGCGGGGGCAGTTTTGGCCCCAGGGCTATAATTTGAACAATCTTGGTAGAGGTCCACTAGATGAAGCTTCATACCAAATATCAAAGTCCTGGGCCTTGTGGTTTCAGAGAAGAAGAATTTTAAAGATTTTCCCTATATCAGCCTATGTAAAACAAAAGGCCCTTGGGGCGGGGGCTTTTTTGGCCCAAGGGCTATAATTTGAACAATCTTGATAGAGGTCCACTAGATGAAGCTTCACACCAAATATCAAAGACTTGGGTCTTGCGGTTTCAGAGAAGAAGATTTTTAAAGATTTTCCTAGTATAAGCCTATGTAAAACCAAAGGCCCCCAGGGCGGGGGCATTTTTGGCCCCAGGGCAATAATTTGAACAATCTTGGTAGAGGTCCACTAGATGAAGCTTCATACCAAATATTGAAGACCTGGGCCTTGTGGTTTCAGAGAAGAAGATTTTTAAATATTTTCCCTATATAAGCCTATGTAAAACCAAAGGGCCCCAGGGCGGGGGCATTTTTGGCCCTAGGGCTACAATTTGAACAATCTTGATAGAGGTCCACTAGATGAAGCTTCACACCAAATATGAAAGACTTGGGCCTTTTTCAGAGGAGATGATTTTTAAAGATTTTCCCTATATATAAGCCTATGTAAAACCAAAGGGCCCCGGAGCGGGGGCATTTTTGGCCCGAGCACTATAATTTGAACAATCTTGGTAGAGGTCCACTAGATGAAGCTTCATACCAAATATCAAAGACTTGGGCCTTGCGGTTTCAGAGAAGAAGATTTTTAAAGATTTTCCCAGTATAAGCCTATGTAAAACCAAATGCCCTCGGGGCAGGGGCATTTTTGGCCCCAGGGCTATAATTTGAACAATCTTGATAGAGGTCCACTAGATGAAGCTTCACACCAAATATCAAAGACTTGGGCCTTGCGGTTTCAGAGAAGAAAATTTTTAAAGATTTTCCCTATATAAGCCTATGTAAAACCAAAGCGTCATACCAAATATCAAAGACCTGGGCCTAGCGGTTTCAGAGAAGAAGATTTTTAAAATTTTCAGTAAAAAATCTATTTTTAGCTCCTGTGACCTAGATGTGCAACAGACCAAAACCATTTGAACAACTTTGAAAGGAGACCACCTGAGGATCATTCCTGTGAAGTTTGGTCAAAATCCGATAAGTGGTTTAGGAGGAGATGTTGTTTGAAGAAAAAGTTTACGGATGCACTGACGGATGCACACACGGACGCACGACGGACAAAAAGTGATCCCAAAAGCTCACCTTGTCACTACGTGACAGGTGAGCTAAAAAGGTAAACCGGGACGCGTACGCCCGGCCGCCCGCCTGCACGGACATCACTATTCTAAAGGACGGGATTTTTCCTTGAAAAACCCATCCAAAAACTGGGGATTTCAGGATTTAACATTATTTTCTTATTTCTCCTCCAAGACATTGGCTGTGGATGCTCGTCAGTGCCGGGGTTCAAATGAGCACCCATAAACCATCCTCTAAGAGTAACATATTACCTCAAGGGGAATGGGAACACCTGGTAGATTTTTCCGCCATTTTTCAAAGAAAGACAACTTTCAGGACTTCCTGTTTGCTTTCCTATGCTTTCCTATAAGCCCTGTCCCACTGAAAAAGGGGTCTACTCTTAAAGGAAAGAAGTTGCTCCTCATGAGCAATTCCTTACCTTTAAGAGTTGACCCCTATTGACATGGGAGATAGAAGTACTTTTGCAGGAGTTGCCTCCCCTGAAGGTGTACTTGAACAAGTACAATGTACTACCCGGTTATTTCTAAAAATAGCAAGATGAGTGGCAAACAGTGTAGACCCTAGGCTAAATAAGGTAAATCCCTGAGTGGTGGTGATGGGGGGGGGCAATTACTGCCAACTTTGCATCAACTCCGAGCATTCTCACTTTGTTAGGTGTGAATTCACCTTAAAAAAGTTGTGCATATGCTCTTTTTTCCACTTTTATTTGAGTATTACGACACTTTCAAGATTATTTCTCTTATATCTAGCCAATTGTTAATCAATTGTAAAAGCCACTGCCTCTCTCTCGCACACGTGAAAACACCCGGAATGAGTGTTCGAGAGCGATTCAATAAGCTTGAAGCTTTCATTGCAATCGAACTAAAATAAATTAGTATAAACTAATTGTTAATCAGAGATGGGCAAAAACTCACTCGAGACCCAGAGGAAAAATGCCTCACTCTCTCTTTCACTTAGAATCTCACATATACGGGCCTCCGTGGCCTAGTGGTTAAGAGCGCTGACTCTTGATCATTAGGTCTCTCACCGCTGTGGTTCGAGCCTCGCTCGGGTCATATGTGAGACACCAAGTTCTGCAACGGAAGGTCAGGTGGTTTTTCTCCGGGTACTCCGGTTTTCGCCCACCTCTGATTAATGATCGGCTCGATATGAGTGAAATAATCTTGAAAGGGCCGTAAAACCAAAAAACAAAAAAAAAATCTCACATATGACTGAACCGAGGCTTGAACCTACAACAAGGACATATTGTTTACCTGAGAACCAGAATAGTCAAATTCTCCTGCTTGTCCTATGGAAAGTCCCCCTGATCCTAAGATAAGTACTTTCTTTGGTCGCTGGGTCAGTATTTCTTGAACTGGTATTGGTGACTTTAACAAAGCATGAAGTCTCTCGGACACTTTGGGACTGAAACAATGTAAACTATGATATTAATCCTTGTCCTGCTGAATATTTTAATCTGCCACACCCACCTACCGATTATCAACCAACCAGATTACTTGATGCAAATTTTTGCAACAAATACACAATCTGAATGACAAACAATGTGGATCCTGATCAGATGGCTTCTTCAGAAGCCATCTGATCTGGATCTACGTTGTTTGAAAAATAAGGCATATCCGGAAGCAGCTGACCTGGAGGCAGCTGACAGAAAGAGATTGCAGAGAATGGAAGCTCTCTGCTATCGATCCTCATGATAGACAAGCCTGGAGATCTGGTGTAAGATCTCCCATGCGTGCAGCAAGCCAGCTACCTGGAAGGGGGCCACTTATGTGGACGTTGCCCCTTTACCTGCAGGTTAATCAAAAATCCGTTGATGATGATGATGATCCGGGCTCAGCAGGACAAGGGTTAAAGTGAGTTTTTTCTTTTTGTTTCTGGGGCTTACCGTATTTACCCTAAGTATTCACACACCTCAACTCCTTAGCATACTTGTTCTAAAATTTGAACAAGTACAATTTACTACCTGATGGTATGTCTAAAAATAGCTAAATGAATGGCAAACAGAGTATCCCTAATGAGAGGCTGCAGAATGTGGCTTTTCATCTGGGTCTACATTGTTTGCTCAGGCCTGTCTGTCCAGATACATATGGTAAATAGAGCAAGTCCATTTTTAGATTATTCCACTAATTGCACTAATTTCAAACTGATCATTAATATGAGGTGGAGAAGTGAGTGTTTGAGTTTTATGTCTCACCAACAGCTGAGGTCAAACGGAGATGGGACCTTAGTTTAAAGACTCATCCGAAAGTTTGGAGAAGCCAGGAATCGATCCTGTGAACCCTGGTTTATAAGGCGAGTAGCATAACCACTACACCATGGAGGTGGAGGAAACCAGAGTTTCCGAGCAACAGATAAGGTGCCTATTTTGTGATAATTGAAGGATAGTTTTTTTCAATTCTCCATAAACTATGTTGTGGGTATTCATTAGAACCACCTTGGAGGTGCTTCTAACGAATACCCACAACATAGTTTATATGGAGAAACTAGAGCTGTCAGTGAAACTGACTTGGGCCCCGGCAGCGCTATCAGAGGATAAAAAAATTTGTGGACGGACAGACAGACAGACAGACGGACGGACAGAGTGATTACTATAGGGCACCCACACTTTCAGTGCGGGGCCCTAATAAGGAAAACTATGCTTCAGGGATTGCATTTACAATTGCTTTTTGAGTCTCTGGTTGGAGGATTGGTTTAATTGTAATGATTCCTGAACATTGTCTTCACTTCAATTCAATTACAGTAGAACTTCGATGGCTCGAACACCGATGGCTCGTTTACCATGGCTGAGTCGAACCCACTCTTGAGCCCCTGGGGAAATCCTCTTCACAAGCAATAGTGGGGGATAATTAAGAAGATTTTAGTCTTTTATCCTGCAAATGTATGCTGTGTGTACTCATTAGAATCGCCTCGGTGAGGCGATTCTAATGAAGACACACAGTATACATTTTCATTACAGAACATCGAAAAGATGTTCAAAAGTATCTCGTTATGCCTCCTGGCAGTAACCCTCAATGGCTCGAACTACCGCTGTGTCGAATAAATTTTCATGGTCCGAAAGAGTTTCGAGCCATCGAAGTTCGACTGTATCACGAAATACCAACCTTATCTGTTGCTATGAACCACTTGACCGTCTGCTACAAACTTGTACTTGTTTCCTATCAACTCAGAAATATAAAGTATTTGTTTGTTTGTATTAGAGTTTAACGGCCCAGTCAACACTATTTTAGGTCATTTTTGAACCGGTCAGTTCACCTCTCCACACTTGTCCTGGGCAGGCTTATAAGTAAGTGGCTAACCAGTACAGTGCACATTCTTTCGCCAGAAACTGACAACTGCCCTTCTTGAATCAGCGGAAGGGACAGAATAACCGTAGAAAAGATTTGATGATCAATCTCTATGAAAGAATGTTGCCGACTCCGGCAGGTATCGAACCCACGTCCTCCTGATCACCAGTCAGATGCGCATCCGACCCAGGCCGGCAGAAATATAAAGTAACAGCTATGTTCTCTGCAATTTAAAGACAATAAAAAGCATATCCAAGACACTTACCAGAGCTATCCACCATGCAAAACTGTCAGCTGCTCGCCAGCTTTTGATCATCACCAACATATATGTATTTGGAAAGGTTGGAAGCGATTCAGAAGCAGAAAGTGATTTACCTCCTGTTCGCTTTTCAATAGGATCAGTCCCACTGAAAAAGGTGTCTACTCTTAAAGAAAAGAATTTGCTCCTTAGGAGCAAATTCTTTACTTTAAGAGTTGACTCCTATTGACATGCTAGACAAAAATACTTTAAAATTTACAGGAGTTGCCTCCCCTGAAGGTGTACCCATTCCTTTTAAGCTTGCTACTAAAATGTTTGGATCATACAGAAAAATGACTAAAAATCATTTTTCTATATGATCCAAACATTTTATAAATACTAAATACTAAATAAATTTAATAAATACGGACACAGGTTCAGTGGCAATCACAAATTTATTTGCTATCTAACACAAGTATTGTATGAGTTAGTAATGCTTTGGCACTTTGGTTTGTTTGGCCTAGTCAACACTATTTAGGTTACATCAAGCCAGTCAGTTTACCTAACCATACTTCCGGGGCTAGCTAATAGACAAGTGTTTAACAAGTACAGTGCACATTCTTTCACCCCCCTTCTTGAATCAGTGGAAGGGAGAGAATGACCGTAAGAAAGATTTCATGATCAATCTCCACAAAAGATATGTTGCCAGCTTGGCAGGTGTCAAACCCACGGTCTTCTGATGCACATCTGACTGAGGTATTGAGGCCAGCCTTGTGATGCATATAGAAACAGAAGTTTAATCGATCATGGTTTTGTTTGATTTGAGGTTTTACGTCCCCGTCAACACTGTAAAGATCATTTTGGAGACGTTGCTTCCAATTTTGTGGGACTTTTACCAGACATTGAGATGAAATGACATCTCAAGCCCTGTCACCCAATGAAACCAATTAGGGTTTATTAGCATGGACGGTCCGCCTCGCACCACGGTTCCTGGACAGGCTTAGATCCTCTAACCGTTTCACCAGTACTAGTGTGCGGGCCAGATTCAGCTCTGCATGGAAGCATCATGCAGCCCATATATTTCTTCAAGCCCCTACGGGCGGGGGCCGAAAAAATCGATCATGGTAAATCATGATCAATCATGCATAAATTACTTTGAACAAGCAATCATCAAGTAATTCTGTTCATTGACAATATTTTACGGTACCTTTTATGTCCAAGTTTGTGTCCTCTTACTTGATCCAGAAATACTGTAAACAAATCCTCGAGATCTCTTGGACCACCCATGTGTTCCGGATGAAATTGAACACTGAAACAGAGTAAGGGCATTTTTAAATCCTTGTCCTTCTGAAAAACATTTGCTACACCTATTTCTGACTATCAACCAATCAAATTACTTGTAATAATGTTAAATTCATATTCTGTAACTGACTGACAGTGTAGATCTTGATCAGATGGCAAAAGCCATCTGATCTGGATCTACACTGTTTGTAAACTTAGGGTATATAATGTCCAGCAGGATAATGGTTCCAGTTTTTGTTTCGTTTGATTTTAGGTTTAACGTCCCCATCAACACTGTATAGGTCATTTTGGAGGCATTGCTTCCAATTTTATGGGACTTTTACCCAATATTGATATGAAATGATATCTCAAGCCCTGCTGCCCAATTAAACTAATAGAGTTTATCAGGCCTCCTAGTGGCCCACTTTGAAAATATAGGTTTTTATATAGGTTCTTCTTACTCAAAATATAGGTTATTTACAGGTTTTTCAATAAAAATACAGGTTAAAAAAAGAGTCTTCTAAACTAACATAAAGATTTAAAACTGAAGAAAAAATATTTGATGAAATTTTGTGCCACAATTACTCAGATCAAGTTGATCTGAATTTTACAAAGTCCGAGCGAGCGAAGCGAGCAAGGAAAAAAATTACAATTTCTTGACAGCTTTCATCACTTTTTATGGGACTAAAAAGTAAAAAATAGTAGTGCATTTTGAAGAAAAGTTAGGGTTGAGTTGCAAGAAGGTTCAAAAAATGAAAAAAATAGGTTTTTTTTCATGAAAATACAGGCTTTTTATAGGTTTTATGTACAAAATAAAGGTTTTAAAGTTTGGCACAAAATTATAGGTTATTATAGGTTTTATAGGTTTTGCTAGGAGGCCTGGTTTATATGCATGGATGGTCCAACTCGCATCACTTTTCCTTTGCATGCTTAGAACCTCTAAGCAGTTTACCAGTACTCATCTGCAGTTGGTTTCCACTCTGCGTGGAAGCATCATGCAGCTCATCTATTTCTTCAGGTCCCAATGGGCGGGGGCGGTCACCTTTCAAGTACAAATCGTGACCAGCAGATAGCATTTTAGGTATTATAAGTTTAAAATCGCTGTCAGGTGAGGAATGTGATCCCATGTTCCCTGTCAAAAATCAAAATAACAAATTTGTTATACTGGAAAGTTTTTTGACGACATTTCGTATGTTGTTGCAATGTTTTCAATAAGGATTCCTTTGTAGGGGACATCACCAGAAGTACATGTTAACCCTTGTTCTGCTGAGCCCGGATATGCCTTTTCTTTGAAACAATGTAGATCCAGATCAGATGGCTTCTGAAGAAGCCATCTGATCAGGATCTACATTGTTTGTCATTCAGTTTGTGAATTTGTTGTAATAATTTGCCTCAAGTAAACTGATTGGTTGATAATCGGTAGTGGGTGTGGCATATATGAATATTCAGCAGGACAAGGGTTAACATGTGACATCATCAATAATGCTCTTCTGCACGCACTACCTTGATTACGGTGCTCGGTGGGAAAATGTTTACGTCATGTTAGAATTAGAGTTTTATATCTGAAAACAATGAAATAAAGCACTGAACGACTGAAAAACAATCAAAGATTTTTTATTTATTTGTTTATTGAGTGAAAATGATTGTGGTGCATGAAATTTATTTTGGTCTGCAATAAATCCAAGATGGCGCACATCGCAAGTCAGCAAAGGCAAGCATGAGAGGGATATATATTTTTGCTCACAGGGTATATGAAAAATAATTGCCCTTGTGCTAACAAATGAAAAGCATGGAAATTTCTTTGAAGTACAACAATGTTTTCTTATTTCACAGGGAAAATAAGCCAAACTGTCTGTTGGGAGAGAAAATAATGCAATTTGTTTAGTGTGGAGGTTTTACATCCCTTTCAACACTATTTAGGTCATTTTGGAGATGTTGCTTTGGATTTTGTGTGACTTTTACTGAACACTGAGATTTTTTTTTTTTTTTTGGTTTGGGTTTTACGGCCTTTTCAAGATTATTTCACTCATATCGAGCCAATCGTTAATCATAGGTGGGCGAAAACCGGAGTACCCGGAGAAAAAACCACCTGACCTTCCGGTGCAGAACTTGGCGTCTCACACGTGACCCGAGCGAGGCTCGAACCCACGGCGGTGAGAGACCTAATGACTAAGAGTCAGCGCTCTTATCCATTAGGCCACGGAGGCCCGTGAACACTGAGATGAAATGACATCTCAATCCATATGGCACAAAGAAACCGCTAGGTTTTAAGGGACAGCCCTGACTTGCACAACTTTGCCTGGGCAGGCTTAAACCTTCCAAGTGGTCAAACCAATACTCAAATTTTCGATCGCATTCATCTATGCATGGAAGCACAATGCAGCCCAATTTATTTCTCCGTGCACCGATGAGTAAGTGAAATACATGACTTGTATCATGCTGTTTTTTTTTTTTTTGTTGTTGTTTTTTCTCGCTGAAAAATAAGAAAACAAATCAGAATGTCATTTGCTCTTGAATGATCCACAGCACTTGAAAGACAATAGTTGAAACTAGAACTGTCAGAGGGTTTGACTGCTATACACCTGCATTAGCACATTTTGGTCATACAGCTATTATCAAGACAAAGTTCTAAACAAAAACTAGAAACAGTAACTTTGACCTTGACCTCACCCATATCAAATTTATGTCACGCACATATAGACCTACCGTATTTGCCCTAATTACCGCACATGCTCCTATAAGCGCACACCAAAGCCATTTTTGAAAAGGAAATGCATAAGCGCACACTTTACAGTAATCTCCCCTTGAAGCTCTCATAGTAAATCTATAAAAACTTACCATTATTTCTTCCAACAGTGAAGGCAATGCTTAAGTATCTTTTTCCGCCCCATTAATTATCAGTTTGCATCATCTTGGAAGCTGTTGTTTTCGTATCAAGTGTGCGCTAATTAGGTAGATTTTTCACCATGATTTTATGACACGATTTTGAAAAAACTAAGCGCATGGTGCAGTAATTAGAGCGAATACGGTAATTAAGAATGCATATGCAAACTATGGTGAAGAAATGAGAACGTAGTTCGCATCACAAGATTATCCTATTTTTAGCAGAGTGGCTTGACCTTGACATGATGCATATGAAATTTATGCCATGCACATCTGAATATCCTTATGAATGCATATGCAAAATTTGAACTCAATCGGTGAAGAAATGTAGAAGAAGTTCGCATAACAAGATTATTCTATTTTTAGCAACAGTGACTTTGACCGTGATATGACCCATATGAAACTTACCGGTATGTCATGCATATTTACATCTCATTGTGAATGCATATGCAAAATTTGAACTCAATCCGAGAAGTTATTTGCATCACAAGGTTATTCTATTTTTAGTAACAGTGATCTTGACCTTGACCCATATGAAATTTATGTCATGGATATCTACACCTGATTGTGAATGTATAATTTGAACTCAATGGGTTAAGAAATGTGAAATTAGTTCACATCACAAAATTGATGTCATGGATTAGTTCTATTTCTAGCAACAGTGACCTCGACTTGACACATGTGAAATTTGTGACACATATCTACCCCACATTGTGAATGCATATACAAAATTTGAAGACAATCGGTGAAGAAATGTGGATGAAGTTCGCTCATGGATTTCTATTCTATTTTTAGCCACAGTGACCTTGACCTTGACACATATGAAATATAATATGTCATGCACATCTACACCACATTGTGAATGCATATGCAAAATTTGAAGTCAATCAGTTGAGATTTGTTTGATTAGAGGTTTAACGTCCCCGTCAACACTGTAAAGGTCATTTTGGAGACGTTGCTTCCAATTTTGTGGGACTTTTACGCGACATTGAGATGAAATGACATCTCAAGCCCTGTCGCCCAATGAAACCAATAGGATTTATTAGCATGGACGGTCCGCCTCGCACCGCGGTTCCTGGGCAGGCATAGATCCTCTAAGCGGTTTACCAGTACTAGTGTGAGGGCCAGATTCAGCTCTGCGTGGAAGCATGCAGCCCATATATTTCTTCAA
Organism: Lucinisca nassula; assembly: GCA_963580285.1. Classification (NCBI taxonomy): domain Eukaryota; kingdom Metazoa; phylum Mollusca; class Bivalvia; order Lucinida; family Lucinidae; genus Lucinisca; species Lucinisca nassula. The sequence continues at coordinate 91,447,947 of OY757023.1, forward strand.
GCCCCTATGGGCGGGGGCGGGAATCAGTTGAGAAATGTGCAAATAGTTCACATCACAACATTGTTATCATGGATTTCTATTCTATTTTGAGCAACAGTGACCTTGACCTTGATGTATATAAAATTTATGTCACGCACATCTACACTATATTGTGAATGCATATGCAAAATTTGAAGTCAATCGGTGTGGTTTGCATAACAAAAGTGTCATGGATTTCTATTCTATTTTTAGCAACAGTGACCATAACCTTGACTGGACGCATCTTAAGACCACTTCTGAACAGTCCCAAAGGTGGTCTCTTATTAGACAACACTGCTTCTATAAAACAAAAAGAAAGAATAATTGAAACCTTCTCAATAAGCTCTTAAATAAGAGCTCTTAAGCTCTTAAATAAATTTATGTGATCTAATTAGCAGTATTTTACTGTATATCAGCTTGCAATATATAGAGATTATCATATGGCATTTTTATATCATACCCCATATCAGCCCGAGACTCCCATATAGGCCCTTGGGCCAAAATTTTTCATATCATACCCCATATCAGCCCGAGACTCCCATATCAGCCAGAGGGCCTTCGGCCCTTGGGCTGATATGGGAGTCTCGGCTGATATGGGGTATGATATGAAAAATGCCATATCATAATCTATTTATCATACATTTCACAGTCTGACAGCAATCCCCTGGATCGTTCTTTCACCCATTTTCCTCTCGTATTCGCTGCGCCGTGCCATGTTTTTTTTTTTTTTGCCAAACAGTTCGAACAGAGGAAAATATTGCAAATTGCAAATGGCGTCCTGAACAACAAATGCAAAATGCTGCAAAAGGAAGAATGCCGCGTGTTCCGAATAGGGTGACGTCAGAGGTATGATAAAGGCTTAGGGGTGCAATAAAGGGTTGTGATATGGAATTTTGGGGTATGATAAAGCCCATGCGATATGGCAGCACGTGTAAGCATGATACCTGCATTGATGTCACGCTCGTATCGCATATTAAAAAACTAAGTATTTTATACTAAATGTATGATAAAAGTCAAAATAGCTCAAGCAGGCTAATCTTACCTGAATATTGGTTTACTGTCATGAACAATTCCCTCGTTTGTTTTGTCATTGGCATTAGTGAACAGAGCTGACCAGCCCTCTGGTAGATTGGAAGCGTCCACAGCAAACCCATGATTCTGTGTGGTTATATAGCAACGGATTGTTCCATTGTAAATACAGGGTTGGTTGTGCCCTCTGTTACCATACCTAGAGTAAAATATCCAATTGACCCTTAGTTAATGGGCCGAGCAAAATTGAGGAGCAGACAAAAGTTTTTTATTATCAATAATTTTCAGAGAAAATCAGACATGGTACATACAAACTGTTGCATCTTCAAGCCTTAAATCACAGAAACACACCTATATAAGATTGACCACCTCGAACCCCATTTTTATATTGTAAAACTGGGGTTTACAGGGGTAAGCCTTATTTTTCTTATTTCTGCTCTAAAATATAGATTGTGGGTACTCGTTAGAACCGCCTCATCGTTCTAACGTGTACCCACAATATATATTTTGAGCAGAAATAAGAAAAATATCACAATTTTTCGTCTTGCATTTTTCATTTTTACGGCGGTAAAATCTACAATGTTTTTGTATAGGCGTGTTTTGTGACCTCCAAAAAGCAACACGAAAACTCGCCTATGTAACTCTGACCTCCTTGAACTACACTTTTATATAGTAAAACTGGTGATTACAGGGATAAACCTTATTTTTCTTATTTCTGCACTAAAATATAGATTGTGGGTACTAGTTAGAACCACCTCTTATTGAGGCAGTTCTAACTAGTACCCACAATATACATTTTAGAGCAGAAGTAAGAGAAATATCACAATTTTTCATCTTAAAAGTTTTGCTTTTCGGCAGTAAAATTTACAATTATTTGTATAGGTGTATTTTCTTAACGGTAAGAAAAAATATCTGTCAAAAAATGTCTGCTTGTCTTGATAATTGGTTTAAGGGTTAAAGGTGCATTATTGAGCTACCGGGTCTCAAAATTTTTTTTTCTGGTTTTTATCTTCAATGCATACTCCATTGTCATGTGTACACTTTTGGAGCCAAATACAGCTTCAGAACTTTGTGAAAATGGTCGTTTTCATTCGTGTTTACCCTTCGCTCTGAACATGTGTTCGAAATAACTGTTCTAAAAATAAATTTGTCACTTTACACATACATGGCGACAGTATCGTCTCTGAGTGTCGTTACTTATGGCATGGTATTCAGCGTCATATTTTTTCCGATTCAGGCATGGCCTAAGCAAACAAGGCCAAAATTGAACGTCGCATAACGTCATATATGGGGATTCTATTTTTGTCACGAACTAAAACAAGAGGCTCAATGAGCCTAAACCGCTCACCTGAGGAACTTAAGTTTTAACAATTCACAGACTTGACTACTAAATCTGCTAATAGAATCCAGCCCATTGACCCTTACAGGATATAAGTCATCATTATTGCATTGCATTCCAAGTTTGAGACTTCTAGCTTCTATAGTTCCTGAGAAATCTTTGACGAAAATTTAACATTGGTCAAAATGGACAGAAAGAAGAATGCAAGAACAGATGAACAAATAAGCTGAGAAAGCCCAATGTCTCTTACACAAAATAAGTCATCATTATTCTATTGAATACCAAATTTGATGCTTCTAGCTGAAATCTTTGATTAAAAATTTAACATTGGTCTATTATCTCTATATGGAGAGAAAGAAGAATGAAGGAACATATGAACCAGACTAGCTCCAAAACCTAATGCAGCCTTTCCCCTTGCCCAATGGTGCTACACATAAAATTTAAACAAGATTGGTCGACTGCCTTCTGAGATATGCTTCATTGAAAGTGTGGACGACGGATGGACGGACGACAGACGACGGACTCCGGAGCCTTGGTATACTATCAGCTCACTGGAGCCTTTGGCTCAGGTGAGCTAAAAATTCAAGTCGCTATTTCTGTCACAACATTTTCCCTACGTTAAGTCTATGGGCAAATTTTTTTGTCTCTCAAGGACACGTAACTCCGAGGTCAATATTCCGATTCGGCCCAAAATCGAACTTAACCGAGATTTTATGCCTGTCCTCGTTACCTGCAAGTTTGAAGCTGATATGAATAAAAATAAAGTTGCTATCGTGGTCACAACGTATTTTTTTATGCTCAAGGGCAGGTAACTCCAAGGCAAATATTCCGATTCGGCCCAAAATCGAACTTAACCGAGATTTTATGTCTGTCCTCGTTACCTGCAAGTTTGAAGCTGATCTGAAAAAAATTCAAGTCGCTATCGTAGTCGCAACATTTTCCCTAATTAAGTCTATGGGCAAATTTTTTGTCGCTCAAGGTCACGTAACTCCGAGGTCAATATTCCGATTCGGCCCAAAATTGAACTTAACCGAGATTTTATGCCTGTCCTCGTTACCTGCAAGTTTGAAGCTGATATGAATAAAAATAAAGTTGCTATCGTGGTCACAACGTATTTTTTTATGCTCAAGGGCAGGTAACTCCAAGACAAATAATCCGATTCGGCCCAAAATCGAACTTAACCGAGATTTTATGTCTGTCCTCGTTACCTGCAAGTTTGAAGCTGATCTGAAAAAAATTCAAGTCGCTATCGTAGTCACAACATTTTCCCTATGTAAAGTCTATGGGCAAATTTTTTGTCGCTCAAGGTCATGTAACTCCGAGGTCAATATTCCGATTCGAACTTAACTGAGATTTTATGCCTGTCCACGTTACCTGCAAGTTTGAAGCTGATCTGAATAAAAATAAAGTTGCTATCGTGGTCACAACGTATTTTTTTATGCTCAAGGGCAGGTAACTCCAAGGCAAATAATCTGACTCGGCCCAAAATCGAACTTGACCGAGATTTTATGCCTGTACTGGTTATCTGCAAGAATGAAGTCGATCAGAAAAAAATTGACGGAGCTAGAGTGATGACAAGCTTTTTCCTATGTGAAGTCTATGGGAGCTAGATGTTGCCATGGCAACCAGAGTTCCACTCAGATCTGCCTGAAAACCTAATGAAGCCTTTCCACTTGCCCAATAATGCGACACATGAAATTTGATCAAAGTTGGCCAAGTAGTCTTTAAGATATACATTTTTGAAATTCCCATTAACCCTAATGCAAAAACACACAAGGGCAGGTAACTCCTAAGTGAATGATCCGATTCTGCCAGTTATCGAACTTGACCGAGATTTCATGGCTGTGCTGGTTATCTGCAAGAATAAAGCCAATCTGAAAATAATTGAAGCAGCTACGGTGATGACAACATTCTCCCCATGTTAAGTCAATAGGCAATTTTTTCAACGCTCAAGGGCACGTAACTCCCGAGTGAATAATCCGATTCAGCCCAAAATCGAACTTGATCGAGATTTCATGCCTGTCCTCGTTATCTGCAAGAATGAAGTCGATCAGAAAAAATTGACGGAGCTAGAGTGATGACAAGCTTTTTCCTATGTTAAGAAAACTCAAGGGCACGTAACTCCTGAGTGAATTATCCGATTCAGCCCAAAATCGAACTTGATCGAGATTTCATGCCTGTCCTCGTTATCTGCAAGAATGAAGACGATCAGAAAAAAATTGACGGAGCTAGAGTGATGACAAACTTTTTCCTATGTTAAGTCTATGGGAGCTATTTGTTGCCATGGCAACCAGAGTTCCAATCCGATCTGCCCGAAAACAGTATGCAGCCTTTCCCCCTACCTGATAATGCTTCACATGAAATTTGATCAAGATTGGCCCACTGGTTCCGGAGATATACTTCTTTGAAAGTGTGGACGACGGACGACGACGACGACGACGGACGACGGACGCCGGCTCGTGGTATACTAATACCTCACATGAGCCTTCGGCTCCGGTGAGCTAAAAAAATCTAACTAGTGTTTGAAACCTAGTTAGGGAATCCCTCTCAAACTTGTTTACCTGTCATCATAATTGTTCGCATTTTTGCATAAGGCCAAAATAAAAAATACCTGTGTTTCCGGTAACCCGACCGACCCTAATATTTTACCGCCGACCCTAATCTTTATTTCCCGGTTTCCGCGGCCGCAAAAATCATTTTGGGCACTTTCGGTTCATTCCGTAAGGATGGCAACAGAATGTAACGGACTAACATCGCCAACGGCTACCGCTGTACGACTACTATCTGCAATCTAATTACTTTCCTTTGAAGTCTATTGTGACAATAAGAATTATCAGAAACTTATTTTCACACCTGCTGCGGCAGTTAGACATATGTACGATGTTGTTAGTCGACGCTTCAATAATCATAAATAACGCAGGCTGATGCGCAGGCTAACCCGTGTCTTTTCTGGTCGCACATTTTTTCTAGCGTTCGTCGTATTTCCCCCCATCATTTTAGCATGTGCTGCTGTTGCAGTCAGAGCAAATTTTCCTGCGGTTTTTGCATGCGACTTGAAGGAAAAACAAATCTGTGCAGCTGGTGAAATGCAGATCAGCTTGCGCAGTCTGATCAACCTTTGCTCTTTACACACACCTTCTATGGCCTCGAGCATTTCAAAAGACTAGCAAGCAAAGAATTTGGCCACGTTGGCTAGATTCACAGGCTGATCTGATCCTTCGTTAGAGGAAAACTTTTTTAGCCGTGCGCAGGCTCATTTGCATGTAAATATATAAGAAAATTTTAACTTCTTGTATATGGAGCTGCTTCTATGTTCGCGTAAGCCAATGAGTGCTAGGGTCAGACTGTTCAACTCTTCTTTAGAAAATGCCTCCCGAGTTATGAAGTGAATCCGCAGACTGATCAGTCTTTACTGTTAAAAGAATTAAATGGTAAGGGTGCCGACAGTGAAGAAACTGATCAGGCTGCTGACATGGGCAGCCTATTCATGAGAAAGAAAGACTCCGCCCCCCCCCCCCCCCCCCCCCCCCAAAAAAAAAAATAAATAAAATAAAATTAATTATATGTAGAATTTAAGCACCACCGATTTTTTATGCTGAAATTAGTTGTTTTGGTAAAAAAAAATCTTTGTACTGGCCATAATAAGCCGACACTTTTGATCTTTTGATCTTTGCAAGCTCATGTTTATCATGCGTTTCAAAGGACACCTGCTAACAACAATATTACGCACTTAAAAGTTGGACAGAAATAACAAACTTGATAGGTACATCAGTCTTTGATTACATAAACATGTTAGTATGCCTGGGAAAATATGGCGTGATATTTCACTAGCATTTTTATACCCAGACCAAAAAGTAGGATATAGCAGTCAGCCTGGCGTCTGTCTGTCTGTCTGTCCATCCGTCCGTCCGTCCTTCCGTCCGTCCGCAGTCACAACCTCGTCCTTGTGACATATGACATGCCTCGCCATAACTCCTATACCCTTTGAAATATATTGATGGTACTTGATATAGTTGTACATGAGGTCAACAAGACATGTCATGAGCAAGAACCACAACTCTGGGTGCACAGGTATTTTGGTTATCTCCCCTGACAATATTTACCTTGTGATTGCCAAAACTCCCAAACCCCTTCAGATATATTGATTTAACTTGGCACAGTTGTACTCAAGGTTACGAAGGTCTGTTATGTGCAAGAACCACAACTGTAGGAGTCATGGTATTTCAGTTAACTCACCTGACAATATAATCTTGTGATTGCATTAACTGCAATACTCCTATAGTTTGAGATATATTGATGGGACTTGATAAGATACAACTTGTGTACTGGCCCGCACCCATCGGGGCTTGCAGAAATAGATAGGCTGCATGATGCTTCCACGCAGAGCTGAAACCAACTGCTCATGAATGCTGGTAAACCGCTAAAGAGGATCTAAGCCTGCCCAGGCAAAGCAGTGCGAGTCGGACCGTCCATGCTTATAAACCCTATTGGTTTCATTGGGTGACAGGCCTTGAAATGTCATTTCATGTCAATTTCAGGTAAAGTCCCACAAAATTGGACGCAACGTCTTTAAAATGACCTATACAGTGTTGACTTGGACGTTAAACCTCAACTCAAACAACAAATAACTTTTATACCCATACCCTTTCTATGCGCAACATTTGGGTGCAATTTCAACTAGGACCAAAAAAAGGGGACGACCTTGAGCACTTTTGACCAGGCAGAAGAAGGGAAGAAGGCAAAAATCTATGATTCAGACTGAACTATTTCTTGACTGTTGAGCTTAGAGGAAGGATAAATTGTGAACAATATAAACCCTGAACAAAATGCTCTTTCTAGATCAGTCTAATCTTAGTGTATGCAAAAAAAATCTTAGTGATTAAAAAAAAACAAGATGTGTTTGTGAAACACTGATGCCCCCGGACAGCGCATGTTAAATATGAAAGCAGTATCACTAAGCAATCAAAAGGTATGGCCAATGTTCAAGTCTTAAAAAAATAGGTCAAGGTCACAAGGTAAAAAATTATGGGATTGTTGAAAAGGTCTTGTGACATAGTATGCACATGTGAAATATGAAAGCCCTATCACTTACCAATCGAAAGTTATGGCCAATGTTAAAGTTTTTAAAAAGTAGGTCAAACATCACGGTCAAGGTCACAAGGTCAAAAATTATGGTACCACTAGAAAGGTCTTGTGACAAGGAATGCACATGTGAAATATGAAAGCCCTATCACTTACCAATCGAAAGTTATGGACAATGTTAATGTTTTTAAAACTTTTGAATAAAATAGGTCAAAGGTCAAGTTCAAGGTCACGAGATCAAAAATTATGGTACCACTGGAAAGGTCTTGTGATAAGGTATACACATGTGAAGTATGAAAGCTGTACCACTTACCATTCAAAAGTTATGCCCAATGTTAAAGTTTTTGCAGACGGACAAACAGACAAACGGACAAACAGACGGACAGACCAAAAACTATATGCCCCCCAGAATCTTAGATTCCGGGGGCATAAAAAAAAAAAGAAATGCCTACCTACCTACCCTATTTTTTCTTGCCATGTATTAGGAAACACAGGTTGTTTTTTTTGGGGCCTAAAATGCATTCATTTGTATTGTTTTAAATAAAAATACCGGCTATATGTATTTTATTTTTGGAAGCATTTTTTCCGGATAGCTCAATAATGCACCTTTAACCCCTGATTGATCAATAAAATTTTCTTGTTAATACATTTGGACAGGTTGTTACAAATTAGGGTTGTAGGGTTGTCAGTTTTTTACCAATTACTTTAAGCAAAAAGCAAAAGCCCGGCTCAGAGGCCACATTCCATGGTATCTGACGCATTCTACGGCATCTGATCTGGGTCTTTTCTGTTCGCCAGTGTCCCTTTTCTGACTATCAACCAATCAAATTACTTGATACTGTGAAGCTTTGATGGCTCTAACACCGATGGTTCGTTTACAACTGTTGTCTCGAACTCATTCTTGAGGAATGATTTTCCATACCTGCCAACATTAATATACTGGGGATAATTTTCTTTTTTAGCTTGATAATGTATGTTGTGAGTACCGATTAGAATCGCCTTCATGAGGCAATTCTAATATTAGAGTACACAAGGTGGTGCTGAGGTGGTTCTAATGAATACCTGCAACATAAGTTTAAATGGGGAAATTCTTTCCTTTCAGAGCAGACCCCTAATGACACAGTCTTGAAAGTGTTGCCTCAAATGAAGGTGACTCTATTAATTTTTTATACACAAAGGACAGACTCAAACATTTTCACTCACTTCATTTTATAACTAGTTGCACCAACAGCAAGCGACAACAACTGATGACCAAGGCAGATTCCAAACACTGGTTTCAGATCTGGTGTACCGATAAGCTGTCTAATGTTTGATATAGCTTTCTCACACATCTCTGGGTTGCCAGGTCCGTTGCTTAGAAACAGGCCATCAAAATCTGGAAATAAAATTGTAAATTATAACCTGACATACAATTTTGCTTTTGGCATATTCCAACTGTTCATCTAGGTGGCTGCAAACCATGATACCTTATTTACTGTACATATTTAGTCAGATAGACCTGGAGAAGGTGGCATCTCATCAGGGTTTACACTGTTTGCCAATCATCCAGCTATTTTCTGACACAACATCCGGTGGGAAATTGTACTTGTTCAGAGCTCAGAACAAGTATAGTTAGGAGTTGATGTGTCTGAATATTAAAAACTAGAGGAACTATCACTTAAGGTGATGATTAATACCTCCGCCTCAATACATGACACAGAAAGCAAACATAAACAGTGTCCACTGAGTCCATTCAGGGGCAATAACTCTATTTTTGAATGACTCATATGATATTAATGCCATGCACATCCAATTTTATGTACAACCTACTAATCAGGGGCAACAATGTAATTATGGGACAAACTTTAGTGAAATTTGTGTCTTGTACATCTACCCCTCCTGGTGAACAATTATGGCCAGTATCAATTGAATCGAACTGATACTGAAGGAGGAGTCAACCGGACAAGACTTTACAAGACTTTTCAGAGTGAATCAGGGGCAATAACTCCATAATTGTTGGACAGACTCTTCTGAAATTTGCATCTTATTTGCGTCTTGCACATCTACTTAAGTATGCCAAGTATCCATTGAATCCGACTGATAGTGAAAGAGGAGTTCAGCGTACAAAATTTTGCAGCAACCACTTTTCAGTGATTCAGGGGCAATAACTCCATAATTGTTGGACAGATTCTCCTGAAATTTGCGTCTTGCACATCTACTTATCCTAGAAAATAAGTATGCCAAGCATCCATTGAATCCCACTGATAGTGAAGGAGGAGTTCAGCGGACAAAATTTTGCAGGAACCACTTTTCAGTGATTCAGGGGCAATAACTCCATAATTGTTGGACAGATTCACCTGAAATTTGTGTCTTGCACATCTACTTATCCTAGTGAATAAGTATGCCAAGCATCCATTGAATCCCACTGATAGTGAAGGAGGAGTTCAGTGGACAAGATGTTTGCAAGCAAATCAGGGTCAAGAAAGTACAGTCGACTCTCGTTATCTCGAACCTCACGGGACCGGATAAAAAAGTTTGAGTTATCCGTAGTACGAGATAACCAAAGTGTGACGTCACATGTATGTCAGAACACATTGTTTGCCATGATATGCTTGGTAATCTTGGTAGTTCTTACATGAACGGTTTACTGAGTTTTTAAAACTTGTTTATTAAAGTACTGGAGCTTGTCAGAGTATAGCGTTTATGAACAAATTAATAAATAAATAAAACTGACAGATTTCTCACGTATTTTGTTGTCTTTTAAATTCCTACAAATCTGGGTAAATATAGTTAGATACGTAAACAGACTGGTTCCCGATTGTGAATGCAACGCTTATATTACTTCGGAGAGCAGTAGATGCTATATAAGTCATACAGTAGTTTGACTCATCTCCCCTCTAGCTGATTAACCGTCAATATGCCAAACATTTTAGGTCCTGCCGCGAAAGCTCGTTATGAGCCATCCCTTTTTTGATCTACACTGTTTGTACATGGATTTGCATGGGTTAAGAAACAGACGGGTTAACAACAATACATGTGAATTGTTCCGAACAACTGCGTTTTTAACACGCCCAGATTATCACAACTTTTGTCACTCTCTTTGACATTTCTGCAAGAAAGACAACGCCGCCTTTTATCACGGACATCTTGCAAATCATTGACACGAGACGGTGTAAGATTAAAGGTTGAGCACCGTGTGTCCGTCTTTATTACACGCACATGATTTTCTTAGTAGCCGAAAAGGTATTGTGTGTGCTAATTTTAATTGCAAACGCACCTGGACAAATTGGACAATTAACAACATTGTGAGTATTGACGAATTGTTTTCTAAAGGCCTATTACAAAATTAAAGGACCGGATGCATGTTTTTTTGTTGTTTTTTTTTCGTTACGTCAAGAATCCTGGTTCGAGATACGCAGTAGTAAAAACAGTGAAAAATACATTCAGGGACTGAAAATGATGGGCGAGATAGACGAAGTGTCGACTTAAAAGTAGTTCGACACATGCGAAGTTGAAATACAATAAATATATAGGGGAAATGTACGGGACTTAGAAATCGGTTCGACATAAGTGATAGGGTCGAGATAAGCGGGGTCGAGATAACGAGAGTCAACTGTATGTTTCAAATTGATTCAGGGGCCATAACTCCATGAATATGCAACAACTTTTAGTGAAATTTGTGTCTTGCACATCTACCCCTCCTGGTGAACAAATATGGCAAGTATCAATTGAATCCGACTGATAGTGAAGAAGGAGTTGAGCGGACAAGGTTTTTTAGCACATTTTTTAGCAAATCAAGGACCATAACTCCGTAATTACGGGACAAACTTTTGTGTAATTTGCGTCTTGCACATTTACCCCTCCTGGTGAGCAATTATGGCAAGTATCAATTGAATCCGACTGATAGTGGAGGAGTTGAGGGGACAAGGTTTTTTAGCACAGTTTTTAGCAAATAAAGGACCGTAACTCCTTAATTATGGGACAAAGTTTAGTGAAATTTGCGTCTTGCACATCTATCCCTCCTGGTGAACAATTATGGCAAGTATCAATTGAATCCGACTGATAGTGAAGGTGGAGTTGAGTGGACAAGGTTTTTTAGCACATTTTTTAGCAAATCAAGGGCCATAACTCTGTAATCATGGGACAAACTTTAGTGAAATTTTTGTCTTGCACATCTACCCCTCCTGGTGAACAATTATGGCAGTGAAATTTTTGTCTTGCACATCTACCCCTCCTGGTGAACAATTATGGCAAGTATCTGACTGATAGTGAAGGAGGAGTTGAGCGGACAAAATTTTTGCAGACAGCCCACCCGACCGCCCGACAAATCAACCGACAGGCTGATTCCAGTATACCCCCTTCAAACTACATTTGCCGGGTATAATAAATATGGTACCTCAGGAAGAACTACCAGACTAGTGGCATGCAGATCTTGGCTTTCTAACAGCTGATTGACATGCTGTCTGACCTAGTTATCACAAGAAAACAAAGGGTGTTCCAACCATTGCAGGGGCATTTTTGGCTCCATCACTATAATTTGAACAATCTTGGTAGAGGTCCACTAGATGAAGCTTCATACCAAATTTTAAAGACCTGGGCCTTGAGGTTTCCGAGAAGATTTTTGAAGATTTTTCTCTTTATAAGCCCATGTAAAACCAAAGGGCCCTGGGGCGGGGGCATTTTTGGCTCCAGCACTATAATTTGAAAAATCTTGGTAGGGGTCCACTAAATGAAGCTTCATACCAAATATCAAAGACCTGGGCCTTGCTGTTTCAGATAAGAAGATTTTTTAAGTTTTCAGTGAAAAAAATCTATTTTTGGCTCCTGTGACCTAGATGTGCAACAGACCTGAACCATTTGAACAACTTTGAAAGGGGACCACCTAAAGATCATTCCTGTTAAGTTTGGTCAAAATCCGATCAGTGGTTTAGGAGATGTCGTTTGAAGAAATTGTTTACGCAAGCACGGACGGACGCAGACGCACGCACGACGGACAAAAAGTGATCCCAAAAGCTCACCTCGTCACTACGTGACAGTGAGCTAAAAATAGCCACAGTGACCTTGACCTTGAGGTAACGACCTTGAAAGTCAAACTCGCTTGAGATATTGTCATTAGGAACATTTGTGTGAAGTTATATTGAAATCAGTCAAGAAATGTAGGTAGCCCCCGCCCATAAGGGCTTGAAGAAATAGAAGCTCCGTGGAGCAGTGGTTACGCTACTCCCCTTGTAAACCAGGGATCACAGGATCGATCCCAGGCTTCTCCAGACTTTCGGATGAGTCTTTAAACCGAGGTCCCGTCTCAGTATGACCTTAGCTGTTGGTGGGACGTTAAAATCAAACACTCACTCACTCGCTTGAAGAAATATATGGGCTGCATGATGTTTCCACTCAGAGCTGAATGTGGCCCGCACCCTAGTACTGGTAAACCGCTTAGAGGATCTAAGCCTGTCCAGGAACTGTGGTGCGAGGCGGACCGTCCATGCTAATAAACCCTATTGGTTTCATTGGGGGACAGGGCTTGAGATGTAATTTCATCTCAATGTCGGGTAAACGACGCCCACAAAATTAGAAGCAACGTCTTCAAAATGACCTTAACAGTGTTGACGGGGACGTTAAACCTCAAATCAAACAAACAAAAAGAAATGTAGGCATTTGAGTCATGACAACAGTATGTACGTAAGTACGCACCTACCATAGATACCTACACACGTACGTATGTACAGGACAAACGCTATACCCCCCATCACATCTATGTTGTGCGAGGGGATAAATATGGTAAAAGTAAATACTATGTACCTTTCATATCTAGGGGATAGTCCCATGGCACAACTTTGACTGCAGCTCCTCTCTCACACAGACATCTGATCTGGTTGTACTTTATCCCACAGTCAAGGGCCGTAATCTTGAACTCACCATCAGGGTTATATACCACAGGCTCCTAAACAGAGGTTCAATAGACGAGATACAAGTCAATGACACAACACTAAACAAAATTCAAACAATTTTGTAACTTCTTTTTCTCTGGTAACATATGAGCATAAATTTAATAAAGGTGAACGCCAAGAATACATTTTGATGGGTTTTTTAGATCATATTGAGCCCATCAGTTTACCTAAACCTACTTTTCCTGAGCAGGCTTATACATAGGCAGTTAACTAGTACAGTGGACATTCTTCTGCCTAAAACTGATAACGGACATTCTCAAATAACCTGAAGTAAGAGAATGAACATAGTATTTCATGATCAATCTCCACAAAAGAATATTGCTAACCCAGTAGCCACGGATACATCTTCAAGACTCTTGCTTCCATTTTGCAAAGAGGTATTGAGAATACCAAGTTTGTGTCATTTGATATCAGTTTATCAGGAAAGGCTTCGAGAATGCTTATAGAATCGCGAGGCTCGCCCAGCGATTCTACATGCGTTCTCAAAGCCGAACCTGATAACCTTGATATCAAATGACACAAACCTTCCATTTATGAGTGGGAATTTTTAATACTGCAGTCACTTCAGTTGCCAATGTCTGCCATATTGTGGTGTCACTACAATGCTGTTAAAAGACGTCACATGACATGCTGTGACATCAACCTTAATGACTGCACATATGAGGTCGTATTCAACCAGTGCATTTATCAAACACGAGAGAATATTCGACTTTGGGTAAGAACACCATGGTCAGAACGGAATTTCTATCCCAAGCTAAAACTATAGATTTCCTTATATGGTATGCAAGAATGTCTATTCTTGCACACCGGACAAGGCAATCCGTGATTTTACCCTGGGATAGAAATTTATGTTATTACCCTGTTGTTCCGACCCCAAATCGAATATAATTGCGTGTTTGATAAATGCACTGGTTGATTACAACCTCATGCGCGGCGTCGTCATGCGTGACGTCACTAAACATTCCTGTTGTGTCATCACAAAATGGCGGACGTCGGTGACCGAAGTGACAGCAGCATTAAAAATTCGCAATAGAAATGGAAGGTATGCAAGAAAAAGAATCCAATATGGGTGTGAGGGGTGGATAGAAAAATCCGTCCCTCGGGATCACTGTCCGGCATCACTCGGCAAGCCTCGTGATGCCGGACAGTGTCCCTCGGGACGTATTTTTCTATCCACCCCTCACACCCATATAAGATTCTTATATTCCCATGAAAGTGAATCCATCCTAGATCAATCAGCAGTAAAGATAATTGGCAGAACAGTGTCACAACAAGAAATTAAAAATTAACAGAGTTCACTGTAATACCTTTAATGAGACTTCTTCCACAAGATGAATACTATTCGGGTCCATAAATGATACACTTCCTGCTTCAGTTCCTTCAATAATAACCTATCAAAACAAAAGGATTTATTAATAAAAATCAAAAATGAGTTCCTTTAAGAGCAACGAAAACATTCATAAGAAAGAAGATTAACCCTTCTAGCACTATGGAAAATTTTACAGCAGATGACAATCTAATTTTGTTTCTTGTTTTTCAGGGAAAATATGCTTGACATTTCATGTGAATTTGTCTGCCCAGCAGACACTTCTACAGCAGATGACAATCTAATATTGAGTCTTATTTTTCAGAGAAAAAATGCTTGACATTTCATGTGAACTGTTTGCCCAGCAGACTATTCTACAGCAGATGACAAATTTTGTTTCTTGTCTTTTGGAGAAAAAATGCTTGACATTTCATGTGAATTTGTCTGCCCAGCAGACACTTCTACAGCAGATGACAATCTAATATTGAGTCTTATTTTTCAGAGAAAAAATGCTTGACATTTCATGTGATTTGTTTGCCCAGCAGACTATTCTACAGCAGATGACAAATTTTGCAGATGACAAATTTTGTGTCTTATTTTTCAGAGAAAAAATGCTTGACATTTCATGTGAATTGTTTGCCCAGCAGACTATTCTAGCAGATGACAAATTTTGTTGCTTGTTTTTCAGAGAGAAAAAACTTGACATTTCATGTGAATTTGTCTGCCCAGCAGACACTTCTACAGCAGATGACAATCTAATATTGAGTCTTATTTTTCAGAGAAAAAATGCTTGACATTTCATGTGAACTGTTTGCCCAGCAGACTATTCTACAGCAGATGACAAATTTTGTTTCTTGTCTTTTGGAGAAAAAATGCTTGACATTTCATGTGAATTTGTCTGCCCAGCAGACACTTCTACAGCAGATGACAATCTAATATTGAGTCTTATTTTTCAGAGAAAAAATGCTTGACATTTCATGTGATTTGTTTGCCCAGCAGACTATTCTACAGCAGATGACAAATTTTGCAGATGACAAATTTTGTGTCTTATTTTTCAGAGAAAAAATGCTTGACATTTCATGTGAATTGTTTGCCCAGCAGACTATTCTAGCAGATGACAAATTTTGTTGCTTGTTTTTCAGAGAGAAAAAACTTGACATTTCATGTGAATTGTTTGCCCAGCAGACTATTCTACAGCAAATGACAAATTTTGTGTCTTATTTTTCAGAGAAAAAATGCTTGACATTTCATGTGAATTGTTTGCCCAGTAGACTATTCTACAGCAGATGACAAATTTTGTTTCTTGTTTTTCAGAGAAAAAATGCTTGACATTTCATGTGAATTTGTCTGCCCAGCAGACACTTCTAAAGCAGATGACAATCTAATATTGAGTCTTATTTTTCAGAGAAAAAATGCTTGACATTTCATGTGAATTGTTCCCCAGCAGACTATTCTACAGTAGAGGACAAGTTTTGTTTCTTATTTTTCAGAGAAAAATGCTTGACATTTCATGTGAATTGTTTGCCCAGCAGACTTTTCAACAGCAGATGACAAATTTTGTTTCTTGTTTTTTGGAGAAAAAATGCTTGACATTTCATGTGAATTTGTCTGCCCAGCAGACACTTCTACAGCAGATGACAATCTAATATTGAGTCTTATTTTTCAGAGAAAAAATGCTTCACATTTCATGTGAACTGTCTGCCCAGCTGACATGTGAAATGTTTGCCCAGCAGACTATTCACATGAAATGTCAAGCCTTCTTTTCTCAGAAATATAAGAAACTCTGGAAATGATGTTTGCTAGTCATGATAAGAGCTTGAAAGGTTCATATTTTCCACACATCAGTCTCTCTAAATGACTGCTATTTACAACAATGACCAATTTACAGCAAAGTTCCGCTATGAAGACCACCTAAAAGTAAGACTTAAATTCTGCTATAAAAAGCTTATTTAGTAGGTTTCAGTTATTCTTTGTGTTTTCTGCATACAGTGTCCTCTGGTAAGAGACCACCTTTGGGACTGTTCAAAAGAGGTCTTAAAGACCACTTCTGAACAGTTCCAGAGGTGGTCTTAATAAAGGAATTTTAGCCAATAATCTATCTTCTGGTGAACCAGTGTATGTAAAAGTAAGTTATATAACTTGTGTCAACAGAAGACTGGCATGACTGCGCAGCTGTATATAGGCTGATGAATCTGGTCTGGACATCTGCACAGTCTAATTAGAGTCTCTAGGGGCAAATTACTATATCAGTGAACATGTACTAACCCTTCAGGTGCCAATCACAACAACTGTCGGCTGTTTTGCTGTCTGCTGGGTACTTTAATAGTCATTTTTGCAAACAATATGTACCAAGATCAGACAGCTCCTATAGAAGAAGTCTGATCAGGGTCCACATGGTTTGCAACCAAGATCAGACGGCTCCTATAGGAGTCTGGTCAGGGTCCACACTGTTAGCCCATATTAAAAAATGTTTTTAAAAAGTTTGCAAGTAGATGCATCAAACAACATAAACAGCATTTTCTTAACATCTGAAGCCTTGTCATGCCAACCCAGGATATGTGCTACCTTTTGCAAACAGTGTAAATATAGATCAGATGGCTCCATCTGATAAGTATCTACACTGTTTGACATTCAGTTTTTGAATATTTAGGAATATTTTTTTTTTTTTTTGGTTTTGGTTTTACAGACCTTTCAAGGTTATTTCACTCATATCGAATTGATTGTTAATCAGAGGTGGGTGAAGACCAGAGTAACCGGAGAATGACCACCGTCTCACATGTGACCCGAGCAGGGCTTGAACCCTCCATAAAAGGGATAAGGGAACTAATAAACCTGGCTCATTTTCTGCCATTCTTTTATATAAGGGAAACAACTTCTGGCTGGGACCTCCTGTTTGTTTTCATATAAACTAAGCCCCTCTGCAAAGGGATGTACTCTTTTAGGAAAGAATTTGCTCCTCCGAAGCAAATTCTTTCTTTCAAGAAGAGACCCACATTGATATGGGAGACAAATATACTCTTCAAGCATGCAGCACGATTTATGGTGGACCCATCATAAAAGGCAGGTGCAGCCTTTTGCCACATAACCAACATCTTTTATACTGTTGTTGGAAACAAAAGCATGATTACCCCATTTTGTACCAGAAACCCCAAGACAGGTAGCCTGGCAAACAGTGCTGGCCCAGATCAGACACCGCAGAATGCGGCATCTGATCAGGGCCTCCACTGTTTACTAAAAGTTAGGTCATTTTCCAAATAAGGTTTGATGAAAACACAACCTGACACCCCTAAATTTTAGAATGGAATCCTGCTATATATAAGGAGGAAGATTCCATTTTGGTACAAAAAGGGTTGAACTAGAAAACATTTTATGCTGGAGGTAATTTTCTACCTAATACATGTAATTATATTCATTAAGAAGGTCTACAGAGGTGTCACACAGGTTACCAGTAATATTAGAATTTATGTAAAAAATCGCCGAAGTTCATACATAAAACCATTACCTTTCCGAGCATGGTGCCCTTCTCTCTAATCTTCTTCGTAAGACTTCTAGTATCTATACCTACAGTTCAAAAATATTTGTACAGTAATGATCCTAAGTATTGGGACAGATAGGCATACGCAAACAGTGCAGACCCAGATCAGACTGCTCCCTAAGGAGCAGTTTGATCAGGGTCTACACTGTTTGCCATTCATCTGCACCATTTGGACTCCCTGCTGGATCATGGAACAAGCTTGTCAAAATAGTCGGAGAAATACAAGTTCTTGCTGGCCTCAGTAGCTCAGTCGGATGTGCGTCTGACTGGTGATCCGGAGGACGCGGGTTCGATACCTGCCGAGGTCGGCAACATTCTTTCGTGGAGATTGATCATGATATATTTTCTACAGTCATTCTCTCCCTTCCGCTGTTTGAAGAAGGGTGGTTGTCAGTTTTTGGCGAAAGAATGTGCACTGTACTGGTTAACCCCTTATGTATAAGCTTGCCCAGGAAAAAAGTGGATAGGTAAACTGACCGGCTCAAAATGACCTAAAATACGTGTAGTGTTGACTGGGCTGTTAAACACTAATACAAACAAACAAAACGTGTCCTAATTTTTAGGATTTTTACAGTATATGACAGACATACACACAGCTAATGATGAGGGGGAATAACAAGTAAAATTTTCCATAATTGTTCTTATTTCTACAGGACAAGGTATGTTGTGGTTACTTATTAGAAGAACTGCCTTTCTTGATTAACCCATTATATCGAGGGCTTAGCGCAAAACTATTGTATCTGCATTTTCAAGATTTTTCAGGAGAAACAAAAAACATTCCTATTTTCTTGATATTATGGCAATACTTTACATCTTTACATATTTTGAAGGCTTAAAGGTGTTTATTTGAACCAAGGCAGTTTTATACAAATCTAACACTTAATAAAGGAGACCTTGACCTTTCATTCAGTTACAATAGTTTTACATGCAAAAACCTAACTTTTGTATACAGATGTTTGGCGCAAAACTATTGTATCTGCAGTTACAATAGTTTTGCACTTAAAATGTTAAGATTGTGATGTAAATATTGTGTAAATAATGTAGATACAATAGTTTTGCACCAATTCAGAAGCATAGAGATGCACCAATAAAGCCTTCAGAACCATGGAATATTTACAGAAACATGTTGAAACTTAATACATAGACTCGCAGATGACTGGCCTAATAACATCGACTGTAAATCCTGGCTGTAATTGCTATGTAGCTTTAAAAATTCTGTTCTATATATATAATAACTATGCATAAAACAAGTATAGCTTTTACAAAAAGCTAGGTCTACGTTTGGCATATATTAAATGTGAATGTCTAGAGTTATATCCCAGTAGAAAGGGGTGGAGGAGCCGACAAAAAAAAATCCCAGAAATGTGTTTTTGCAAATAACCGTCTTTGCATTAATTTAAATTGCCAGTCTGCCAATTGAAGATTTAATAATGTCAAAGTTGCAAATGATGTAATTTTGTCAAAAAGTTCTTTTTTATCTTTCAAAAGGCACATGTGCAACTTCGATCAATATGCTTGTAACAAAAACTGTTGGGGAAGTTAAGTAAACAACTTTCCTACACTTTATAGAAGACTAATTGAAGATTAACCCTAAAGTTTTGCTAATGATGAGGGTAGTGGTAGAGTACCCTTCCTTAGACTAGTATAGCCTAGCCTACACTATGTTTCCTAGTTTGAAGTAGGGTCTGATGCACTAAGGGTAGGCATGATGGTATTGAAAAAGGTATGGTCGCAGTCTAGCCTACCTTAGGCTAGGTTAGGGTAGGTAACTGTAAAATTTGGTAGAGTAGGTCATACTGTAGGTTAGTGTAAGGTGGGGTATGGTCACCCTTCTGGCGAGGGTAAGGTACCCTTCCCTCACCAGCAGAGTCTAGTAAAGTAAGTACAGTAGGCTATACCTTAGGGTGTTGGCCTCGGTAGCTCAGTCGGATGCGCGTCTGACTGGCGATCAGGGCGACGCGGATTCAATACCTGCCGGAGCCAGCAACATTCTTTTGTTGAGATTGATCATGAAATCTTTGCTATGATCATTCTCTCCCTTCCGCTGATTCAAGAAGGGCACTTGTCAGTTTCTGGCAAAAGAATGTGCACTGTACTGGTTAACCGCTTACGTATAAGCCTGCCCAGGAAAAGTGTGGATAGGTAAACTAACTGGCTCAAAAATGGCCTAAAATAGTCTTGATTGGGCCGTTAAACCCCAAAGCAAACAAACAAATCTACCTTAGGGTAGGATAGTTAAGGTAGGCTAGGTAAGGTAGTGCTAATATTGAGGTTAGGCTACACTACCCTATCCTAACAGGTAGTCTTTCTCCTAGTTAGGGTACCCTTCCATTATTGAGCCTACACTATGGCACCACAGAGTAGTGTAGTCCCTACCCTTGGGTGGGATAGGGTATGCTAAGGGGTAGGCATTGTGGTGTGGGATAGGGATAGTCATCCTCCCAGTTAGGCTAGTGGTAGGACACCCTTCCATAGCCTAGCCTGTCCAGTGGTACTCTAGTGTCGAGTAGTTCATAGGTTAGGGTAGGGTACGATAAGGTAGGGTACCCTACCTATATCCTCACCAGTAGGATGAACATACTCCACCTTACCCTGCAGTAGGGTAGGACCTGCTCTACCAAATCTTACAGTTACATACCTACCCTTACCTGGCTAACTAGGCTAGGGTACCTTACACCCTAGCCTAATCAGTAGGGTGACCATACCCTACCCTTTTCAACACTATCCTGTCCACAAGGTAAGGCAGGCTAGCCAACCTTTAGTCTATCCTAACTGATTGGGTATTGTATGGGAGACCCTTCCATAGGTGGACCCTAACTTACCCTATCCTAACCATGGTAGGGCCATTTTAACACCAATACTAACATACCGCAGGGTACCACATTGTAGGCTAGGCTAAGGAAGGGTAGCCTTCCACTACTCTAACGCAAAGAATGACTATACCTACTCTATCAAACACAACCTTGCTTAGGGTAGGGTAGGGTCACTTAACCCTAGCTTAGCCTAGCTTACCATATCCTTCCTTAACATATCCTAGCCTAGGGTAGGGCCTCCCAAACTGGTTAGCGATTGTAACCTACCCTAACAAGTAGGCAGACTGTATCCAACCCTAGGGTAGGGTAGGCTTAGCCTATTCCCGCCCTACCTAGGAAAGCATAGGGTAAGCCAATAGGGTAAGGAGGAGAACCCTACCATTACCTTAACCAGTTTGGTAGCCTCTATATTAGGGTAGGATAGTTTAAGGTGGGATATGGTAGGCAAGGCTGTCCTAGCCAGGCCAGGCTAGCTTGATAAGAAGGGTGGTCTTAGAGTTGGAACAGTCACCCTCCAGGTAGGATACCCTTCCCTATCCTAGCCCACACTATGGTCCCATATGTTATGGTAAGATTGGCCCTACACTAATTAGGGGTAGGGTAGGGTTACTAGGGCATGATAGGTTAATGATAAGCTAGCCTTCCCTTCCTGATAGGCAGATGTTGAAAAAGGTAGGGTATATTCATACATGGAGGTAGGGTAGGGTAGGATAGGCTAAGGGTAGGCTGGTCTGCCCTTGTCAAAATAATTATGCCGATATTCTCCTAATTCATAGGACCTCAAGCAAACAATTATAATAAATACTCACTCACAGGCCATTTTTATTCGGCAGCGCTCTGTGACGTTGCCGACAGAAAATATAGCATGTGTCAATGTGACATCACTTACTGGGCTAGGTTTGACGACATATCTTGCAACCATGACGTAGCAAAGTAACAAGACACACACACACTCACACACACACACACACACACAAAAAAAAAACGCTGCCATGTTGAATGTTTGTTTGATCAGTAAATATCAAAGATATGATTATGGTAAGGATCTAGATTCACATCTTTATTTTTGTTATAAAATTAACGGGAGAGAGCAATGGACAGTAGCTGGTAGGCAGGATGGTGTTGAAAAGGATAGGGTATGGTCACCCTACTTGTTAGTGAAGGAAGTAGGGTAACCTAGCCTAGACAACCTACATTACCATAGGCTAGGTAAAGGTAGGTAACTCAAAATGGGAAGGGTAAAGTGGGGTGGGGTATGGCCACCCTACTGGTGAGGGTAGGGAACACTTAACAAACCAGTAACGTATGGCAACGTAGGTATGGTAGTCTCTACCTTAGGGTATGGTAGGTAAGGTAGGATATAGTAGGCTAGTTTAAACTTTAGGCACTGCTAGGCTAGGGTTAAGTGGGGCTCTCCTCCTATACCTTACCCCAGTAGCCAGAGTGGTGTGGGATACTGTAGGTACATTCTTTTTCTTGGTTAGGATAGTGGTAGGCTACCCTTCCTCACCAAACTTACACTATGGTAGGTAGGGTAGTCCATACCCTTGGGTGTGGTAGGGTAGGCTAAGTTGTAAGCAGTGTGGTGAGGAATAGGATAGGTAAAGTAATGTCATTCTCCTACTTATGGTAGTGGGGTGGGGAGGGGTACCCTTCCATAGCCTAGAATGCTCTGTGTACTGTAGGGTAGGTCCTACTTTAGGGTAGGGTATGGTAAGGTAGGCTAAGGTTAGGCTAGCTTACACAGCCTTAGGTAGACAGGTTGGTATTAAATATGGTAGGATATGGTCACCCAATATTCTGAATGATCCATTTTGTGTGATTGTATTGCTTTAAATTATTGCCTATGCCCATGGGCGTAGACAATATAGACGTTGGGTTTATAACGCAAGAACAGCCATTAGTAGCCCACAATGCAGGTTGACCTTTAACCAGTTTAAGCTTTCACAAGAAGAAAAAGCGGTCCATAACAAGTATAAGCTTTCATACAAAAAAAGATGCCCCTGGCACAGAATTGCTATCACATTTGTGCAAACCCATATTTGCTGTCATATTTGTACAGGCTAATACAAAATATACATCTACAAACTCTCGACCACGATGGACTACTGCCTATCCTATAATCTCAGGAGCCTAACAAACTATGGGAACATCCCAGACATCTTTTTAAAAATTTGACCGGAGGCTATAATGAGCAACTGTATGCTGAAAACAGTACTATTTCAGATATTCCCCAGTAGAGCAGCAAAGTCCTGCATGATTTTAGAGCTGACCTAAGTAAAATTATAAATAACCACTGTTCCATTATTTTCCTTCATTTAATTATTTGATTAGTGTATTTGCTTAAAATGGCAGAATTTCAAGCCAAGGATTTATTTGTTTGATTTGAGGTTTAACATCCCCGTCAACACTGTATAGGTCAATTTGGAGACAATGCTTCCAATTTTGTGGGACTTTTACCCGACATTGAGATGAAATGACATCTCAAGTCCTGCCGCCCAATGAAACCAATAAGTGTTATAAGCATGAACAGTCCGACTTGCACCACTTTGCCTGGGCAGGCTTAGATCCTCTAAATGGTTTACCAGTACTCGTGTGCGTTCAGTTTCAGCTCTGCGTGGAAGCATCATGCAGCCCATCTAGCCAAGGACCACAATTTCTTGAAATAAATACAGAAAACTGAAATTGTTGTATTCTATAGCCTATTTGTATCCATTAATTTGGCTTAAATCAGACTTTTGTAACTATTAATGGTGCAGCCATGTGCTTTTCATTCGGTGCAAAACTATTGTATCTGCAGGTTTTGCTTGAGAAACCTGGCATTGTTGGGTAATTTTTAGTGCAAAACTATTGTAACTGCAGTTACAATAGTTTTGTGCCAACTTCTAACGGCCTTCGCAGATACAATATTTTGAATATTTTTAATAGATGCAAATTAATATATGCAACCAAAATATAGGAAAAACTGAAAATGGCCAAAATGTCAGTTACAATAGTTTTGCGCTCAGCCCTCGATATATGCTAGTGGATAATATGTTGGGCACGTCCATTTGTCATATAAGGGGTGCAAGGCCTATTATTTCATTGACAGAAAATCCTGTTAGCTAACAGTGCTCAGACGGCGGCATTTGATCTGGGCCTGCACTGTTTGCCAAGGAACCCCTTTAGGGATTTCCCCCGCATGCAATGGGCTAATGTTCATGTATAAAACTGGCAATATTCAGCCATGAACTATTCACAAATCCATCGTATGGTTTTGAAAATAAAAACTGTTAAAATATTAAAAGAGTGAGTGAGTTTTAGTTTAACGTCCCACCAACAGCTAAGGTCATACGGAGACGGGACCTCGGTTTAAAGACTCATCCGAAAGTCTGGAGAAGCCCGGGATCGATCCTGCGATCCCTGGTTTACAAGGCGAGTAGCGTAACCACTGCACCACGGAGGCTTCTAAAATTTTAAAAGAAAACTTGTAACAAAATTTCTTAATTCATGACCTTGACCTTCAGGCTATGGGCTTTGAATAAAAGTTTGGACCTATACATACCAGTATACCAAATCATGACAGCAAATATGAACCACATTCATATGATTTGGAAATTATGCGCACTTAAAAACCTTTAACTATGTCAGTCTGAAATTTGACATAAAATTTCTGTCTGTGACCTTGATCTTGAGGTCATGGGAATGTGTACTGCTGAAAAAAAAATGGACCTATATTCATTATCACAGTATATAAGAACCAAATCCATTGTATAGTTTGGAAAACATGAGCTCTTAAAATTTAATGCTGATGCCAACAGGTGAGGACTGCAATAGCTCCAACACATGAATAGTGTTATACGCGGGCAAGTCAATAAGTAACCAGCCTATCCCATTTCCAATTGACCGACACAATCAAGATTTTCATGCCTTGTTTCAATACATGTTTTAGGCATGAGGGAAAAATTGCCACAGGGAACATACATGCCAAATATGAAGGCTCTACCCCAAATGGTTCAAAAGTTATGATAAAGTGGGTCACGTCACGGTCAAGGTCACAAGTCATGTTTGTATGAATAGGAAGCCCTTGTCAAAAGGAAACTACATGCCAAATATGAAGGCTCTATCTCAAATGCTTCAAAATTAAGGTCAAAGGTCAAGGTCATAAGACAAATTTTTTGTACTGGTAGGAAGACCTTTTCACAAGGAACATTACAATCATGTCAAATATGAAGGCACTATCTCAAATGGTTCATAAGTATGATAAAGTAGGTCAAATGTCAAGGTAAAGGTCACAGATCATTTTATGTATGAACTGAAAGCCCTTGTCACAAGGAACCTACATGCCAAATATGAAGGCTATATCTAAAACAGCTTCAAAAGTTATGACAAAGTAGGTCAAAGGTCAAGGTTCAAAAGTTTTGAATGGTTGAGAAAACCTTGTCACAAGGAACATACATGCCAAATATGAAGGCTCTATCTCATATGGTTCCAAGGTTATGATAAAGTAGGTCACAGGTCAAGGTCACAAGTCAAATCTTTAAATGAGTGGGAAGCCCTTGTCACAAAGAACCTACATGCCAAATATGAAGGCTCAAACGGTTCAAAAGTTATGACAAAATAACCTACTGATCTACTTTTTTATTTGACATGACCCATATTCGAAGATATTGTAGATGATCATTCTGAGCAAGTTTGATGATGATCGGACCAAAACTGTGGCCTCTAGTGTGTTCACAAGGTTTTTCTATGATTTGACCTACTGACCTACTTTTTGACCAGACATGACCCGTATTCAAACTTGACCGAGATATTGTCAAGACGATCATTCTGGGCAAGTTTGATGATGATGGGACCTAAACTGTGGCCTCTAGTGTGTTCAGGTTTTTCTATGATTTGGCCTACTTTTTGACCCAACATGACCTATATTCAAACTTGACCGAGATATTGTCAAGACTATCATTCTGAGCAAGTTTGATGACGATCGGACCAAAACTGTGGCCTCTAGAGTGTTCACAAGGTTTTTCTAAGATTTGACCTACTGACCTACTTTTTGACCCAACATGACCCATATTCAAACTTGACCAAGACATTGTCAAGATGATCATTCTGGGTAAGTTTGATGATGATTGGACCAAAACTGTGGCCTCTAGTGTATTCACAAAGTTTTTCTATGATTTGACCTACTGACCTTCTTTGTGACGTGACATGACCCATAATTGAACGTGACTAAGGTATTATCAAGATGATCATTCTGAGTAAGTTTGATGATGATTTGACCAAACCTGTGGCCTCTAGTGTATACAGAAGGTTTTTCTATGATTTGACCTACTTACCTACTTTTTGACCCGACAATACCCATATTTGAACTTGACTGAGATATTGTCAAGATTATCATTCTGGGCAAGTTTGATGATGATTAGACCAAAACTGTGGCATCTAGTGTGTCAACAAAGTTTTTCTCTGATTTGACCTACCGACCTACTTTTTGAGCCAACATGACCCATATTCGAACCTGACCGAGATATTGTCAAGATAATCATTCTGAGCAAGTTTGATAATTATCAGACCAAAACTGTAGCCTCTAGTGTGTCAACAAAGTTTTTCTCTGATTTGCCCTACTGACCTACTTTTTGACCCGACATGACCCATATTCGAACCTGGCGGAGATATTGTCAAGATAATCATTCTGAGCAAGTTTGATGATTATCAGACCAAAACTGTGGCCTCTAGTGTATTCACAAGGTTTTTCTATGATTTGACCTACTGACCTACTTTGTGACCTGACATGACCCATAATCGAACTTGACCCAGATATTGTCAGGACGATCATTCTGAGCAAGTTTGATGATGATCGGACCAAAACTGTGGCATCTAGAGTGTTAACAAAGTTTTCTATGATTTTACCTACTGACCTACTTTTTGACCCGACATGACCCATATTCAAACTTGACCGAGATATTGTTAAGATGACCATTCTGAGCAAGTTTGATGATGATCAGACCAAAACTTTTGCCTCTTGAGTGTTCACAAGGTTTTTCTTTGATTTGACCTACTGCCCTACTTTTTGACCTGACATGACTCATATTCGAACTTGCCCGAGATATTGTCATGATGAACATTCTGACCAAGTTTGATGATGATTGGCCCAAAACTGTGACCTCTAGTGTGTTCACAAGAAAAGTTTACGGATGCACGGACGCACAACAGACGACGGACAAGAAGTGTTCCCAAAAGCTCACCTGGTCACTACATGAAAGGTGAGCTAAAAAGTAGGGGATCTGGTATAACCCTGATAGGCGAATTAAGGTTGAAGAAACAGCAAATGCATTACACATTTTGCTTGGTAGCATGTCAACAATTTTACATGAACCCTTGGGTATGCTCAAGCTAAACAGTGTGTTGGGTCCCAAAATTGCTTAGCGACGAGCAAATAGCAACCAGAGCATCAAACGGGCCTCCGTGGCCTAGTGGTTAAGAGCGCTGACTCTTGATCATTAGGTCTCTCACCGCTGTGGTTCGAGCCTCGCTCGGGTCACATGTGAGATGCCAAGTTCTGCAACGGAAGGTCAGGTGGTATTTCTCTGGGTACTCCGGTTTTCGTCCACCTCTGATTAACGATCAGCTTGATAATTATCAGACCAAAACTGTAGCCTCTAGTGTGTCAACAAAGTTTTTCTCTGATTTGCCCTACTGACCTACTTTTTGACCCGACATGACCCATATTCGAACCTGGCCGAGATATTGTCAAGATAATCATTCTGAGCAAGTTTGATGATTATCAGACCAGTGAAATAATCTTGAAAGGGCCGTAAAACCAAAACCAAAAAAAAAAAAAAAACAGAGCATCAGTATGCAGCACATCTATGAAGTGTTTTAGATCAAAGGTTACGTCTGGTGACTGTAGATGAGACCTGGGTCCATTATTATCAGCCAGAGAATAAAACTCAAAGTCACCAGTGGGTAGGACTGCAGGGTTCGACACCCAGGACCGATGGACATTGTCTAGTAAAAAGCTGGTCAGGTCTAGTAAGGTCAGTGGCTGGCTGGTACGAATGGTCCAGTTGCAAATCTGCTGCCACATTTATTAAAATCCATATTTTTAACCCATTTACCATAAAATGTTTGTTTTCAGTTTGTTGCTCGAGTTTTCCTATGTAATAAATAATAATAGAAATAATCTGATGACTGTTGAACTAACATATCATATGATTTTTATCATTTACTCGGTCCACTTGAACTTAGATCAGGTCCAGTGCATCCCAAGAGTTTCATTGGGCGACAGGGCTTGAGATGTCATTTCATCTCAATGTCGGGTAAAAGTCCCACAAAACTGGAAGCAACGTCTCCAAAATGACCTTTACAGTATTGACGGGGACGTTAAATCTCAAATCAAACAAAACAAACAAAGCATCCCAAGAGTTACAGGACCACCTTGTCTGGTTATGTAAAAAGTTAATGTTGAACCCTGTGACTGGGGGTCCGAGACCAAAGAAGTTCAACACGCAACCCTCTGCTGGTAAGGTGACAGCAACTGTATTTTGGGACGCACAAGGCGTTATTTTGTTGGACTTCCTAGCAAAGAAAAGTACAATAACCGGTGTGTATTATGCAAATTTGCTCGACCAACTGAGAACTGCAGTCCCTGAAAAATGCCTAGGTAAACTCTCCAAAGGGATTCGGCTCCAACAGGACAATGCAAGAGTCCACACTTGCAAAATTGCAATTGATGCTATTGAGCGGAATGAGTAATAGTTAATACCACACCCCGCCTATTCTCCAGACTTAGCTCCTAGTGACTATTTCCTATTCCCAAACTTGAAAAAGGATATCCGTGGACGTCATTTCCGGTCCAACGAAGAAGTCGTGGCGGCAGTTGAGAAGTGGGTCGGAGACAAGGACCCAGGCTTCTTCAGGTCTGGGCTGATGGTACTGGAACAGCATTGGTCCAAGTATATCATTCTAGAGGGCAATTACATCGAAAAAGATCCATTTCACCCAGAAATAAGTACCTAGGCTGTTTTTATTGACTCGCCCTCATAGCCCTTCCTGAACTCCATCAAGTCAAGGTAAACATACATGTAGAAATGTTATTCTCTCACAATAAGGTTAACCCTTAAGATTCCACTCAAAACAAATGTCATCTGCCAGTTGCTTTAAAGGTCCTTGTTTCAAACTCTTAGAGCAGTCTGATCATGGTTCACACTGTTTCCCTGTGTGCAAAAATAAGTTTGAAAAATCTGCAAGACCAGAGGACCAACGGTTCTGAGCCGCGCACCTGAGTGCTGAGAGTTTATGGTGCCATTTCATTTCTGAGAAGAGATTTTTAAAGGGTTTTTACCATGGTAGCCATCTTGGGCATGTGACCTGAAAATGGGGCCATTGGTCCCAGAGAAGATTTCTGAAAGGTTTTTACCTAATATGGGCAAGCGGCCATTTTCAACACATTTTTCCTGGGCAGGCTTATATGTAAGCAGTTAACCAGAACAGTGCACATTCTTTCGCCAGAAACTGACAACTGCCCTTCTTGAATCAGTGAGAGAGAATGACCGTAGAAAAGATTTCATGATCAATCCCCACGAAAGAATGTTGCCGACCCAGGCAGGTATCGAACCTGCGTCCTCCTGATCACCAGTCAGATGTGCATCCGACTGAGCTACCGAGGCTGGCAAACTCATATTAATAAATTTACATTGTTGGTTCCTAAAAGCTTTCATGTGACATTTGGTTAAAAATGGAGCAGTGGTTTCTTTGAAAAATAAGTTTTACTTTTCATATCTTAAAGACCTTAGGCCAAGGTCAGAGAATGACCTTGACCTTTAACACTCAAGTAGTTTCATCCGCTCAACTAGCTAACTGCATCTATCAATTTTCACATCACAGGCTGCAATACTTTTCTAAAAATACACAGGTTTTTACTTTTTCCCAAACAAATGTCTATGCGGCCAAATTTGTCTTTGGTATAAAATAGGTTATGGCCACCCAGGGGTCATCAATTGAAGAAACTATTATGAGCCCAAGTCCCCAATGCTAAATACTAAGTTTTATATAAAATGGCCTGTCAGTTCCAGAGAAGAAGATTTCTGAAGTGTTTTACCATATAGTATATGGCCATGGTAGCCAGTCTGGTTATGGTGGCCATATTGGTCATGTGACAAAACTCATATTAATAACTTTTCATGTTCTTGTTTCTATAAGCTTTTATATAAAATTTTGTCACAAACGTCCAAGTGTGTGTGTGAATTCGGTTTTAACGTCACTTTCAACAATTTTTCAGTCATATCACGACGGTGTCTGGTTGCGACAGGGAGCTCAATGCTCACGTTTATAGTGCTGCCTCACTGATGTATCATGTCCCAGACACATTACATGATACCACACCCAGTCACATTATCCTGACACTGGATCGACCAGTCCTAGCTCTACCCCGTAAATCTGAGGGTCAAGCGAGGAGCAGCTAGTACCATTTTTAACGACTATGGTATGTCGCGGCCCGGGATAGAACCCGAGACCTCCCGTTCCCCGGAGCGGACACTCTACCAACTGAGCTATCAGGGCCGGTACACAAATGTCCAAGAGGTTCCAGTGGAAAATAAGTTTTAGTCAACATATCTGAAAGGCCTCAGGCTAAGGTCAAGGAATGAACTTGACCTTGAATACTCATAGTTACAGCCACTCATTTAGCTAACTGCGTCTACCAATTTTTGAGTTCAGAGACTGCAATAGTTTCTGAAAAATACATAGTTTTGACTTTTTCCCATACAAAAGTCTATGTGACCAAATTTGACCTTGGCGTAAAATATATCAAGGACATCTGAGGGTCATCATTTGAACAAACTATGATGGGTCAGAGTTCCCATTGCTAAATACCAAGTTTCAAGACAATTGGCCAGCCTTGGTTGCTCAGTCAGATGGGCTTCTGACTGGTGGTCAGGAGGCTGACTGGTGGTCAGGAGGACGCAAGTTCGATACCTGCCTGGGTCAGTAACATTCTTTCGTGGAAATTGAAATCTTTTCTACGATCATTCTCTCCCGCTGACTCAAGAAGGACAGTTGTCAGTTTCTGGCGAAAGAAAGTGCACTGTACTGGTTAACTGCTTACGTATAAGCCTGCCCAGGAAAGTGTGGATAGGTAAACTGACAGGCTCAAAAATAGACATAAAATAGTGTTGAATGAGCCGTTAAACTCCAATACAAACAAATCAAGACCATCAGCCTTTTGGTTTGGGAGAAGATTTTTGAAAGGTTTTTACCTTATGTTCCTAAAGGGATTTAAATGAAATTTGCTTATAAATGGCTTAGTGGTTTCTGAGGAAAAAAAGCTTTAATTTTCATATCTGAAGGACCTTGGGCCAAGCTCAAAGAATGACCTTGACCTTGAATAGGCATGTAGTTTAATCCACTCATTTAGCTAACTGCTTCTATAAATTTTCAGATCACAGGCTGCAATACTTTCCAAACCAGAGGGCTATGATGGCCCTGGATCGCTCACCTGATCCACAATGTAGCAATGAAATGGTGGTAATACAGTAAGGTGCCTTGTCAGAAGGAAAATACAGGCCAAATATGAAGGCTCTATCTTAAATGGTTCAAAAGTTATGATAAAGTAGGTCAAAGGTCAAGGTCACAGATCAAACTTTTTGAATGGATGTGAAGCCATTGTCACAAGGAATATACATGCCAAATATGAAGGCTTTATCTCAAATGGTTCAAAAGTTATGATTAAGTAGGTCACAGCTCAAGGTCATGGTCACAGCTCAATTTTTTGCATGAGTGGGAAGACCTTTTCACAAGGAACATACATGCCAAATATAAAGGCTCTACCTTAAATGATACAAAAGTGATGACAAAAACAATCAAAGGTCAAGGTAAAAAAATTTGCATGGTTGAGAAGCCCTTGCAGCAAGAACCCTACATGCCAAATATGAAGGCTCTATCTTAAATGGTTAAAACATTATGAGAAAGAAGGTCAAGGTCACAGGTCAAAATTTTTGTGTGGGTGAAAGTCGTTGCCACTAAGAACATACATGACAAAGATGAAGGCTCTACCTCAAATGGTTCAAAAGTTAAGATAAAGTAGGTCACATGTTATGGTCAAGGTCACAAGTCATTTTTGTACGACACAAGGAAACAACATGCCAAATATAAAGGCTCTATCTCAAATGGTCAAAGTAGATCAAAGGTCAAGGTCATATGAGCAAATTTTTGTATTGGTAGAAAGACTTTTTCACAATGAACATACATGCCAAATATGAAGGCACCATCTCAAACATGACCCATATTCCAAATTAACCGAGATATTGTCAAATGATCATTCTGAGCAAGTTTGATTACGAACAGACCAAAACTGTGGCTTCTAGAGTGTTCACAACGTTTTTTCTATGATTTGACCTACTGACCTACTTTCTGACCCGACATGACCTGTATTCAAACTTGACAAAGATATTGCCAAGATGATCATTCTGAGCAAGTTTGATGATGATCAGACGAAAACTGTGGTCTCTAGTGTGTTCACAAGGTTTTCTACGATTTGACCTACTTTCTGACCTGACATGACCCATATTCGAACCTAACCTAGATATTGCAGAGATGATCATTCTGAGCAAGTTTGATGATAATTAGACTAAAATTGCAGACACTAGAGTGTAAACAAGGTTTATATACGGAATGACCTACTTTTTGACCCGACATGACCAATATTCAAACTACCGAGATATTGTTAGGATGATCATCCTGAACTAGTTTGAGAATGATTGGACCAAAACTGTGGCCTCTAGAGTGTTAACAAGGTTTTCCTTTGATTTGACCTGGTGACCTATTTTTTGACCTGATATGAGCCATATTCGAACTTGACTGAGATATTGTCAGGATGATCATTCTAAGCAAGTATGAGGATGATTGGACCAAACCTGTGGCCTCTAGAGAGTTAACAAGGTTTTTTCTATGATTTGCCCTACTGACCTACTTTTTGACCTGACATGACCCCTATTTGAACTCGACCGAGATATTGTCAGGATGATCATTCTGAGCAAGTTTGAGGATGATTGGACCCAAACTGTGGCCTCCAGAGCATTAACAAGGTATTTCTATGGTTTGACCTACTGACCTACTTTTTGAGCCAACATGACCCATATTCAAACTTGACCGAGATACTGTCAGGATGATCATTCTGAGCAAGTTTGAGGATAATTAGACTAAAATTGCAGACACTAGAGTGTAAACAAGGTTTATATACGGAATGACCTACTTTTTGACCCGACATGACCAATATTCAAACTACCGAGATATTGTTAGGATGATCATCCTGAGCCAGTTTGAGGATGATTGGACCAAAACTGTGGCCTCTAGAGTGTTAACAAGGTTTTCCTTTGATTTGACCTGGTGACCTATTTTTTGACCTGATATGAGCCATATTCGAACTTGACTGAGATATTGTCAGGATGATCATTCTAAGCAAGTATGAGGATGATTGGACCAAACCTGTGGCCTCTAGAGAGTTAACAAGGTTTTTTCTATGATTTGCCCTACTGACCTACTTTTTGACCTGACATGACCCCTATTTGAACTCGACCGAGATATTGTCAGGATGATCATTCTGAGCAAGTTTGAGGATGATTGGACCCAAACTGTGGCCTCCAGAGCATTAACAAGGTATTTCTATGGTTTGACCTACTGACCTACTTTTTGAGCCAACATGACCCATATTCAAACTTGACCGAGATACTGTCAGGATGATCATTCTGAGCAAGTTTGAGGATGATTGGACCAAAACTGTGGCCATTGTTAACAAGGTTTTCCTTTGATTTGACCTGGTGACCTACTTTTTGACCCAACATGACCCATGTTCGAACTTGACCGTGATATTGTCAGGATGATCATTCTGAGCAAGTTTGAGGATGATTGGACCAAAACTGTGGCCATTGTTAACAAGGTTTTCCTTTGATTTGACCTGGTGACCTACTTTTTGACCCAACATGACCCATATTGGAACTTGACCGAGATATTGTCAGGATGATCATTCTGACCAAGTTTGATGATGATTGGATCAACACTGTGGCCTCTAGAGTGTTAACAAGAAAAGTTTACGCACACACGACGACACCGGACATCTCACAGTCACAAAAGCTCACCATGACCTCCGGTCAGGTGAGCTAAAAACACACAATTTTGAATTTTCCCATACAAAAGTCTATGTGACCAAATTTGACCTTTGCATAAAGTAGGTTAAAGTCATCCAAGGGTCATCATTTGAACAAACTATGCTGGGCCCAAGTCCCCAATGCTACATATCAAGTGTCAAGAAAATCGGCTCATTGCTTACAGAGAAGAAGATTTTTGAAAGGTTTTATATATATGAGCATAGTGGTCATATACTGGTCACGTGACCTGTTCCCCACGAACAAACTTTCGTTCCCCCATCCCATGAATTTTCCATGTGAAATTCGACTTCAATCGGCCCAGAAGTTTCAGAGGAGAAGATGTCTGAAAATGTTCACCGGCAACAGACAAAAACAGACAAGAGAGCCTTGTCATATACTATAAGCTCACCTGTGAGCCTTTGGCTAAGGTGAAGGCATTTTCAGATGCAGTTTGTCTTTGCATCTTAACCCTTCTCTTGCTGAATATTCATATATGCCACACCCACTACCGATTATCAACCAATCAGATTGCTTGATGCAAATTATTACAACAAATTCACAATCTGAATGACAAACAATGTAGATCCTGATCAGATGGCTTCTTCAGAAGCCATCTGATCTGGATCTACATTGTTTCAAAGAAAAGGCATATCCGGGTTCAGCAGGACAAGGGTTATGGTCTCACCATAAATTCCAGGAATCTTCTGTTCTTTCAGCCAATCAGAGAGGGACTTCACAGCACTCCAATGACTGTAATCTTCGGTCAGGTCTCCGATGATCAATGCTGCAACATGAATCTGTTCAGATTCAAACCATCTGACCAGTCCAAACTCATCTTTCTCCTCCTGTGGAATCCCATAGTTCCCTATGAGCGGATAAGTAAGGATCAGAATCTGTTTCCTGTACGAGGGGTCGGTGAGGGATTCTGGGTAACCCACCATGCCAGTTTGGAATACTGAAACAGAACAGAAACAGAATGTGGTATCTGATTAGGTATATACTGTTTGCCAATGCCCTAGTGCAAGAGCACAGTGCAGAATTTGGTGGATAGAATTACCGGAAAGCACCAAAATACAGGAAAGCAACCAAAAGACCAGAAAGCACATAGAAATACCAAAAAGCACTTTTATATTCTAGAAAACATTAGAGAATTGTATTTAAATGCAATATATAACATATCTTTCAGTGCTCCAGCTAGGCCATTTTTCAAGGGTGCCGCGCCCTGCCCTCAAAATGTGCAGTGTGATATTAGCCTCGGCTGCTCGCGTCGCATCTGCGGCAGCGCAGTCTGATCTGAGCATCGGCTGTTTGTATCAATCTAAAATGGCCCTTCCAGCATACACAACCAGCACATCTGCACAGTCTGATCTTAGCCTCGGCTGTTCGCTCCGAATCTGCGGCAGCGGTCTGATCTGAGCGTCGGCTATTTGCATCAATCTAAAATGGCACTTCCAGCACACACAACAAGCACAGACCCTGACCGCATCTGCACAGTCTAAACTTAGCCTCTGCTGTTCGCTCCGAATCTCTGGCAGCGGTCTGATCTGAGCGTC
Organism: Lucinisca nassula; assembly: GCA_963580285.1. Lineage (NCBI taxonomy): Eukaryota > Metazoa > Mollusca > Bivalvia > Lucinida > Lucinidae > Lucinisca > Lucinisca nassula. The sequence continues at coordinate 91,483,667 of OY757023.1, forward strand.
GGCTATTCACATCGATCTAAAATGGAGCTTCCAGCATACTCGACCAACACATCTGCGCAGTCTGATCTTAGCCTCGGCTGTTCACTCCGCATCTGCGGCAGCAGTCTGATCTGAATGTCGGCTATTCGCATCAATCCAATCTAAGATAGCTACTCCAGCATACATGACCAGCACAGAGTCCCGACCACATCTGCACAGTCTGATCTTAACCTCGGCTGTTCACGCCGCATCTGCGGCAGTGCAGTCTGATCTGAGCCTCGCTGCTCGAACACGTCAAGTACAGGCACAAAATGAAGATTCTAAATACACTGCAGTGATTTGTCAAGCTGTTCTGAAATACCTAAAGAACAGTTTCGCTTGGCAAGACTCAATAGTGATTGGGTGAATGTATTACTCAACCAGGTCAATTAACACTTCAATGATCTGGGGCCAGTTGTTCAAAACTAACAACGTCGTTAGCTAACATATTGTTAAAACTTTTATCATTAAATATGGCAAATACGCTAAACTTTTTGCTGAAAAAATGTGAACAGCTTTTGCGAATGCAAAAGCTGCTCTCATTTTTTCAGCAAAAATATCAAAATTTTAGATATTGCACTTGCTAGAACAGTTAACAATATGACCACTAACAAGCTCGTTAAGCTAACAATGCTTTGAACAACTGGCCCCTGATCATCATAAGCGTGAAATGCATAAGGAGGCTTTGTATATGCCGGTTTCTTTTATCTCTTTTTGTTCAGGTTGTATCTAAGGCTGCCACGATTAATCGATCGATAAATTCCACAAAAATGATTATCATTTCTGATTTGCTTTTAATCAATTACTTGATAGGTACAATTTACTACCTAAAGTTATGCCTAAAATAGCTGGATGAGTGGCAAACAGTGCAGACCCTGATGAGATGTCGCATTATGCGGCGTCTCATCTGGGTCTACACTGTTTGCTCAGGCCTGCTTGTTCAAATATACATATGGTAAAGTGCAACATATGCTAAGAGTTCTGCTCAGACAGAAAACCAGCTAGATAATATTATGACAAAAACCTTAGCGATTACTGATCGATTACTGATCACAGTGACATGACTGATAATCCATTATCTTTTCAGCTCCGATTAGCCAGCCCTACATATATCCAACACTAATCTATCAAATTTCAGTCTGCTAACACATATGTTTTCTGTCTGACAAATTTGCAACAATGTCATGCCTACTAGAGATCGTTGGCAGCATTCTCTTTCTAGGATTGGAAATGTGAATAAGTGGAAATTCACTGATTTCTTTGCGTAGGTTTACTGAAATGCAGAAACTGTTTTTATATATTTTTTTTTGTTTTACGGCCCTTTCAAGATTCTTTCACTTATTACAAGCCGATCGTTAATCAGAGGTCAGAGGTGGGCGAAAACCGGAGTACCCAGCGAAAAACCACCTGACCTTCCCTTGCAGAACTTGGCGTCTCAGATGTGATCCAAGCAAGGCTCAAACCACAGAGGTGGGAGACCTAGTGATTAAGAGCTGCAGTAAGGGCACTACTTCTAACAAGAAACTGATTGTTTTTTTAAATAAACACAGGAAAAATAAAACAACATTTCCACTCAAAACACTCACCAGAGGCATTCTTTTAGGTCTAAAGTTTCAAAATTTTCTTGGGGGAGGTCCCCCCCTACCCCCCTAGGAGGGGGATACCCCTCCCACACCTCCCCTCCCCCTTGTCGCTTCGTGACTCGAAGTGCCCTAACGACCTGCCCTATACAAATTCTAGCTGGAGCACTGTCTATATAAGCTGGAACAATTTTGTTTGCTCTCTTGACTTCTTAAAATCCTGACTTGTGCATCATTGCAATGGAGGTATGCCAAGCTCAATATTTATTCGCCATGATTACCCATCTACCAAGTGAGGTACTCTTTGGATAAAAAGGAATATACTTGTACATGTAGTAAGGTGTTTTTATTTTTATTCTCTGGTTTTTGAAAAAAAAAAACAAAAAAAAAGAAAAACAAGAGGACCAAGCTAGCTTGGTCCTGAATCGCTCACCTAACAGATTCAAAGTTTAAGGAAGTGCCAACCTTTACTGAAGGCTTTATGGGAGGACATGGTGATGACAGGGTAAACATTTTCTGCAAATAAAGTAGAATGTAACTCTATGATAAACAGGCTGACATCACCAGTTTTCAAACTCATTCAAGCTTTTATTCCTGACTTGCTAAGAAGATCCGATCTAAACTGAAGTGGCTGTGGTGATGACAAGTTCAAAAACAAGAGTTTTCAAACTCCTCCAAGCTTTCTGCCTGACTTCCTTGTTTGTAAGTTTCATGAAGATCCGTTCAAAACTAAAGGGGCAGCAGTGATGACAAGGTCGAAAATAGGCATTTTCAGCAATCAAAGGCACGTCATTCTATGATAAATGTGCCGACTTGGCCGGTATTCAAACTCATCTGAGGTTTTATTCCCAGCCACCTTTCATGTAAGTTTCAGAAAGATCCGATCAAAACTGAAGGGGTTACGGTGATTACAAGGTCATAATTTGGCATTTTCAGCAATCAAAGGGATGTTATTCTATAAAAAATGGACCAACTTGGCTGGTTTTCGAACACATCCGAGGTTTAATCCCCAGCAACCTTACACATACGTTTCAGAAAGATCCGATCAAAACTTAAGGGGCTACGGTGATGACAAGGTCAAAAATTGACATTTTCAGCAATCAAAGGGACATAACTCTATAAAAAATGGGCCGACTTGGCTGGTTTTTGAACTCATCCAAGGTTTTATCCCCAGCCACCTAACATATAAGTTTCAAAAAGATTCGATCAAAACTGAAGGGGCTACGGTGATGACAAGGTCAAAAATCGGCATTTTCAGCAATCAAAGGGATGTAACTCTACGATAGATGGGCCGACTTAGCCGGTTTTCGAACTCATTAGAGTTTTTATCCCCAGCCACCTTACATATAAGTTTCAGAAAGATCCGATCAAATCTGAAGGCGCCATGGTGATGACAAGCATTTTCCAATAGTAAGTCTATGGGACCATATGGTTGCCATAACAACCAAAGTTTTAGAGCAATTCCGAAAAAAGTTTATGTCATCAATGCCCCACCAGAGGCATGCTACAGATGAGAAATGATTGAGATCAGCCTGCAGGCTGCAGAGATATAGCTGCTCAAAAATGTGGACGGAAGGACGGACGACGGACGACGGAGGACCCACTATACTATAAGCTCAAAGGGATGTAACTCTATGATAAATTGGCTGACTTGGCCGGTTTTTGAACTCATCCGAGGTTTTATCCCTAGCCACCTTACATAAAAGTTTCAGAAAGATCCGATCAAAACTGAAGGGGCTACGGTGATGACAAGGTCAAAAATCAGCATTTTCAGCAATCAAAGGGAAGTACCACTATGTTAAAAGGGCGGACTTGGACGGTTTTCGAAATCATCCAGGGTTTTATCCCCAGCCACCTTACATATAAGTTTCAGAAAGATACGATCAAAACTGAAGGGGCTACCGTGATGACAAGGTCAAAAATCGGCATTTTCACCAATCAAATGGACCTACATGTTACTCTATGGGCGGACTTGGCCGGTTTTCGAACTCATCCGAGGTTTTATCCCCAGCCACCTTACATATAAGTTTCAGAAAGATCCGATCAAAACTGAAAGGGCTACAGTGATGACAAGGTTGAAAATGGGCATTTTCAGCAATCAAAGGGACGTAACTCTATGATAAATGGACCGACTTGGCCGGATTTCGAAATCATCTGAGGTTTTATCTCCTGCCACCTTACATATAAGTTTCAGAAAGATCCGATCAAAACTGAAGGGGCTTCCGTGATGACAAGGTCAAAAATTGGCATTTTCAGCAATCAAAGGGACCTAACTCTATGATAAATGGGTGGACTTGGCCGGTTTTCGAACTCATCCGAGGTTTAATCCCCAGCCACCTTACGTATAAGTTTCACAAAGATACGATCAAAACTGAAGGGGCTACGGTGATGACAAGGCCGAAAATGGGCATTTCCAGCAATCAAAGGGACGTAACTCTATGATAAATGGGCCGACTTGGCCGGTTTTCGAAATCACCCGAGATTTTATCCCCAGTCACCTTACATATAAGTTTCAGAGAGATCCGATCAAAACTGAAGGCGCTACGGTGATGACAAGCATTTTCCCATAGTAAGTCTATGGGACCTTGTGGTTGCCATAGGAACCAAAGTTTTAGAGTAATTTCGAAAAAAAGTTTATGTCATCAATGCCCCACCAGAGGCATGCTACAGATGAGAAATGATTGAGATCAGCCTGCAGGATTCAGAGATATAGCTGCTCAAAAGTGTGGACGGACGACGGACGGAAGGACGACGGAGGACCCACTATACTATAAGCTCCCCTGCAGCCTTCGGCCCAGGTGAGCTAAAACTTAATCCGTGCAATTTATTAGTACTAATAGAACATGAACATAATTTGGTATTTGAAAGTAGAATTTCTTTGTTTTCAAAACATTTTCCCAAGGCCTTATTTTCCGTACTTTGATTCTTTTGTATCAGTCAGAACCAATTTAATGTCACTGTTCATGAGGTTAACCCTTGTCCTGCTGAGCCCGGATATGCATTATTTTCCAAACAATGAAGATCCAGATCAGATGGCTTCTGACGAAGCCATCTGATCAGGATCTACATTGTTTGCCATTCAGATTATGAATTTGTTGCAATAATTTGCATCAAGTAATCTGATTGGTTGATAATCGGTAGTGGGTGTGGCATATATGAATATTCAGCAGGACAAGGGTTAATGTCACTGTTCATGAGGTTAAGTGAATAATGGCCAAAGCTGAAACTAAGCTATCCTTAAACCTATATATACTTACAGTACGCTTTATATTTCTAGACTGAAGAAAATTCTGCTATTATGACTGGAAGGTATTCTCTCTCTCTCTCTCCCTCTCTCTCTCTTTCTCTCTCTCTCTTACACATATTAAACTTTTACTTATACATGTATTTTCTATTTTCAAAGTGTGTCAAAAAATTATTATAGTAATTGAAAAAAAATGTTAATCCGGATTTGATAGCTCATGATGAGCCATTTTATTTGGATCTACACTGTAAAGAAATGTGTACCGGGCTAATACGCCTAATTCAATATATATTACCATATAAATATAGTTTACAGAAATATTTGAGCCGGGGCACAGTATTTCCTACATGATTACTTACATGCTCAGCTCCGATCAACCAGAGCAATGCGCGAGAACTCCACGTAAATATGTGACCATTTGAGCCGGGGCTAACAAGACTCAAACGAAATACAAGTACCGTATTCGACCTATTTACCGCACCGTGCGCTTAGTTTTTTCAATATTGTATGAAAATATTGTGGTGAAAAATCTACCTAATAAGCGCAAACTCAATACAAAAACAAGAGGCCCATGGGCCACTATGCTCACCAGAGCTCAGGTGGGCACTGCCCAATGACAGCCATGTATTTTAACATGATACCATTTTAATCTACCAATTATAAAGTCTCCCAAATGAACCCCTATATCCAAATGAGCATCCATATGGACTCAGTATCTAAAACATTAGGCCTTTTATTAAGTAGAGGGTGTAGGGCATGGACCAAATGGAGCCCTGGTTGGTATCACTAAATGCGTCTTATCATAAGGAATAAGAATATATATGGTGTAGCAGTGGGGATCTGTATACCGGAGTTATAAGGCCTCTTAAGCGGTGGAGGGGCTGGGGCATGTCCTGTTGATCCCAAGAAAGCCCAAGATTGTTGTCCCTATAAGGACCAAGAAGGGGATCTGAATGATTTCTGAGATATATGGCTTTTAATGAAGTAAAGCAGTTGGGCATGACCCAGGCAGTCCGGATGACTCCTAATCTAGTGTTATTTGAATGTGTCTTATCACAAAGAAGAAAATTATATATGGTTTAGGGGTGGGGCTCTGAACAGTTTCTGAGATATATAGCCTTTTGTGAAGTGGTAGGGTGGGGCAAGGCCCTGGCTTGACCCGGAAGACCTCCAGGTTGACGTCAATGAATGTGTCTTATCATAAGGAACAACAATATATATGGTTAGAGGTGGGGATCTGTAAGGTTTCCAAGATATTGGGACTTTAATGAAATGAAGGGGTGGAGCACGACTCCGGCACATTCTGGGGGACCCCCAGGTTAGTGTCAATGAATGCGTCATATCATAAGAAACAAGAATATATAAGGTTTTGGGACGGGGATCTGAATGGTTTCTGAGATAGATGGCCTTTTGTGAAGTGGACGGGTGGGGCAAGGCCCCGGCGCACCCAGGAAGACCCCCAAATTGGTGTCAATGAATGAGTCTCATCATAAGGAACAAGAACATATAGGGTTTAGGGGTGGGAATCTGTAAGGTTTCCAAGATATTGGGCCTTTTATGAAATGGAGGGGGTAGGGCATGACCCCGGCACAACCCGGGGGACCCCCAGGTTGGTGTCACTGAATGCGTCTTATCATAAGGAACAAGAATATATATGGTTTTGGGGTGGGGATCTAAATGGATATATGGCCTTTTGTGAAGAAGGGGTGGGGCAAGGCCCAGGTGCACCCAGGGAGACCCCCCAAGTTGGTGTCAGTGAATGTATACTTTCATAAGGAACAAGTATATGGTAATGAAATGAAGGGGTGGAGCACGACTCCGGCACATTCTGGGGGACCCCCAGGTTAGTGTCAATGAATGCGTCATATCATAAGAAACAAGAATATATAAGGTTTTGGGACGGGGATCTGAATGGTTTCTGAGATAGATGGCCTTTTGTGAAGTGGACGGGTGGGGCAAGGCCCCGGCGCACCCAGGAAGACCCCCAAGTTGGTGTCAATGAATGAGTCTCATCATAAGGAACAAGAACATATAGGGTTTAGGGATGGGAATCTGTAAGGTTTCCAAGATATTGGGCCTTTTATGGAATGGAGTGGGTGGGGCATGACCTCAGCACGTACCGGGGGACCCCCAGGTTGGTGTCACTGAATGCATCTTATCATAAGGAACAAGAATATATATGGTTTTGGGGTGGGGATCTGGATGGTTTCCGAGTTATAAGGCCTTTTGTGAAGTGGAGGGGTGGGGCATGGCCCCGGCTTAACCTGGGGGACCCCCATGTTGGCATTAAAGCATATGTCTGAGAGACATTTACTCAAGGAACATTTCTATAAAAGTTTTGTCAAAATATCTGCAATAACTTGGCAGCAAATGCCATTTTTCAATTTTCCCCATTATAAGTCTATGGAAAATATAAGTTGCCATAGCAACCAAACTAAAGAGCCAAATTTTATAAAAAACACAAAACCTATAAAGGCAAATATGGTGAATATTTCCAAAAACTCTCAGCCTAATAGAGCATTCGGTTTCTGAGGAGATGATTTTTGAAGTATTTTTTTTTCTATTTTTTTTATTATGGTTTCCATGGCAACCAATAGAAATGAGCAGTAGGCCTAAAATCATATGGCAGATAGTAGATTGCCGAAGGAACATTTCTATGAAAGTTTTGTCAAAATATCTGCAAAGGTTTGGCAGTAAATGCCATTTTTCTATTTTCCCCATTATAAGTCTATGGAAACTCAGTTGCCATAGCAACCAAACTAATGAGCCGATTTTCATTAAAAACACAAACTTACAATCCCCCTGCCCAAGGATGCTACAGATGAAATTTGGGCTGAATCTGCCCAGTGGCTTCAGAGGAGATGTCGTTTGAAAATGTTGACGAAGGCGACGCACAACTGCCTATCCTATAAGCTCCCCCGGAGCCTTCGGCTGTGGTGGGCTAAAAATACGAAAAAAAACTTCCGATATGCTAATTTTATAGAGTTGAATTTCAGCATAGGGGTTCACCACATATACATATGATTGTCTGGGTCAAAGATGCAGCAAAACTCAATATGAATTTGTTGGGAGGTTACTGTAAAGTGTGCACTTGTGTATTTTTTCCAGAAAAAGCTTGGGTGTGCGCTTATAGGAGCATGTGCGGTAAATAGGTTGAATACGGTAAATGCAGATTTTATTCTTAAAACAGTAATATATACTGGTGCCATATTTTTATTGCAATACAACAATGAGCTGGGAACCAGTTAAGTCTTCTTTAACCCTGCTTATTGGTAGGGTAAGCAGAGTGAAACTCTCCATCAAGAGTTGCCAGAAGGCAACATAGCTCGTCTATAGGGTCCTTAGTTGAACAAGTTATGCGTGAGTGCATGCATGAGTGCATGTATGCATGTGAGTGTGTGTGTACATGCATGCCTAAGTGTATGTGTGCACACAGCATATGAAAGTGCATGCATGCTTGCATGAGTGTGTGTATGCATGTATGCATACATGAGAGTGTGCATGTGTGCACATGTGTGTGTGCATGCATGCATGAGTGTGTGCATGCATGCAAGCATGTGTTCATGCATGCATGTGTGCATACATGCCTGTGAGAAATTTTGTGTGTGCATTCAAGCATGGATGCATGTGTGCACTTGTGGGTGTATGCATGTATGTGTGAATACATGCATGCATGTGTGTGTGTGCACATGCATGTGTGAGTAAGTGTGTGTGCATGCATGCTTGTTGAGGCCCCGCCCATCCGGGCTTGAAGAAATAGATGGGCTGCATGATGCTTTCACGCAGAGCTGAAACCCACCGCACACGAGTACTGGTAAACCGCTTAGAAGATCTAAGACTGCCCAGGCAAAGTGGTGCGAGTCGGTCCTTCCATGCTTATAAACCCTATTTGTTTCATTGGCGACAGGGTTTGAGATGTCATTTCATCTCAACGTCGGGTAAAAGTCCCACAACATTGGAAGCAACATCTCCAAAATGACCTCTACACTGTTGACGGGGACGTTAAACCTCAAATCAGAAAACAAACAATGTCCAATAGCATGCACCCCTCCCCCCACCCCCCGTCTAGCAGATCTTTAAAACTAAGAATTTTCTGGACTTAAGAGATGTCTCTGACTAGCATTATACTACAGAGGTTGCAAGTAAACTGATTATTGTTTTACTTCTGCAACAGGTGAAAAAAATCCTATCACCGTTACCCGGCCAGGGATCAAACCTGGTCTGCTGGATCGACGGGCCAACACTCTACCGCATCGCTATAAAAGCCGGCTTGTCAAGGTTGGGTGGCAAATTCCACCCCCGGTATTTACCAGTGGCATTTACCGGTATTTACCGGTCTGGAAAATACTCATTAAGTGGCAAATACCGGCAAATACTGGCAAATTGAATTTTTTAGCTTTGAAATAATGCAGAAATCATTACAAATTTGAATTAAAATAATATAATGGAACTAAATGAGTAAAAGAATGTTATTTAATATCTATATAGGGCTACTAACCTACAGAATAAAATATTACTCAATTTAAACATGTTGAACCAGCCAAAAAGTGAACCGAAGACTCAAATTTTGAAAATATTAAAAGTTAAAAAAAAAAAAAAAATTTACATGTATCTTTTTTAAATCAACAGTAGAAAAATGAAGTTAAAATCCCCTATGCACTAGGTTTAATATTGTCATTTGCAACAATTATTCTGAGTTTTTGTATCGGATGAGTAACCTTATCGGATGAAGATCAGACTGAGCAAATCTGTATCTTTTAAACACATTTTTGTACAGAATAACCATGTTTTCAAATTTTGGGATAGTTACAGCATTTTGCTATTGTCAAAAACTTTAGTTTCACACATTCCTGTGGAGCATATGAACTATAGTACTAAATAACAACTCTCAAGACTTGTTTATTCGAAGAGCACAGGATAGCCAGGGGCAAGGATGGACTAAAGGATGTCATGTTTTTTATGACTTTGTTTAAACAATTAGTACAGAAGAAAGTATGTGGCCACTGGCAGGTTCAAAATAGGCCTTTTTTCTGAAATAACTTTTTTTTATCTAATTAAATTAGATAGTTACAAATACCAGAGTTAAACTATTTTTAATAAAATGTAACCTCTACCACTGAAATTGCAAATATATACCGGCTGAATATATATATGGTTTTGTTTTAATTCCAGGATGGAAAATTCCATTTTCCAGTATTTGCCGGTATTTTCCAGTATTTGCCGGTATTTTCCAGTATTTGCCGGTATTTACCAGTAAATGCCACCGGCATGGAAAATACTCATATTTGCCGGCATTTTGCCAACCCTGCGGCTTGTACTACAAGGCATTACAAGTGTGCTATATACCTATACCCTATGACATTCTCCACCTCCACATTGAAATTTGTCCTCTAATTTCTGGGAGTCCGAGAATCATGTGAAGTTATTATCAAAGAGTTCTAATGCACAAGTGGGTTATTTACGGTGGGCCCCAAATGTAACAGGAGAAAAAAATCTGATCACTTTTACCAGGCCAGGAATCGAACCCAGTCAGCCGGATCGACAGGCCAACACTCTACTGCGTCGCTATAAAAGCCGGCTTGTAACGCAAGGCAGTACAAGTGTGCTATATACCTATACCCTATGACACTTCTATTTTTACCATAGGGAAATAAGGGAGGTAATACAGAGGCCTCTAGTGTGTTAACAAGGTTTTTCTATGATCTGACCTACTTTCTGACCTGACATGACCCATATTCGAATTTGACCGAGATATTGTCATGATGATCATTCTGAGCAAGTTTAAGGATGATTGGACCAAAACTGTGGCCTCTAGAGTGTCAACAAGGTTTTTCTATGATTTGACCTACTGACCTACTTTTTGACCCGACATGACCCATATTCGAACTTGACCGAGATATTGTCATGATGCTCATTCTGACCATGTTTGATGATGATTGGGTCAAAACTGTGGTATCAAGAGGGTTAACAAGAAAAGTTTATGTTCACAACGCTCGACATCTCAAGGTCACAATTCTGATTCTGATTCACAAAAGCTCAACATGACCTTCGGTCAGGTGAGCTAAAAATACATAAAATTCATTTTTAACATGTTCCTCCGCAAAGTATCCCCCAATTACAAAGTGCTTTTGTGCTTTTTTGTATTTCTGTGTGGGTTCCGGTATTTTTGTTGCTTTTTGGTATTTTGGTGCTTTACGGTAATTCTGTGGCTTCTGGGACAACTCGGCACATAGCAAACTCGGCACATGACATACTCTGCCAATACAAACTCGGCACATATATAGCTGATTGGGCCAATTATATATGGGTCATTCCAAAATAAATGTGCGTTTAATGTCCCTGTAAATCCTTGAAGCTTAAAACACACCCAGCTACGTTTTAATGCACACTACTTATTTTCTATGTAATATTAATCATAACTGAGTCTAAACATATTAATTTTTTTTACATTTTATATGAATATATTTACAAAAATGATCATCCGAGATAGTAGGGGCTTGCTTTTTTGCCATGTCCCTGTATGGTACCTTTGATATCATATTTATCCAGAATGAACTTCAACAGCATGCCCCTATCTGTCACCCACTTGGAATTTTTGAGCAAATGACGCTTAACTGTAATAAAATCTAGAAACAATGTGTACAATAAGACAATTTCAAGCTGTCATTTGAGGCTTTACGTTTTGTCCCTGTATTTTTTTGTCAGTTCCGTAACGCTAACAAATACTTTATTTCAGAAAGCTATTGAAATTTCTAAAAGAAATCCCCTTTGACCACCCTTCAAGCACTTAATGTTGGGAATAGTTCAGTGAATATTTAACTTGGATAGCTGATGATAAAGGTCAGTGACAAAGACTTAATTACGTCAATTTAGATGAGTACCTTTTCTGTATGTCATTACCGTACACCTGTTTAAAAGTTTATCTTCCCCTGAACGTGTTTAGTTATCGTACTTACAGCTACATCATAAGTGTACATACAATAATTGAACAGCACTACATGGCCTCCATTAAAATAAGGTATGAAAAACTGATAAAAACAATGAAACTGTCATTTCCGTAACCGTCATTTCCGAAACATTGTTGGTTACGGTAATGACATGATACCAAATAATACTGGGATTTGTTCAGTTTTTTCGTGATAAATGCATTGTTTGATGCATACTGAAGTGATACAATTAATATTTGTAGCTATAAACTGACCTGTGTCTATGATATGACCGATAATTTAACTGTCATTTCCGTAACGACATTTCCATACCAAGAAAAAAGCGTCATTTCCGTAACTTTTCTTGTGATTAAACCCCTCTTACAGACTAATTATACCACGCAGACAAATGTATGCATGTTCTATAGATACTTGCTTGTCCAAGAAATAATATAACGCAGTAACTGATTACTTTATCCAAATTTTAAACAGAAAAAGCACAAACCAAATATTAGAAAAATGTATTTTGGCCTTTTGAATGTGTAAACTTTCAATGTTTTCTGAATTTTGAGTGACATATTCATTGATTTTTGGTTGTAATGTTTGCATCATAACTGCAACATATAATTTATATAAAAATAATTCATTCAAAATTAGAAATCAAAATCTAATGGGTTTTTATGTGTGTTACGGTAATGACATCATTGCCATGCACATTAAAAGAAGATGAAACATTATTTTTTGCCAAGTATGAGGTGTAGTCAGTGATGCCTTTTCATTCAAACCCTATCACAATTTAACTATATCATGAAAAATGATAGAAATAACAATATTGCACATGAAGCATTTCACTGTCCAAACTGTACATTATTTTAAGAATGACCCATATCTATTGTTCACTTGGGTATGATAATTACATAACCAAACAAACAATCAAATTAAAGTTACCTGTGAAATAGGGACCAACTAAATGGGTACCCCAACTAAATAGGCCTATAAGACAAAATTTTATATCACTATTTAATGGAGTATATCTAAAAAATATGAAGATTTTTTTTTTTTCAATAAAATTTTGTCTACATGTATTTACGTTATTTCTAAAATTGACCAGCGAATAAATCTTCAAAAAATGTCTAATTAATTTATCAGAATATTCCTGTAACTGAAGAATACAATACTGTTTTTTTTTTCTAGTTTGTTGTATCAGCCAGAATATGCAAGAGTTTTTGTTTACGGGTTGGTCTGTTGTGGCGTGCCTACTGCAGCTTCTCATTACCTTGAGATACCTATGCATTATGCAATAATGCGACTTCAGTCAGGCTGGGCAATCATGGGTGGCAATGAGTCCCAAACATCATGTTCACAGCTTTTCTGAAATAACTTAAAGTCATCTCCTGATTAATCAGATAATTAGTGTAGCAATTAAGTCATATTCAGAGCCTATTGATTAAGATGATTTTTGTAGAAAAATGAAAAAAAAAAACCACACACACACACACAAACTATTTTCTTTAATAAGCATATATATCAGGGGCTGACAAATCCATTGCCCGGCCGTCCGGGACAAGTCTGAAATCGTGCCGGGCAGGTGCAATTTGACCTTTCGACGCCCGGTCGGGCAAGTGCAAAAAAATTGTCTACAATCGTCAGTCTTTTGAGCCCTTAAATACAGTAAAACTAGACCAGTAAGTAAATCACAATAATTCCCGCTTTGTCGGCAATTCAGAGACGAAACCATCCATGGTTTTATAACGGTTCATTTATGACACTATTGTTAATCCCTGTCATTTAATTACCAATTAAACATGATTGCCCGGCGGTGATGTCTTTCATTTCTGGTGTAGTGTGTACCGACAGCGCTATCGATAAGCGTGACAAGGTGTGAAAATAAGATTGTCTCTAATTTGCGTTTATCCCTGCCATAAAATTAAATCCACAATCAATGTGACAATGATTTAATAGCTCCTAAGACGATTTGCTACATCTTACGGTAGTAAAAACGGACTATATTCTACTATCTTGTGAATGGTTATGTTTTGGCGCCAAATAGCAGACGCTGGCGGAAAAGGTCCAACGTTTTAATGTTGGTAACTGCGGATTAGTCGCGCCTCTATCCACAACCGTTTAGCTATCGAGAAAATATTTTTTTACCGGTTCCAAACATTTTTTTATGAAAGAGATACGCCCCATTAAACCCCATTAAAATAAAACAATGACGTTAAACACATGTGGTGTTGCTGGGGTCGGATGACGTCATTTACCTATCGCGTGCAGAAAAATGGGAGTGGTGGTTTGTGGACGACGATTTGGATGTCTGAAATGATGATCGCATTGAACTTGCTTGTAGGGTGGGTGTGAACGTTTGGGTTCGTTTGTGATAGAGTGGGTTCTCGTCTTCTGGTTGGATCATCAAATTGCAAGCTAAATAAACTGCATTCTTTAAATCTTTTATCTCGCTGTCCTGACACTTCTGATCTTTTGAGTAGATCTATATCGACTGCAGCTTGTGTTTATCGTGCGTGCAAGCTAAATGAGTTTATATAACTGTATCTTAAATTGCTAATCGGTTAAGGTATTATGTCAGCAATTAACTTGAAAGGTACCATTATTGACTGTGACAACAGCAGTATTTTCTACCGTATTACCGCACAGAGGGAAATAAATTATAAAATTAAACGAGACTTACCTGTAAGGTGAAGTTTGATTGTAATTCTATTGGAACCAATCCACTGAGAATCATGGGAAATGAACATGTGACACATCACGTGACCGATCCGCAGACTTTAGAGAGTAGAACTGAATCATGGAGCATGCTTGACACAGAGAGGGAGGGTCTCTGGGAGGGCCCATGATTCTCAGTGGATTGGTTCCAATAGAATTACAATCAAACTTCACCTTACAGGTAAGTCTCGTTTAATTTTATAATTCTATTGGAACCAACCCACCAATGAGAATCCTGGGAAATTTTTAGAGTCCATGATTCAGGAATAACATACTATGCATACGGTACTAATAATTTATTTATAACTATTTGTTGCAACACTAACATCATGATAATCATCAATCATACTGTGCTATCAACAAATATTTATTGTTTGAACCCTGATTAGCATTCTGGTCATCATGAAAACTCAATCATAAACTGCCAAATACAGGCAAACAACAAATAATTAGTACTTATCTTATACTATACTACTGAAACACTATGTCAATATTATAATGTATTCACTGTCTGAGTCTGACAAATATACCTCGTCAAAAGATTTAGTGCAGTAAAGTATCACTGAAAGACGAGTCATTAGATACCGGTCTATTGTAAAATTTTCTGAAGGTACAATCACTAGCCCATCCAGCTGTCTTTATGATGGTATCAATTGGTATCTTGTTGACGACTGCACTTGTAGCTGCACTTCTAGTGCTGTGAGGCGTAAATAGGTTCAAGTCTATTCCTGATAATTTCAGTCCGAGCTTAATCCATGCAGCAATTGTGCTTTTTGAAGCTGGAGAAAATGGTTTTTGTGTTATGATGAATAAACTAGAATCTTGACGCAGTGTCTGTGTCTTTTGAATGTAATAATTCAAAGCATTCACAACACATAATGCTGAATTTTCTTTGAAGGCTGTAATGTAGATTTCTTTTAAGTGATGATGGGGTTTTGTCTGTTTCAATAGTTCCCCTATCCTAATTTTTATGCACTCATCACTAATCTCTATATTTTTTAGATTCATGGCTTTAAGGGTCTGACATCTCTGGCCTGTGGTTAACGCTAATAAGATGGCCACTTTCACTGAAAGCAGTCTGAGCGTTAACATTTTATTATCTAATTGACCTATGAATTTCAATACTATTCTGACGTCCCATGTGAAGGCTGTTTTGGGAAACACAGGCCTAAGATGGAAGACCCCTTTCATAAATCTTTTAATTAGCACTTCTTTTCCAATATCTCTTTTATGAATTATATCAAATATGGATGATAACATAGATTTGGCCGTATTTATCGCACTGTAGCTCAGACCCTCATCATGCAGTCGTGTGAGAAAATCCAAAATTTCTCCTAAAGATGGATTAATTTTATCAATTTGTTGTTTGTGACAAAATTGCATCCATCTTTTGAGATAACTCCCGTATTGTTTAGACGTTGTTGGTCTCCACGACTGCATGATGATGTCTGCAGCTGCTTCTGAAAGTCCTGCACTAATGAGGCATTCCCAGACAATCTGAATGCCCCCATTCTCATTGTTGTTAGCCTGTGCGTCTTTTGAGTTCCTGGCTGAAACAGAATCTGTTCTGTTTTCGGTAGCACATAGCTTTGTCCGCATATTCTCTGTAGCAGTTCTGGGAACCATGGCTGACTTGGAAACAACGGGGCAATCAGGATTAGCTCTGCTCCATCTTCGCACATCTTTTGAAGCACTCGGCCTATAATGCTGAAAGGAGGAAATGCGTAATGAAGATCATATTTCCATGTGACTGAAAATGCATTAACCGCAATAGCCCCCTTATCTGGCACATACGATATGTAGTTCTTATGCTTACAATTTTTTGAGGAGGCGAATAAGTCCACCTGCACCCTGCCCATTTTGTTTAATATACTGGCGTACGTGTCATTTGACAAAGCCCATTCCATATCTTCATGACATTTTGTTTTTAATCGCGACAGCTCATCTGCCCGGGTGTTTAATCGGCCTGGGATGTGAAAGACTGATAACCACATGTTTTTCTGTTCACACCAGTCCCATAATTCTTTAGCTAAAGCATTTAATAATGGCTTTCTTCCTCCCATTTTGGAAATGTACTTTATTGCCACTGTGTTGTCCATAAATAGGTGAATGTGTTCATTTTGTGCCTTTTCACAAAAATATTGCACACATAAAATGGCTGCTTTTAGCTCTAAATAGTTTATGTGGTATAATTTGTCTTCATCCCCCCAAATCCCATTAAATTCAGCATTATGGGTGACGTCATGCCCCCCATATCCAATTAAAGAACTATCTGTTTCGATTCTTCTGTTCATGGGTCCAAATGAAATGGGCCTACATGTCCTGTCAATATTGTCTATCCACCATTTTATACATTGTCTGGCATCCAGTGAAATACACATGGTTCTGTTAAAATTGCCCTTATTCAATTTTAAAGCCCTATCCTTCTCTAATTCTAATGTTTTGTAATGCAAAGCAGCATATTTAACCCCAGGTTCTGCTGCCACCATTTTGCCTATTATTTTTGCGAATTCTCGTATTGAGATAGACTTTGCCTTCAATATGTCGGTAGCTAGTTCTTTGAAGTTCGCAATCTTTCTGGGGGCTACACGGACTGTCATTTTATTTGAATCTAACAAAAAACCCACAAACTCAATACTCTGAGTGGGATTGAGGATAGATTTTTCAGGGTGAGTAGTTAGTCCTACTGAGTCAATTAAGTTCACTGTTTCCTTGACATTTTGCACACATTGTTCATGGGAATCACCTAGTAGCAAACTATCATCTATATAGGCTACATTAGAATGACCTGTTTTCCTCAATGTTGCGAAGACAGGTTTTAGCACTTTTGTAAATATTCTGCTTGCTGTGCAGAGCCCATTTGGGAGGCATGTGAATGCATACAGTTGCCCTTGCCACTCAAATTTTAAGTATTTTTGATATGTTTCGTGAATTTTAACACTGTAAAAAGCATCTTTCAAATCCACTTTTGCAAAATAACAACCCTGTCTTATTATTTGTAATGCAGACTTGAGTGTTTCCATTTTGAAGCTGATATTGTCTACATGATCATTCAATTTGCTTAAATTGAGAATCAGTCGAAACGAGCCGTCAGCTTTTGGTCGTATAAAAATATGTGAAATAATCTGTCCTGGCTCATGCTGTGATTTGAGTATAATTTGTTTGTGTTCGAATTTACTCAAAAGCTTAGAAATAATGTCTTGTTCTTTACCATTGAAGCTAATAGGACACCTATTGCAGCCTTCACAAGGTTCTGAGGTGAATTCAATGCAGTATCCAAATTTGACTATGTCCAAAATGAATTTGTCTTTTGTTAAGTTCAACCAGTTTTTGTAGAAATGGGAAATCTTCCCTGCTACGAAATTTTCTGGTGTGTTTTGCAGGCTTGACAAATGAAAACTTACTTGTTCACTGAACATCTGCTTCTTCACTGTTTCTGGTCTTTTTTGTTGGTCTTGTGTGGTCCCGGTTTGTGATAAAACCGGGACTTCTTGTCTAAAAAAGAGCTCTTCTCTTTGTTTCTATATCCAGAATATCCATAGTTGTTCTGATATTTTGTGTATTTGGTCGACCTGTCGTATTGTTCATGTCTCCTTTTTCTTTTTTCTGGTTTGTATTTGGTGAGATCCTTGCCGACTTTCCTCATTTCGTCAAGTGTTTTGATTTGTTTTTCCAAATCATCCCCCAGTAAATTCTCTGTCAGTTGGGTGGAGTCATTGCACAACGGCTTATATTTCTCTGAGACAGCCATTTTTAACTTTTGTCTCCGCAAGTTTGAAATGTCCCGGTGTGCATAGGCAAGTAACTGGAAAGAGTCTGTTGCTAGCTTAAACTTTTCCTCTGATCCCTTCTCTTTCACCAATTTATCCATGAGCTGTACCAGTGGGATAAGACCCTGGTTGAGGTATTTCTGTGCTGTTTGGTATGTCTTGTCTTGCTCTTTAGTGGCTTTAGCCAGTGAAGTGGTGTTCCACAATTCTTTGTTAATTCGTGGAACCACCAATGCATTGCAGTTTTCTGGTCTATGATACTTAGCACCCAGCTCTTTTGCTACCGATCTATCAATCTGTGATCGGATTCCCGTATCTACAAAGTCGACCAAGGTGTCCTCCACTTTGTTCGAGACTGTCTCACCTTTTTTGAACTCCTTGCTAAGTTCTTGCAGCAATTTCAAGTTCGCACTCACTTCCGGTTTGTTTCCCGAATTTTCACTCTGCTTGTCTGTCGTGTCCTTAATTTCCTCGGACCTAAGTTCCGTTTCAGAGTGTTCTGATTCATCTTCTCCCTCGGAACTCGAGTATCCGGACTGTGATGAAACGTCTTCTATATTCGAGTCCGACATGGTATGAGGTTTGGCCTTGTGTTTTGGGAGTTGTTTCACCCTCATATTTACGTCCGGCGATCCCGATCTCTTATCATCCACGAGTTTCGCCAGTCCATCGACTTTCCCAACGAGCGCACTAACAGTTTGTTGTTGTTGTAGAAACAACTGATGATTTAACATAAGTTGTTGCTGGAAAAACGTCAGCGAGAAATCCTGCGTCGGTAACGTCGAGGGCATGTCACTAGCCCGCACGGCATTCGTGTCGCTCGATGGAACAGCTGCGCTGACATTGTTTATGTTTTTCACTTCCGCTGTTCCGATATTCCCGAGCGGTAATTCGTTTGTCGATGTTTGGGTCATCCCAAAATTTGCATCTGAGGCCACGCCTCTAAGAGCTTCAGCCTCGCTTTGATTCTGAAGATTATGTCCTGTTTCACTGTCTTGTGTAATGACGATCAATGGTCTGTTCACGGCCGACAATGTTCTACTACCGAGGTCCTCGAAAGGTTTTCCTCGTAAGAGAACGTTTTGCACACTCGGTGCTCCAATTCCATTGGCACTAGCCACGAATAGCTGTTGTGCCGAAGTAACACTGTAATTGTCCACGCTTCCATCAGGCTCAGCGTGACCAGTCAAGCTCTGTATATTGCCCTGCTCGGCCATGTTTGTTCTTGCACTTTGTCCGTTTGTGGAACTTTGAAATTTGTCACTTTGTCTATGCAACTCGTCGAAATCCCATTTTCGTATAGAGAAAGACAGTAAATCCAAATAACATCCAATTTCGTCACTTGTATTGATTTATTCACAGATGAATTTTTCATTTATTCCATTTATTAAATTACTTCGCCGCCATTTTGATAGTTCTTGGAAAAGTTTTATCCGAATTTTAAAGTTTCCAGATCAAGCAAATTGTCAGTCAATCGGAAGATTTAAACTCCCAATAAAGTTTTAATGACTTATATTCTTTAACTGATAACTATTTTTGCGTCTAAAATCGGTATTTAATAATGATTAAACCGGATTTTATTTGATAATTTTTGTCTTAAGATCAGTCCTGCGAAGCGTTCACTTAGTTCTGCGGATCGGTCACGTGATGTGTCACATGTTCATTTCCCAGGATTCTCATTGGTGGGTTGGTTCCAATAGAATAGAAGTGAATGCAATGATCAGGAATTGATACAATTAACCCTGAGCGCCCATCAGAGACACCAAAGGGAAATAAACACTAACATGAAATAACTAGACCCTAATGGAAAGTGGTTGTGCTTGAAACTTGACAGAAATCTTGGATTATATTTATAAATGTTGGTCGTCATCATCGTCACCATTATTTCCCCCCCCCCCCCCCACCCCCACATCCAACCCCACTTTGAGTTCCAAAATCCTGGGCAAGTAGGATTTTGAGCTGGGCAAGTGCAAAAATATTGTACTTGTCCGGTGGGCAAGTGGAAAATTTTTGGATTTGTCAGGCCCTGTATATGAATATTAATAATTATAAAACAGGCAAATAAAGTATTAATGTACAGCTAAATAAGCTTATAATTATTGTGGGCCGAGTTTGCTATGTGCCAAGTTTGTATGGGCCGAGTTGGTTATGTGCCTGTTGGCTATGTGCCGAGTTTGCTATGTGCCAAGTTGTCCCGCTACCATTCTATGTATACATCCAGAATTAACTTTTTAAACAGCGCTCTGGCGTTTTAGGGGGGTCAGTCTTATTACCCCAGGACACCGGAAGACACCGGAGGACACCGGAAGACACCGGAGGACACCATTTATTAGAAGTTTTAAATGATTTTAAATGATTTCATCAACTTTGAAAAAGTATAATTATGTAAAGAAAGACGTGTATGTGTACTGTGCATGATGAATTTATCGGTTCTTTCTTCGACGCAATCCCCATGATGATGTTTTCCCAGTGGAAATCTTCCACTGACCGTTCCAAGGCGGCTCTTCTGTGGCTCTTCTGTGGCGATTTATTTATGTTGTTGTTTGTTACTTACTGTGTGTATCACTTGTGTCTTTTGGTTTTGGATGGCCATATGGCTATTTTATGGGATAGTAACTGTCCTTATGGCCTTCCTTTGTTTAGGTTTCCATTATGGTCTGGTCGCTTAATGTTTGTATTTCTTTCCCTTTGGTGTCTTTTATGGGTGGAGTAAGTTAATTGTATCAATTCCTGATCTTTGTTTTACTTCTACTTTGTTCTAGTTTGAATATCCCTCAAGTGGTGATACCGGAGGACACTTTTATTTATACTTCTTACATGTTTTTTTTTTTTCCATTGGAAACGTATAATTATTTTATGCACTGTTAATGATTATCTATCCTTCTATCTATCTATCGCCCTGTCACATTAGCCCAAGGATAAAATTTTATCCTTAGTTTCCAGCTGGTACCGCGCAATATTTGTTTGCAGAATTGCTACTCTTGGAGGTGTGACTAGGACTTGCTGTCATTCTAATTAAAAATTAAATGACTGACAGCCGTTAACCAGCCTTTTTTTTTCTTTTATGTACATGTGTTATCTTTTTTTTCTTTCTTTTTTTTTTTTTTTTGAATACATATTTTTTCTTCTTGTTTTATTTTTCTTTTTTTTTTTTTTTAATACATATTTTTTCTTCTTTTTTTCTTTTTTTAAATACTTATATTTTTCCTTCATTTTTTTTTTTTTTTTTTGTTCTTTCTCTTTTTTTTGTTGTTGTTTTTGTTAGTGCATCCTAAATAAATCGCCACAGAAGAGCCGCCTTGGAACGGTCAGTGGAAGATTTCCACTGGGGGGCTTAAATTGATTTTACGTGGATATTGGGATTCCTCTTTTGCTAATCTATAATTCCCATCATCATGCAGAGAGCTCCTGTAATCAAGAAAATGCAGGTCTGTAACTCTGTAAATTTTTTCAATGAGTTCCCTAGCACCATGGGGCTTCCACTCTACCGTCAGTTTCAATATGTTATTTATGGACTTACCATTATTGTTGGTCCACTTTCTTTTGCCTGAATCCACAATACATGGATCAACAACATACTGTTTTAGCCTGCCCTTCAATTGTTTCTCGAAGTTATTTTCGAATTTAGGGTATTTACCCTCCATGGAATGTTGCAGTTTTTCTAATTCCGTTTTAACATGTTCAAGGAATGACTTGTAGGTCGCACATATAACTTTTAGGAAATGTTGTGACGCGGCTCATGTCATATAAAATGCATGCAGCAAGAAAATGCTGTGACGCGGCTCATATTATATAAAATGCATGCAGCAAGAGAAGTCTCTGGTTAGGCTATATGCATGCGCAAGCTGATTTAATTTTTCTTCATGTAAGTTGTAGGAAAGGTTGTGACGCGGCTCATTTCATATAAAATGCACTCCGATTCAGATATATTAAAATACTGAAAAATGGGGTTTACTCTTAAAGGAAATAATTTGCTCCTGGTCTAAGAGTTGACACCTATTGACATGGGAGAGAATAATACTTTTGCAGGAGTTGCCCCCGCCGATTGGGGCTTGATGAAAAAGATGGGCTGCAAGATGCTTCCACGCAGAGCTGAAACCGACGTTAAACTGAAAATCACCAAACAAAACAAACAAATAAATTAATTAATTAATAGTGTTCAATGGGCGATTAATGTGAAAGATCACCCCGTTAACAAGGTACGTGCGGATGTGAAGCATCGTGCAGCCAAATCTATTTCTCCGAGCCCCGATGGGCGGTTGAATTAAGGTTTAACGTTCCCGTTAACACTGTTTAGGCCATTTTGGAGACGTTGCTTCCAATATTGTGGGACTTTTGCTCGATATTGAGGTGAAATGAAATACAAAGCCCTGCCGCCCAACGAAGCCAGAAAGCGTTCATTCTTGCAAATAATGCCAGTACTCATTAGAACCACTTCGCCGAGGCGGTTATAACGTATACCCGCGATCTATATTTAGGGAGAAACAAAAGAAAAACATAATAATTTTTCATCAAAATTTTTTTTTTAGTGGTAAACTTTTCCAGTATATTTAGTATATGCGTGTTTTCGTATTGATAATAAGTTTATTTACTGACTTCTAGTTTAATGCATTGATAAATTGAAAAGTTAAAATTGCTAAAATTGAATAAAAGAATAATAATCATAAAAACATAAATTTGCATTGAATACACATTATTGTTGTCAACTATGCGGTGTCAAACTATTAAAAAGCACGCGTTTGATTGTTAAATAGGTGTTGAATGGATTAAGTGCCATGAAGGATTTAGCGGTATTTAATTAAACAGTTAACAGGCAGGTGTAAGCACAGGTAGCATTACTGGTAACTGACAGGAATGAATTACATGGAATGGAATGGAAGTAGTTTGTAAGGTAACCGGGCGCTAAAAGCACATAGGGGCTACCCCCAGATCGCCAACTGGGTTTAGTTTACTGGTACTGCTCCTATCCCCTGGCTGCCAATGTGCCGACTCCTGCCAATTCGACAGTTATCGGTTAGCCGTTTGGGAGTGAAGTGACTTCATTCGCGGAGGATGTGGGAAGCAGGTCAGTCCCGCTTTCCAATCCCCCCGCTCAGGATGTCTTGGAGGCACAAACGCACCCAATATGAAGCGTTTGTCCTGTTAATTGAGCAGTCCTCTGGCGATGTTTTTGAATTTTGAGTGCAGAAACAGTCCAATAGTCGGGCTCTAGAATGTGATGACATTTTGCCAATTCCGGCTGTAAATGTGTCAGTGCACAGCCCTTTGTCTGGCCGAAGAAAAAAGCTTCGCATGCATTATCGGATGTTCGGCTTCCATTATTCTCTACCCCCACCCCTGACATGGTAGAGAAAACGCCTACGGGCACGGTGCTTGCTAAAAGGGTGATAATGCATGAAATTTTGAATTTAGAACGGCAATCCAAAGTGAGCCAGGAAGGGTTACTATTAGACCAGCCAATTCCGGTGTCCCAGTTTATCTTGACCCCTGGGTAGCTTTACCCCCGGGGGTAAAGCTACTCAGGGGTAGCTTTACCCCCGGGGGTAAGGATATCCCGGGATATCTTTACCCCCACCCTGGATATCTTCACCCCCGGGGGTAAAGCTAAACTGGCCAGGATATCATTACCCCCGGGGGTAAAGCTAAACTGGCCAGGATATCTTTACCCCCACCCCAACTTTTGGGTATAAACTATTTTCTTAATACCCAATTTCTTCTTACATGTAAGAGAAGCAAGATAGTGGACTTGATGTTTCACTTTAACATTTTTCGTTTCAATCATGACTCAGACTAATAGAACTACCCTTAGTAAGAAATATGACCACATTATAGAGGCAAATGATTATTTTATAACTTCTTTTTGTATATTTTCTTATTCAAAATGTCCCTTATGACAATCTTTCATAATCTTGCATTATCCCTGTCAGTTGTGAAATGGGTGGTGGTGGTGAGTGGAAAGGCGGGGGTAAAGATATCCTGGCTGGGATATCTTTACCCCCGGGGGTAAAGCTAAACTGGCCAGGATATCTTTACCCCCACCCCAACTTTTGGGTATAAACTATTTTCTAAATGCCCAATTTCTTCTTATATGTAAGAGAAGCAAGATAGTGGACTTGATGTTTCACTTTAACATTTTTCGTTTCAATTGTGACTTGGACTAATAGAACAACCCTTAGTAAGAAATATGAACATATTATAGAGGCAAATGATTATTAAATAACTTCTTTCTGTATATTTTCTTATTCAAAATGTCCCTTATGACAATCTTTCATAACCTTGCATTATCACTGTCAGTGGAGAAATGGGTGGTGGTGGTGAGTGGAAAGGCAGGGGTAAAGATATCCCCAAATATGACCATATTATAGAGGCAAATGATTATTTAATAACTTTTTTTTGTATAGTTCCTTATTCAACATGTCCCTTATGACAATCTTTCATAATCTTGCATTATCCGTGTCAGTTGTGAAATGGGTGGTGGTGAGTGGAAAGGTGGGGGTAAAGATATCCTGGCTGGGATATCTTTACCCCCGGGGGTAAAGCTAAACTGGCCAGGATATCTTTACCCCCATCCCCACTTTTGGATATAAACTATTTTCTCAATGCCCAATTTCTTCTTATATGTAACTGAAGCAAGATAGTGGACTCGATGTTTCACTTGAACATTTTTTGTTTCAGTCATGACACTGATAGAACTACCCTAAGTAAGAAATATGACCATATAGAGGCATATGACCGTTTAATAACTTCATTTTGTTTATTTTCTTAGTCAACACCTTGCTTATGACAATCTTTCTTAATCTTGCATTTACCCTGTCAGTTGTGAGTGGTGGTGGTTGTGGTGGTGTGTGGCAAGGTGGGGGTGAAGGTTTCCCGGCCGGGATATCTTTACCCCCACCCATGAGCAATGGTAGAGATGTGAAATCCTGTTTCATGCAAGCTAGCTTGTGGTGATGTTATGTCAACCATAGACCATTGGACATCAGTAGTACCTTCCATTGTTGAGAAGTGTGCTTGTCTGGGTTTTCCAAAGTCTTGATTTTTTTTGGGTGGTTGGGGTGGGGGGGGGGGGGGGGTGTCACCCTATCCCAGCCATGAAATCTTCACCTCCACCAATGAGCAATGGTATAAGATGTGAAAAAAATATTCTTGCAAGCTGTATGGTTTAATTATGCTTGTTTTGGGTTTTTTTGCTTCACTTACATATAAGAGGAAATTGGGCATTAAGAAATAGTTTTATACCTAAAAGTTGGGGTGGGGGTAAAGATATCCTGGCCAGTTTAGCTTTACCCCCGGGGGTAAAGATATCCCAGCCAGGATATCTTTACCCCCGCCTTTCCACTCACCACCCCCATTTCACAACTGACAGGGATAATGCGAGATTATGAAAGATTGTCATAAGGGAGCATTTTGAATGAGAAATTATACAATTTCTTAAAGTGAGTTTTAATTCATAGACTATTTGTTATTTTCCCTGCGGAAATATAATTTAGAAGAATACCCAAAAAGAAGTTATTAAATAATCAATGGTCGTATTTCTTACCAAGGGTAGTTCTATTAGTCCGAGTCACGATTGAAACGAAAAATGTTAAAGTGAAACATAGATTCCACTATCTTGCTTCTCTTACAGATAAGAAGAAATTGGGCATTTAGAAAATAGTTTATACCCAAAAGTTGGGGTGGGGGTAAAGATATCCTGGCCAGTTTAGCTTTACCCCCGGGGGTAAAGATATCCCAGCCGGGATATCTTTACCCCCGCCTTTCCAATCACCACCACCACCCATTTCACGACTGACAGGGATAATGCAAGATTATGAGAGATTGTCATAAGCAACATTTTGAATAAGAAAATATACAAAAAAAAAGTTCTTAAATAATCATTTGCCTCTATAATATGGTCATATTTCTTACTAAGGGTAGTTCTGTTAGTCTGAGTCATGATTGAAACAAAAAATGTTTAAGTGAAACATCAAGTCCACTATCTTGCTTCTCTTACATATAAGAAGAAATTCGGCATTAAGAAAATAGTTTATACCAAAAAGTTGGGGTGGGGGTAAAGATATCCTGGCTGGGATAGCTTTACCCCCGGGGGTAAAGATATCCAAGCCGGGATATCTTTACCCCTGCCTTTGCACTCACCACCACAACCCATTTCACAACTGACAGGGATAATGCAAGTTTATGAAAGATCGTCATAAGGGACATTTTGAATAAAAAATATACAAAAAGAAGTTATTAAATAATCTTTTGCCTCTATAATATGGTCGTATTTCTTACCAAGGGTAGTTCTATTAGTCCGAGTCATGATTGAAACGAAAAATGTTCAAGTGAAACATCGAGTCCACTATCTTGCTTCTCTTACATGTAAGAAGAAATTGGGCATTTAGAAAATAGTTAATACCCGAAAGTTGGGGTGGGGGTAAAGATATCCTGGCCAGTTTAGCTTTACCCCCGGGGATAAAGATATCCCGGCCGGGATATCTTTACCCCCGCCTTTCCACTCACCACCACCACCCATTTCACAACTGATGGGGATAATGCAAGATTATGAAAGATTGTCATAAGGGACATTTTGAATAAGAAAATATACAAAAAGAAGTTATTATATAATCATTTGCCTCTATAATATGGTCTATTTCTTTCTAAGGGTAGTTCTATAAGTCTGAGTCACAATTGAAACGAAAAATGTTAAAGTGAAACATCGAGTCCACTATCTTGCTTCTCTTACATGTAAGAAGAAATTGGGCATTTAGAAAATAGTTTATACCCAAAAGTTGGGGTGGGGGTAAAGATATCCTGGCCAGTTTAGCTTTACCCCCGGGGGTAAAGATATCTCAGCTGGGATATCTTTACCCCCGCCTTTCCACTCACCACCACCACCCATTTCACAACTAACAGGGATAATGCAAGATTATGAAAGATTGTCATAAGGGACATTTTGAATAAGAATCAAACAAAAAGAAGTTATAAAATAATCATTTGCCTCTAAAATATGGTCATATTTCTTACTAAGGGTAGTTCTTATAGTCCGAGTCACGATTGAAACGAAAAATGTTAAAGTGAAAAATCGAGTCCACTATCTTGCTTCTCTTACATATAAGAAGAAATTGGGCATTTAGAAAATAGTTTGTACCCAAAAGTTGGGGTGGGGGTAAAGATATCCTGGCCAGTTTAGCTTTACCCCCGGGGGTAAAGATATCCCAGCCAGGATATCTTTACCCCCGCCTTTCCACTCACCACCACCACCCATTTTACGACTGACAGAGATAATGCAAGATTATGAAAGATTGTCATAAGCAACATTTTGAATAAGAAAATATACAAAAAAGAAGTTATTAAATAATCATTTGCCTCTATAATATGGTCATATTTCTTACTAAGGGTAGTTCTTTTAGTCCGAGTCATGATTGAAACGAAAAAATGTTAAAGTGAAACATCGAGTCCACTATCTTGCTTCACTTACATATAAGAAGAAATTGGGCATTAAGAAAATAGTTTATACTCAAAAGTTGGGGTGGGGGTAAAGATATCCTGGCTTGGATAGCTTTACCCCCGGGGGTAAAGATATCCCAGCCGGGATATCTTTACCCCCGGGGGTGAAGATATCCAGGGTGGGGGTAAAGATATCCCGGGATATCTTTACCCCCGGGGGTAAAGCTACCCAGGGGGTAAAGATAAACTGTTACACCGGCTATTGCAAAATGTCCTAGTACCCGTGCTCTGTGAAGAGTTGTGTGGTTGTGGGGAAGGCGATGTTGAGGCTAATCAGCCATTATGCAATTCCGCTATTGATTAATTTTGATAGGTCTTCCTAAATGGCTTTTTTAAGGGTCTTTCTATTCCAAATCCCTAGCAAAGGTTGGTTATTACCGTTGCCCCGCCTTATAAATTATTATGCGCGTGACCTTATCTGGGTGAGTGTGCTCCGTTCCGGCAAGCTGCTGTGCCTTCGCTTTGCACACATCCAGATATTCATCAGATGGGTGCCCATGCGGGGGGCCCCGGTGTGGCCTCTCGCTTGGGTTCCCATGTGATGTCATCTCTGTAGCTGTTCTACATGAGATGTTTACCTGAAAATGAAATTGTGGTTAATTATTTGGGGCCCCAAGGGAAAGTTCTAGTCATCACTTTTCAGTTGGGTTGGCTCTGGTACTTATCCAAACCCCGATCGGACAGCGCCGTTGGCGCTATTCGCCGTGATCCGGATTCGTACCGTGTGTCAACCTTCCGTTTGGGCTCCCAACTGTACCTGTGGAAGAAAAAGCAAGGTTATTAATTCGCTGCCAGTTATTGCTGGAAGAGAAACGCCACCTGACCTACCATGGTGGCTTCTTAAGTGCCACGTCTTTTTGAGCATGATAAGCACGAGGTCGGGTCGTGTTCAAAAGGGTAAAAACTTGAACCTTTTGACCACGGTCCGACCCCTTTCCGGAGTCTTCTTTCGCGGAGGATGTTTAAAGCAGGTCAATCGTATTAATTACATTTTATATCGGAACCTTTTATCTCAAAAAATGGACGGACTGGTGGATAAATGGATGAATATATTTAGATATAATGATATAAAATGTCAGTTAAATGTATCCAGTTATGATACTTTCATGAGAAATGATGATATATATTTTGCATTACATTAGCGTTGTTACAACGATTTTGGAGTATGGAAATTCCTAATTTGGTTAACTTTTAACTATTTATTTATAGTTAGGCATTTATTTCTTATACTAAAAAGTTTTAAACTTATAATAAAATGTGTCCTCCGGTGTGTCCCCTGGTGTCTTCCGGTGTCCTCCGGTGTCTTCTGGTGTCCTCCAGTGTCCTGGGGTATTCAGACTGACCGGTTTTAGGGAGGCAACTATCGATGCTATAAACTGGATTTTGTTCAGGGTTGGCGGCAGTCAGATGGTGAGTGATAGTCGCACGGACAACAGCAATAATTATCCAATTACCGACCCTTGTGAGCATTAAAATTAAAAATCCAACTTTCATATACATGTACTGAAACAGCATGAAATGTTTAGATTATGAACACTCAATTGCCAAGTATGGCTCACTTAGTTTAAGTAGATAGAAATATACCTACCAACTTCTCCTGGCACACTGACATCTGCCCCAAAAGAAAGCCCCTCATACTCCGTCTCATCCTCTAAAATAAGTCTGGCTTTCAACATCACACCACGTTTTCGCTGTCACTCCTTTCTACACACGTGCTTGGTTCAAAACAATAACAAACTGAAAATACATGTTAAAATGTATAAACAAAATAAAAAATGGGTAAAAAATGGTCTTCTTTAAGTGAAAGAGATTATGTTTTCTAATGACACTCACAGAAATAATGCTGTGAAAAGAATCACTCTATTTTGGATCAACACCTTCTACTGGAGAACGGCGCGGCCATGAATAGTGAAGAGTCACAAGGGAGATAACAAAATTGGACTGAAACGGCGTTACAGAGATGCAATGGTAGTTACCGGGATGCAACGGTATCAAACTGAAAATGGCTCTTTTTCAACAAATGGTAAAAAGATGAATTCAAAAATGTAAAAACTCATTTTTTTTTTTACTTTTGAGTTAATAAAGTACAGTCTGGATGAACTTAGGCGCTCTCTAAATTCGGCCACGGCACTAAATGGTGATATTTGGGTCCTTGGAGACCTAAATTTCCCCAAACTGTCATGGAACAATGACTTTGTCCCTGAAATCAAACCTGGATGTAACTTCCCCAGACTTTATGAAGATTTCATTTCATTGATTGATGACTGTAACTTGGTTCAAGTTGTTACCCAGCCTACTAGAGGGGGGAATGTATTAGATCTATTTCTGACCTCAAATTATACCTTGGTTAAGGAAACCCAGGTGTTCCCTGGCATAGCTGACCACGATATGGTCATATCCGAAGTCCTTACCAAGCCCGCTGAATCGCGGCAGGTACCTAGGTCCAGTTTTTTGTATAGGAAAGCAAATTGGGAAGGATTCAAGACCTACATGGAGGAGGTCAAGACTGAATTCCTGGCAAATGCTTCCTCAAAGCCAGTAGAAGAACTTTGGATCTCTTTTAAAACTTCTATCAATACTGGCCTCCAAAAGTATGTCCCCTGCAAGAAATTTGGCTCCAAAAAAAGTCTTCCTTGGGTCACACAAGGTATAAAACGTTTAATTCGCAAAAGAGACTCCCTTTATCAGAAGCAAAAATCTACCAAACGACCCAAAGATAGGAAGCATTTTGTAAACATGAGACATCTAGTCAAAGCAAGAATAAAACAGGCTTATGACAACTACTTGGCTGATGTCCTTGGTTTAAATGATAAACCTGAAAATGCCTCTGAACCTTCTGAGGCTAGTTCTGCCAAATTTTCCACGAAAAAACTCTTCTCTTTCATAAAAAATTGCAAGCAAGACACCCAAGGTATAGGTCCATTATTAGATCCTGTAACTGGCAAATATTCCACAACCAATTTAGATAAGACAAATACTCTCAACAGACAATTTCAGTCCTCCTTCACACCCCTATCACCATTGAGTTTAAGTCAGCTTTCTGACAATGCTCTCAAGAATGGATTGGCAAATGGCACCATTAATAAAGAATCTGTTCCGGAAGAATACTTACCCAAATTCCCGGAAATGCCTACAATAAACATATCAGCAGCAGGAATTCTTAAACTCTTATCGAACCTAAACCCGACCAAAGCCGCCGGTCCAGATGCTCTTAAACCAGTAGTCCTTAAATCCCTTAGAGACCAAATAGCGCCCATGCTTCAGGTCATTTTCCAGAAATCACTTTCCAGTGGTCAAATCCCCTCGGATTGGAAGACAGCCATTGTTTCTCCCCTGTTCAAAAAGGGTGACAAAAGTGACCCTGCAAATTACAGGCCTATCTCCTTAACTTGCATTTGCTGCAAGTTAATGGAGCATATTGTTGCATCCAACCTTACTAAGCATCTCGACAAACATAACATCTTGTATGATCTTCAACATGGATTTAGGGTAAGGAGGTCCTGCGAAACACAGCTCATCCAACTTGTTGATGAGCTTGCACGAAATCTATCAGCAGGTCACCAGACTGACCTGATACTCCTGGATTTTAGTAAAGCATTCGATAAGGTTAGCCATATTAAATTACTCCACAAACTGCACCAACATGGCATAACCTCAAACACCCTAAACTGGATCAAAGCTTTCCTTTTTGGCCGTACTCAACGTGTAGCCCTAGAGGGGGAAACCTCATCCCAAATTCCGGTCACATCTGGGGTTCCCCAAGGATCAGTACTGGGACCGATCCTGTTTCTTTTATACATCAATGACCTACCAGAGCAGATCCACTCACAGGTCAGACTTTTTGCAGATGACACGGCAATATATTTGGCTGTCCGCAGTGATGCTGACTGTACCTTATTGCAAAGGGACCTCCAAAAGCTTGAAACTTGGGAAAAGAACTGGGAAATGGAATTTAACCCGGGTAAATGCCAGGTCCTACACATTTCCCGTTCTAAAGAACCCATTAGACACAATTACATTCTCCACGGTGAAGTCCTCCAGGAGGCTGATCATGCCAAGTACCTGGGCCTTGAGTTTAGCCGTGATTTAACTTGGAACACCCACATTCATAACGTGACCACCAAAGCAAATCGGACCCTGGGCTTCATACGTAGGAATATACGCACCAAACATCAAGGCATACGTGAAACAGCTTATAATACCCTTGTTAGGCCCCAGCTTGAGTATGCCTCCCCTGTGTGGAGCCCATATACCCAGTCAAATATAAACAAGGTTGAGCAAGTCCAAAGAAGAGCAGCTAGATGGGTCAAACATGACTACTCTTCATATAGTAGTGTGACCCAGATGCTTAATACCCTGGAATGGAGATCATTGGAACAGAGGCGGGCAGACGCTCGCCTCCTATCGTTCTACAAGATAGTATATAGTCTTGTCGAGATTCCGCTCCCTACATACATCCGACATCCAATCAGAACTACTAAAAACATGCATACTATGCACTATATTCAAATCCCTACTACTGCCAGTTACTATAAATACAGTTTCTTCCCCTTGGCTGTGGTACAATGGAATCACCTTCCTCCTCATGCTGTTGTGTGCTCCGATCTGGATTCTTTCAGATCGACCATATGCACCCTCCATCACTCAATGCCATGAACCGTGAAACATTGTTTTTATCTGCTTTTAATCTCTACTTTACTAACACTGTTTTTACTTTCAATTCTCCTAAAATCTAATACTTTTTCTTCTATCACACTTTTCTTTTTCTGACGCGCGCAGCTGCACATAATCCTCGCGAGAGGGTGCTGCAGGATATATAGATAGATAGATAACATAAGTACCACCTCTTGTGGCTGATCTGTTCTTGTATTGTTATGAAAGAGACTTCATGTTGTCGCTTTCCATTGATAACCAATCTGAAATTATTGATGCTTTTAGATCCACTTCTAGATATTTAGATGATTTATTAAATATTGATAATACCTATTTCGATGGTTTGATCAGTCAGATTTACCCCCCAGAACTTCAGTTAAATAAAGCAAATTCTTCTGATACCGAGGCCCCGTTTTTGGATTTACATCTATCTATCATGTCTACTGAACTGAGATGGTTTTTAAGGTAACCGGGCGCTATAAGCACATAGGGGCTATCATGTCTATTGTAGATGTTCGGGTATAAAAGCCAAGGCCGCGCCGGGCCGAGCCGCCGAGCCTACCGAAAATTTTATTTTTAGTCTCTAGTTACAAGTTAGATATATATTTGGGTGAATGTGGGATTAAATTATTGAATATTAGATATGTTATAACTAGAAGTAGTTTTACGTATCTACATGGCTTATTTATCTTTTAATAGCTGTTTTCCGAAATCCAGGGGTATAAAAGCCAAGGCGGCGAAAAAGTATTGATAATTCCGAATTTCTTTCAAATTCATTGGTTAAATTACTTCTTTTTGGCCTTATGATATTTGAAAATGATTATACTTATTATGTGTTCGTGATAAAATTAAATATATTAACCAGAATCACCTTAATGATCGAATTACTTATGTTATTTTTGTTTCTATTTTTAGAATTACCTTATTACAGGAAACGACCGAAAAGGACCAAAAGGGAAGGCACACAACGACCGGAATGATCCGAATCGAATGACGACCGATGCTGTTCAGTGACATCAGACTGTTATCCCAGTGAACAAAATTTGTATATGCGACGTTGTTTAAATGATTTTCCAAGGACTTCAGGGTTTTATGACGTTGATTCGACGTCGTTAAAGGGAAATCAACACTCTTGTCCACCAAACTTTATTTTCATAAAAAAGTGTAAATAGATGTTCCCAGCAGGCACTCCACGTTGAATCAACGTTGAAACAACGTAGATTCAACGTTGTGTGCCTGTATGGTTCTGTTTACTGCCAGTAGGAGCTGTTTACTGACTGGTGACCAGGAGGACGCGGGTTCGATACCTGCTGAGGTCGGCAGCATTCTTTCGTGGAGATTGAACATGTAATATTTTCTACGGTCATTCTCTCTGTTCCATTGATCCAGGAAGGGCAGTTGTCAGCCTGCTCTGGAAAAGTGTGGATTGGTAAACTGACCGGCTCAAAATGACTTAAATAGTGTTGGCTTGGCCGTTAAAAATAGAAATGAAGGTAGTGATCAAAATTCAAACAAAACAATAAAGAATTTTTTTCTTCTTTTTTATTCGAATATATACATGCATAATGATAATTATAATAAAG
The DNA here is from genome assembly GCA_963580285.1 of Lucinisca nassula. NCBI lineage: Eukaryota > Metazoa > Mollusca > Bivalvia > Lucinida > Lucinidae > Lucinisca > Lucinisca nassula. Next base: position 91,517,651 of record OY757023.1, read on the forward strand.
AACATTACTGCTAAGCAGTTTATGTCTATTTAATTTAGAATCCATCAAACCCCAATTTTTATAGTATATACATTATTTACATTAAACATTATTTCGGACACATAGAATGTGGGTACTCGTTAGAACTGCCTTGTCGAGGTTGTTCTAACGAGTATACACAATCTATGAACACATAGATTGTGGGTACTCATCAGAACTGCCTTGTCGAAGCGGTTCTAACGAGTATCCACAATCCATATTTACGACCCTTTCAATCACCAAGGCGGTGGTATTGCCCATCTATATATGCAATCTATGAACACATAGATTGTGGGTACTCATCAGAACTGCCTTGTCGAAGCGGTTCTAACGAGTATTATGATGATCGCGGTTCAGTTAACTTAAAGAATCGAATGATTTAAGAACCTTAATTGACAAGATATCACTAATTAAAACAATTAGATGAGTCAATTAATGCACTAATCACTTAGTGGCTGATGCATATTAACAAGCAATAATAATACAATAGGTAAGTATCAAAATATATTTAATATGTCTAAAACATGATTAAGAAATATGATGAGTTTCATAAAGCTCTATCTTTATTTCCTACCATTCAGATATTATATTTAAATGCCATAATCATTTATTTGACATTGCTGTCCGTTGCGGTTCATTACGACGTGGCCTACATAAATCCACCAAAAATACGGTTATTACAAATACCAAAAGGAATTGACTGGAATTTTTACAATAAAAGGTTTAGAAAATACTTTTTTGGGGTTGTCATGTACATGTTTTCACACATTCATGTCTATTTCATTCAAATTCGATCAAAACGTACGAAAAAAACTGCCTTGGCTTTTATACCCCAAAAATTTGGCAAATTTGCTTTAAAACAGAAATTAGGGCACCAAAAAGAACAAAATTTATGCTGAGTATCAGATTTGATATAATTAACATTATCATATCAAAATTTACCACTAACATTTCATTTTCGGTTAAAATTCCGAAAAATAAAATCTTCGGATCGGCAATTTTTGGCTCGGCGGCTCGGCCCGGCCCGGCGCGGCCTTGGCTTTTATACCCGACCATTGTAGATGGGTTTGTTTCGTGCAAAATTTATGATAAACGCGATGACTTTGATTTTGAGATTGTAAATTTTCCTATTTTGGATGGTGATGTTCCTCGTGCGCCATCCTATGGCGTTTATATTTCGCAATTAATTCGATTTGCTAGAGTGTGTAGTCATGTAACTGACTTCAACACTCGTAATAAATTATTAACGGCTAAACTCCTAAATCAGGGTTATCGGTACCATAAACTACGCAAGTGTAGCCTTTTCAAAATTTTATAGACGCCATTCTGATTTAATTTCAAAATCCAATATTGGACTTAAATCTCTTCTGCAACAAGGTCTATCGGAACCCGAATTTTATGGTGACTTAGTATATAAATTCAGAAAAAATATATAACCGCAATGACTTCAGCACCCAATTTCGTAAAATCATTCTTAGATATAAAAAGATTGGGTACAACATGGATGTTATACGACAGACTGCATGCATGGTAGTTAACCCAATCACGGTTGGCAACTTTGCTTCCCTCTTTAATTGCACGCCGGTGGGTCAGGCCTCAGATTCTATGACGGCTCCAACGTAAAGGCTTATTGAGAATTAGAGAGATCTAATTCAAGGTAATGTTGGTTGGTGCCTGATGCTCTGTCTCTGGTCGGGACCATCGGAGTCTAACTGTTGGTTTTCTTTTGCTCCAGCATTTCAGTGGTTTCTTGCTGTCGAGTCCTCACCGCTGTCTCACCTCTGTGGTTCTTTGATTTTTTGTGTTCACGGAGATGTTGCACTGATGAGTTAGGAGGCCTTCATGCGGACTGAACAAATTATTTGTCTAAATCGCGACGGAAGTAAGGGCGAGGATTGTGGCCACGTAAAATCGATTTACGCCTCCCCCCCCCCCCCCCCCCCAGTGGAAATCTTTCCACTGACCGTTCCAAGGCGGTTCTTCTGTGGCGGTTTATTTATGTCGTTGCTTGTTACTTTCTGTGTGTATCACTTGTGTCTTTTTATTTTGGACGGCCATTTGGCCATTTTGTGGGAAAGTAACTGTCCTTATGGCCTTCCTTTGTTTAGGTTTCCATTATGGTCTGGTCGCTTAATGTTAGTGTTTTTTCCCTTTGGTGTCTTTGATGGGTGGAGTAAGTTAATTGTATCGATTCCTGATCTTTGTCTTACTTCTACTTTTTATTACGAGTCCTCATCGGAGGTTAAGAAAAAATATAAAATAGCTTATGTTTAACTCCTGGTGTATGAATGTCATTTGACGTGTCACCAGTAACAATTCTGATTCATTTTCTCAGCTTTAATTTGATGTATAACATACTAGGCTTGGCCTTGTTAAGGTTGAGAAAGAATCATTTAAAATGATCATTTGTATAGGAACATACAAATTTAATTATTTAATCATTTGTATGAGAACATATATTCTCCTTCTGACTGTCTTATTTTAAAACATCTAGGTCTATAAAGTGAGGATTAACTTTGTTTAATCCATTATTAATGTCCTGCAGACATGGTCTTTCTTTAGGGGACTCACCCCCTACCTAGGTCATGCAGCTTGTACAGGTCTGCCAGACCTTATTGTAATTAACACTACCTGGAGACGAAGCCTTGTAAGACATTACACCTATCAGGTTTCTGCTCCACATGGCCCTCACATGATAAGGTTCCTGCCCAGTCAGATTAGCTCCTTATCCCATACTGGCATTTTGGATAGACCACTTGTGGTGGCTCCCCTTCATTCTTAAGCATGGCAGGCAGCAGGCAGCATCAAGCGACGCCATATTGAATTTCTAGTTTCAAACTTTTGCAGCAGGCAGCATCAAGCGACGCCATATTGAATTTCTAGTTTCAAACTTTTGTTTGTGGTGGAGTTGTGAAATATCAGTTGAAGTATTGGACTAAATAGGAAACCAGCAAGTCTAGTGTTCAAACTGAGGTCGGGAATTAAAGACTGGAGGTGGAAACTGATAATTCCCACACATAAACAATACATTTCAGGAATGATGCTCATAAATTGTTGTGACCTCTGACACTAGTGAGCTTTTAGTTTGCCTTACATGTGTGTTCAACTTTCATCATGCCATTTGAAGAACACCTGAGGGACGAAAACGTCGTCGAGATAGTGACATTAACACCACACCAAATTGTGTTGGAATGGGCTATAAAAAGGGGGGGGGGTGTATATGCTGCAGCAATTATTATAGACCAGTGTCACTAACACGCATCTGTTGCAAAACCCTGCAGCATATATTAGTTAGCAGCATTGACAAGCACTTAGCCTTTGAGAGCATTTTGGTGACTGTCAACATGGTTTCCGACGTCAAAGGTCTTGCGAAACTGAACTAGTTAAATTCTTAAAGGGAGAGCTTGATGCATTTTCATTCCTCTAAGATAGTTTGAGAGAAGGCAATAAAATCTGACATTGATGAAGTTTTATTAGGCCCTGGACACAGGCTATTACTGAAAACTGAGAAGCAGTTTTAGGCTCATCAGCTGGTTCAAAATATTGATTTACATGTACCTAACTAATATTGGGAATTTACACACACTTTAATTTATATTACAACTTGCACTGTTGCATTGGAATGTAGTTAGCCATTTTGTTTTATTATGACATATTAGAATTATACAACATTGAATAAGCTTGATTTCGATGTAAATGGTGTGGCCCTACTGGGTTCATGCACCATTTCCAGTGCAAGCAAATAAGATGCAGACATTTGAATATGTTGAAACAGCGTTTTCAGCTATGATTCAACGTTGATTCAACGATGTATGTAGAAGCCTCTGTGGAATAGTGCCGGCGTCGGTAGCTCAGTCGGATGCGCGTCTGACTGGTGATAGGAGGATGCGGTTCGATACCTGCCGGGGTCGGCAACATTCTTTCGTGGAGATTGATCATGAAATCTTTTCTACAGTCATTCGCCCCCTCCCCACTTCCGCTGATTCAAGAAGGGCAGTTGTCAGTTTCTGGCAAAAGAATGTGCACTGTACTGGTTAACCGCTTACGAATAAGCCTGCCTAGGAAAAGTGTGGTTAGATAGACTGATCAGCTCAAAAATGACCTAAAATAGTGTTGACTCGGCCGTTAAACTCCAATACAAACAAAATCTGTGGAATAATAGCTATGCTACTCGCCTGATAAACCAAGGATCGCAGAATCAATCCCGGGCTTCTTAAGACTTTCCATCAGGAAAACGCACCTCTATAATTTGACCCTTTTGAACCCCACTTTTATGTTGTAAAATGGGGTTTAAGGGATAAAACTTATTTTTCACATTTCTGCTCTAAAATATAGATTGTGAGTCGGTCTAGATTTTGAGTAGAAATAAAAAAAAACATCACAATTTATCATCCGTATGAACTTAGCTGTTGGTGGGACGTAAAACTAAAACACACACACTCAACGATGTATGCCTGCTTGAAGAATAATACAATATTTTGTTCTCTTTTCAATGACATTATGCTCATGCAGATATTTGTGTGCATATACTTGCAGTAACAACTTACACATACAACTGAATTATAATTGGGCCCCGCCCATAGGGACTTAGAGAGCAGAGCTGAAACCGGCCTCACACGAGTACTGATAAACCACTTAGAAAGACTAAGCTGTCCAGGCAAAGTGGTACGATTCGAACCGTCTATGCATTTTCATTGGGCGACAGAACTTGAGGTGTTATTTCATCTTGATATTGGGTAAAAGTACCACTAAATTGGAAGTAACGTCTCCAAAATGACCAAAATAGTGTTGACGGGGACGTTATTTTTATGTCTGTTACTGGAATCTAAGTTTTGAGCAGATATTTCGTTTATTTGTTTGGTTTGAGGTTTAACGTTCCCATCAACACTGTATAGGTTATTTTAGAGACGTTGCTTCCATTTTTGTGGGACTTTTACCAAACACTGAGATGAAATTACATCTCAAGCTCTGTCACCCAATGAAACCAATAGGGTTTATATGCACGGACGGTCCACCTCGCACCACTTTTCTGGGCGTGCTTAGAACCTCTAAGCGGTTTACCAGTTCTCATGTGTGGTCAGTTTCAGCTCTGCGTGGAAGCATCATGCAGCCCAATCTATTTCTTCAAACCCCACTGTTTTTATCTGGAATCCCGCATTGTTTACACATCATGTCAACAAGTCAGTACAGTGAAGACCCCCCCCCCCCCCCAACCCCATTCTATATAGAGAAAACTGGGTTTACAAAGATATACATTATTTCTTTTATTCCTGCGTTAAGTCACAGGTTGTGGGTACTCGTTAGAACCGACTCAATGAGGCGGTTATAACGAGCGCCCACAACATATGTTTGCAGTATATTAAAATAAGAAAAATATCATTCATGGGTTTTCATCAGAAAAGTGGCCATTTTGGAGATGTGAAAAATGCACTATGTCGAACAGGTGTGTTATCGTAATGAGCAGTTCAATTGTTTGATTTGAGGTTTAACGTCTCCGTCAACACTATTTAGGTCATTTTGGAGACGTTGCTTCCAATTGTGTGGGGTTTTTACCCAATGATATGGCAGCTCAATCCCTGCCGCCCAATAAAACCAATAGGGTTTATAAGCATGGACGGGTTGACTCGCAGCATTTTCCCTGGGCAGGCTTAGACGTTCTAAGCGGATTACCAGTACTCTTGTGCGTTCGGTATCAGCTCTGCTTGGAAGCATCGTGCAGCCCAATCCATTTCTCAAAGCCCCGATGGGAGAGGGGGGGGGGGGCGGGGGCGAATGAGCAGTTCAATATGCAATGAAAATTAATCTAACAAACTTTCAATCTGACCTCTATGGCAGTTGTAACACACAACTGATAGCTTGCAATAACACATTTTGCAGGCTGCCCAAACCAAACATGAACATGCTGGGAGTTAATGTCTTTATTATAGCCCATTAAACTATGAGATTCTGTCAGTCATTGGTAGTAGCACTGTACTACCAAGCTCTCCCTTTAAATGACATTGTGAGCAATCTGGATGGGTCATAAACTGTGGCCACCAACAGACATACATGGCTTTCGCCAAGGCCTTTGACAAGGTACCTGACAGAAGGTAATTGTACAAATTGGACTTCTATGGGATAAGAGGATCAACACATAGTTGGATTAGCTCATGGCCATCAAGAAAACACGCCTATATAATTTTGACCCCCTTGAACCCCACTTTTATATAGTAAAACTGGGGTTTACAGGGGTATATATTATTTTTCATATTTCTGCTCTAAAATACAGATTGTGGGTACTCGTTAGAACCGCCTCAATGAGGCGGTTCTAACGAGTACCCACAATCTATGTTTTGAGCAGAAATGTGAAAAACATCAGGATTTTTATCTGAAAAATGTCTTTTTTTGATGGTAAAATTTTACCAATATATTTGAATAGGCGTGTTTTCGTAATGGCTCTCAGGGCGCTCTCAACAAGTTGTACTTGATGGCCAAGCGTCTGACCCAGTCCCTGTCCTATTCGGTGTCCCACAAGGTTCGGTCCTTGGACCCGTCCTCTTTTTGGTATTCATCAATGATCTCCCTGATAATATCAGGTCATCTGTCCGTTTGTTTGCTGATGATTGTGTCCTGTATAGGGACATATATTCTCCTTCTGACTGTCGCATTTTACAAGATGACCTGGATCGACTTGCACAATGGGAAGCAGATTGGCAGATAAAGTTCAATGTGAACAAATGCCATTCAATGAGGTTGTCACGACACCTTTCGGACAAGCAAATTAAGTATGATTTTACACTTCACCAGCAAACTTTGCAACAGGTTCATTCCGCCAAATATCTTGGAATTACCATCACTGGCGATCTCGATTGGGGTCAACATATCTCGGGGATAATATCTAAAGCAACTAAGAACTTAGGATTGCTTAGACGTAATTTGGCTTTTGCATCTCTGCAGACAAAGGATGTTGCATATAAAACATTGGTTCGTCCTCAACTTGAATATGCATCACCCATTTGGTATCCCCATGTTAAAACTCAGATTCAGCAGGTGGAGAAGATGCAGGACTGCTGCTCGATGGACCTGCAGACAATGGCGAAATAGAAGTAGCGTCGGTGACATGTTTGATGAGCTAGCGTGGCCATACCTGGAGACCCGTCGTGAGAAGTCTCCTTAACCTTCTTCTACAAGATACATTCTGGTACAGTATCAATTAACAAGAATAGAGTGAATACAGTGTCAACCCAGACAAGGGCATCAAGAGCAAATAACTCTCAGTATGGAAGGTACCAGTTCTATAATGGTGCCATGAAAAACTCTTTCTTCCCTAGAACTATTTCTCAGTGGAATAGTCTTCTATCTTCTGCGGTGAATGCCAAGACCGCAGAGGAGTTCAAGGCCCACACAGTATAAGAGGAGACTCAGAGGTATACGTTTTAGGATACCGCTGTGTTCGGATTGTAAATAGTTTTAAGGGCTCATCCATAGATGATTTTTTTATACTAAATTCTAAATTTAGCCATCCACCTAACTGAGGTAATGGCCAAATATGACCGACTCAGTATAAGAAGATAAGATAAGATAAGATAAAGATGACCTGGATCAACTTGCTCTCTGGGAGGCCGATTGGCAGATGAATTTCGTCACTGATGATCTTGATTGGGGTCAACACATGTCTGAGATCACATCTAAAGCAACTAGGGGCATAAAGAGTATAAGAATTATACACTTTGGTCATGTCAGAAAGTGTGTGATGCCCTCACCTTTCTACGTGACAATATTTATATTAGATTCGGTACTAAGTTATTTAGACAAATTGTGGGTATTCCGATGGGTACTAATTGCGCACCTCTTGTGGCTGATCTGTTCTTGTATTGTTATGAAAGAGACTTCATTTTGTCGCTTTCCATTGATAACCAATCTGAAATTATTGAAGCTTTTAGCTCTACTTCTAGATATTTAGATGATTTATTAAATATTGATAATACCTATTTTGATGGTTTGATCAGTCAGATTTACCCCCTAGAACTTCAGTTAAATAAAGCAAATTCTTCTGATACCGAGGCCCCGTTTTTGGATTTACATCTATCTATTGTAGATGGATTTGTTTCGTGCAAAATTTATGATAAACGCGATGACTTTGATTTTGAGATTGTAAATTTTCCTTTTTTGGATGGTGATGTTCCTCGTGCGCCATCCTATGGCGTTTATATTTCGCAATTAATTCGATTTGCTAGAGTGTGTAGTCATGTAACTGACTTCAACACTCGTAATAAATTATTAACGGCTAAACTCCTTAATCAGGGTTATCGGTACCATAAACTACGCAAAGCCTTTTCAAAATTTTATAGACGCCATTCTGATTTAATTTCAAAATCCAATATTGGACTTAAATCTCTTCTGCAACAAGGTCTATCGGAACCCGAATTTTATGGTGACTTAGAATATAAATTCAGAAAAATATATAACCGCAATGACTTCAGCACCCAATTTCGTAAAATCATTCTTCGATATAAAAAGATTGGGTACAACATGGATATTATACGACAGACTGCATGCATGGTAGTTAACCCAATCACGGTTGGCAACTTTGCTTCCCTCTTTAATTGCACGCCGGTGGGTCAGGCCTCAGATTCTATGACGGCTCCAACGTAAAGGCTTATCGAGAATCAGAGAGATAATGTTGGTTGGTGCCTGATGCTCTGTCTCTGGTCGGGCTCATCGGAGTCTAACTGTTGGTTTTCTTTTGCTCCAGCATTTCAGTGGTTTCTTGCTGTCGAGTCCTCACCGTTGTCTCACCTCTGTGGTTCTTTGATTTTTGTGTTCACGGAGATGTTGCACTGATGAGTTAGGAGGCCTTCATGCGGACTGAACAAATTATTTGTCTAAATCGCGACGGAAGTAAGGGCGAGGATTGTGGCCACGTAAAATCGATTTAAGCCCCCCCCCCCCCCCCCCAGTGGAAATCTTCCAATGACCGTTCCAAGGCGGCTCTTCTGTGGCGATTTATTTATGTTGTTGTTTGTTACTTAATGTGTGTATCACTTGTGTCTTTTAATTTTGGATGGCCTTATGGCCATTTTGTGGGAAGGTAACTGTCCTTATGGCCTTCCTTTGTTTAGGTTTCCATTATAGTCTGGTCGCTTAATGTTTGTATTTCTTTTCCTTTGGTGTCTTTTATGGGTGGAGTAAGTTAATTGTATCAATTCCTGATCTTTGTTTTACTTCTACTACCATCACTGATGATCTTGATTGGGGGTCAACACATCTCTGAGATCACATCTAAAGCAACTAGGACTTTAGGATTCCTTAGACGTAATTTGGCCTTTGCACCTAGGCAAACAAAGGATGTTGCATATAAAACATTGTTTCGCCCGCAACTTGAATATGCATCACCCATTTGACATCCCTATGTTAAAACTGAAATTCAGCAGGTGGAGAAGGTGCAGAGGACAGCTGCTCGATGGACCTGCAGGCGATGGCGAAATAGAAGTAGCGTCGGTGACATGCTTAATGAGCTAGAGTGGCCGTCACTGGAGGCGCGTCGTGAGCAGTCCTCTTTAACCTTCTTCTATGAGATACACCTTGATACAGTGTCTATTAATAAAGATAGGTACCTAACCCCTGTTACAGCGTCAACCCAAACAAGGGCATCAAAAATAAACAACTCACAATATCTTAGGTACCGGTCCTATAGCGATGCACTGAAGAACTCTTTCTTTCCTAGAACTATTCCCAAATGGAACATTCTTCCCTCCTCTGCGGTGAATGCCGCAGAAGATTTCAAAATAGAAGTGGAGGCATTGATCAGGAATCGATACAATTAACCCACAGCTCCCATCAGAGACACCAAAGGGAAAGAAACACAAACATGAAATAACAGACCCCAATGGAAACATCAACTGCGGAAAGCCAAAAGGACAGTTACTTTCCCACAAAATGACCAATAGACTATCCAAAATAAGATAATATAAGCGACACAAACACCCAAAGACAAAACATAACAAAAATAAACCGCGACAGAAGAACCGCCTTGGAACGGTCAGCGGAAACGAAATCCACTGGGGGGCTTAAATCGATTTTACAAGGCTATGGATTTGACTAGGATAAGGATTACCTTTTTTATAGAATATATGACTTCGCCACAGCTGTTGTTAAGGGAATGTGTGGTGGCCCTAAAATGTTTCCTTGCCTTTCCTCGTAGTATGGTTTTTATTTTCTAGTCCTTTGGGATCATTGAATCTACTGCGGAATTTTGAAAATATTTGAGGGTCACTGGTGAGGTCTAATAGGACGAAACTAGCTAGTCTGGCCCAGAAAAAAAAACGTCAAATAATCCCCATTTTTCAGTTCTGTGTTGTAATCCTTGTTTCCAAAGGATTGCCTTTTTATAGAACGTTTTACTTCGCCACAGCTGTTGGCCCTAAAATGTCTCCATGTCCTTCATCATAGTGTGGTTTTTATTTTCTAGTGCTTTGGGATCATTGATTCCACTGCGGAATTTTGAAAATATCTGAGGGTCACTGATGAGGTCTAAATGGCCGAAACTAACAGGTCTGGCTCAGAAAAAAATTAAAGCACTCCACATTTTTCAGTTTTGTGTTGTCGTCCTTACGTCCAAAGGATAACCTTTTTTGTAAAGAAAATTGGTTTTTTCGTTCCAACGCCCTTAAACATATTCAAAGAATCCACTGTCTGTAACGTACTCGACGCGCGTGCAATGTAGTTTAATCAGTATCCGATGCTAGAATGTGACATACCCAAATCTCCAACTATTACAATGTACAATGTATAGCACTATGCCAAATTTATCTTCATTTTACTATACATTTTAATGGTTTCAACAGTATTGACAAATATCCAGAAAAGCGGATAACTCTTTTAAAAACATATTAGCGTAATCTGGAAAAATGTAGCATTCCAAACCGACCGCACAGAGTTTCTGCCGAGGATTATGGCCATGTAAAAGCGATTTAAGCCCCCCCCCCCCCCCCAGTGGAATTCTTTCCACTGACCGTTCCAAGGCGGATCTTCTGTGGCGGTTCTGTGTCAGTGAGTGTGTGATGCCCTCACCTTTCTACTTGACAATATTTATATTAGATTCGGTACTAAGTTACTTAGACAAATTTTGGGTATTCCGATGGGTACGAATTGCGCACCTCTTGTGGCTGATCTGTTCTTGTATTGTTATGAAAGAGACTTCCTGTTGTCGCTTTCCATTGATAACCAATCTGAAATTATTGAAGCTTTTAGTTCTACTTCTAGATATCTAGATGGTTTATTAAATATTGACAATACTTACTTTGATGGTTTGATCAGTCAGATTTATCCCATAGAACTTCAGTTAAACAAGGCAAATTCCTCTGATACCGAGGCCCCCTTTTTAGCTCGCCTTACGAAAGTAAGGGGGAGCTATTGCCATACCCCCGGGCGTCCGGCGTCAGCGTCGGCGTCGGCGTCAGCGTCAGCGTCGGCGTCGGCGTCCGCATTTGGTTAAAGTTTACCTGCAAGCTCTTATATGTGATGTTTTACAACTTTATTTTGAATATATAATTAATAATTGCTAAAAAACAATATTTAACATTATCATTGTACTTCATTTTACAGGTTTTTTGGCTTAAAGTGAATGACCACCATTTTTTTTTCTCAGATCCATTTTATAGTAACACCATTGAGGAATGATAAAATCACATTCTTCATCTAAACTGTTTCTCTAATTAACTGTAATGGCTCATTAAAGTTGCTGATAGGGTGTCAGACATGTTTACAGGTTATATCTCCTGGGGTGACCTCACGGGGACTGCAGCTAACAAATCTTGGTATTTTAGCAGCTGAGGATTTTAGAGAAGAAAGTGAACATTAAAATAAAAATGCCTTCTTGTAAGGCCAAATACTGCACAGTGAAAACAGGACAAGGAATTAGCCGTTTTTCTATCCCTGACCCTAAGAAACATAGAGAGTTATGTGAAAAATGGATTCATAATCTTGGAACAGAGAATCCCAACATCAAGACATTTGTTTATGCAAAGCATAACATTGTTTGTGCTAAACATTTTGAAGATAGCTGTTTTCGTGTGGACTTGAAGGTTTCTTGATTACTTATTTCTTTTCTTTTCTTTTCTTCAATAACCCATTAAGTACCAGAAACCCCAAAACGGGTACCCTGGCAAACAGTGCATGCCCAGATCAGACGCCGCAGAATGCGGCGTCTGATCAGGGCCTCCATTGTTTGCTAAAAGTTCAGTCATTTACCAAATAAATTTTGATGAAAACACAACCTGACACCTCTAAATTTTGAAATGAACTCCTGCTATATATAAAGAGGAAGATTCCATTTGGTACAAAAAGGGTTAATTAATGCATATCATTATCATTTAACCAATCATTACATTAACACGCCTTGACAAGTTTAGGTAATATTTCATTGCACTTCACATGGTATTTTGTAATATTTTTAAAGCATAGATTGTGGGTACTCGTTAGAAATGTCTCAATGAGGCGATTCCTTTGAGCAACCATAATTCATGTTTTGGAGAAATTATCAGAATATATACATATGACCTTTTAAATCCCCATTTTACCTTCAAAAACTCCTCTTCTGTGAACTCGGGCTCATAGTGATAGCCCTGAGTACCAAACTCAGGAAAACTGTCTTCAAAGTCTTTATTTTCTTCCAAAGACATAATGAAGCCTTATGTAAGATGCTGAACTGACAGCCTATTCAAAGGATTTTTGAGAATTCAACCTGATTAGAGAGCCTAATCACTTCTCCTTTAGTAGCTGCATAGAGAGACATAGAGATTCTACAGTCTCCATGAGATCAGGATTTTAGCAAACATGTTGAACCCTGGGAAAGATTTGGATTACCTTGGGGAAAATATGGCCGCTGCCAGAAGACTTCACTGAAACCATTAAATGTTGATTTAATTACCTTTGCAGGTTTCAATTGGTAATAAAAGTCAGTGATTAATCATTACAGTAACTTTTTCTTGCAAATGAAGTAATTATGTTATAAAGGTGGTCATTCACTTTAAATTGGACTTTTTGAGAAGTTAATATTTTCCTCTGTATTACCTCCCTTACTTCTCTGTGTTAAAGTTTACCTGCAAGCTGCGTGAGTTCAAATCCCGGGGGAGGAACAATTTTTTTTTCTTTTCTTTTTTCTTTTTCTTTTCTTTTTAAAAACATAGCGGGGTCTGGGGCTCAAGGTCAAGGTCACTGTGGCTATTTTTAGAAAAACATTGTCATCGCTCTAGCACCTTCATTTATTGATGGATTTTAATATAACTTCACCCAAATGTTGGGTATAATGATATCTCGAGTGACTTTGACTTTCAGGGTCCGGGCCTAAGGTCAAGGTCACTACTTTCAGGGTCACGGGGTCAAGGTCACTATGGATATTTTTAGAAAAAACATTGTCATCGTTCTTGCACCTTAATTTATTGATGGATTTTAATATAACTTCACACAAATGTTGGGTATGATAATATCTCTAGCAAGTTCGACTTTCAGGTTCCGGGGCTGAAGGTCAAGGTCAATGTGGCTATTTTTAGAAAAAACTTTGTGATCGCTCTAGTGCCTACATTTATGGATGGATTTTAATATAACTTCACAAAAATGTTGGCAATGATGATATCTTGAGCGAGTTCGACTTTCAGGGTCTGGGGCTGAAGGTCAAGGTCACTGTGGCTATTTTTAGAAAAACTTTGTCATCGCTCTTGCGCCTTCATTTATTGATGGATTTTAATATACCTTGACACAAATGTTTGGTATGATATCTTGAGTGACTTTGACTTTCCGGGTCAGAGGTTGAAGGTCAAGGTCACTGTGGCTATTTTTTAGAAAAACTTGATCATTGCTCTAGTGTCCAGATTTATTGATGGATTTTAAGATAACTTCATACAAATGTTGGGTATGAAGTTCAACTTTCAGGGTCTGGGGCTCAAAGTCAAGGTCACTGTGGCTATTTTTAGAAAAACTTTGTCATCACTCTTAAGTACCTACATTTATTGATGGATATAATGTAATTTTACACAAATGCTAGGCTAGGCTTTTTTTAATTTGTCTTGCTCGAGGGGATTTCTATCGTCTGTGATGCCTTGTTATTACTTGGTAATTTGTAGAATTTTTTTTTATCAAATATAGATTTCTTTTTTTTTTTCTTTTTTTTTTTTTTTTTTTTTTTTTGCAGTGGAAAGGCTTGAAAACAGGATGATTAGGGGTACATTTTGGTTCTCTTTCATTTGCTGCAGTCTATTGGGCTGTTTTACAGAAGAATTTTTTTTTTGATAACTTGCCCTCATCCATCTTAGGCCCCCAAAGGCGAGCTATGTTGTCTTCTGCCAACTCTTGTTTGGATTTACATTTATCTATTGTAGATGGATTTGTTTTCTTGTAAAATTTATGATAAACGTGATGATTTTGATTTCGAGATTGTAAATTTTCCTTTTTTTGGACAGCGATGTTCCTCGTGTGACATCGTACAGGGTTTATATTTTGCAGTTAATTCGATTCGCTAGAGTGTCTAGTCATGTATCCGACTTCAACACGCGTAATAAATTATTAACCGCTAAACTTCTTGATCAGGGGTATCGGTATCATAAACTACGTGAAGCCTTTTCTAAGTTTTATAGACGTCATTCTGATTTGGTTTCAAAATTCAATGTTGGACTTAAAACACTTCTGCAACAAGGTCTATCGGAACCCGAATTCTATGGTGACTTAGTATATACATTTAGAAAAATACATGCCTGTAATGACTTTAGTACCCAATTTCGTAAAATCGTTTGTCGATATATAAAGATTGGATACAACATAAATGTTATAAAACAGACTGCATGCATGGACATGGTGGTTAACCCAATCACGGTTGGCAACTTTGCTTCCCTCTTTGATTGCACACTGCCGGGTCGGGAATTCTTTCCACTGACCGTTCCAAGGCGGTTCTTATGTGGCGGTTGATTTATGTTGTTGTTTGTTACTTACTGTGTGTATCACTTGTCTTTTTATTTTGGATGGCCATTTGGCCATTTTGTGGGAAAGTAACTGTCCTTATGGCCTTCCTTTGTTTAGGTTTCCATTATGGTCTGGTCGCTTCATGTTTGTGTTTCTTTCCCTTTATTGTCTTTGATGGGTGGAGTAAGTTAATTGTATCGATTCCTGATGTTTGTTTTACTTTTACTTTACTTAAGATTATATGACGAGTCCAGCGTAAAGACATAAATGGAATTTTATTTTATTTTAGTATTCTTTATGTTGGTTAGCGCCTGATGATCCGTCTTTGGTCGGGCCCCTCGGAGTCTAACTGTGGGTTTTCTTTTGCTCCAGCAATTCTGTTGTTGTATGCTGTCGAGTCCTCATCGATTTAAGCCCCACCCCCCCCCCCCCCCCCCCAGTGGAATTCTTTCCACTGACGGTCCAAGGCTGTTCTTCTGTGGCGGTTTATTTATGTTGTTGTTTGTTACTTACTGTGTGTATCACTTGTGTCTTTTTATTTTGGATGGCCATTTGGCCATTTTGTGGGAAAGTAACTGTCCTTATGGCCTTCCTTTGTTTAGGTTTCCATTATGGTCTGGTCGCTTCCTGTTTGTGTTTCTTGCCATTTGGTGTCTTTGATGGTTGGAGTAAGTTAATTGTATCGATTCCTGATCTCTGTTTTACATCTACTTTATTTATGTTGTTGTTTGTTACTTTCTGTGTGTATAACTTGTGTCTTTTTATTTTTGATGGCCATTTGGCCATATTGTGGGAAAGTAACTGTCTTTATGACCTTCCTTTGTTTAGGTTTCCATTATGGTCTGGTCGCTTCATGTTTGTGTTTCTTTCCCTTTTGCGTCTTTGATGGGTGGAGTAAGTTAATTGTATCAATTCCTGATCTTTGTTTTACTTCTACTTTGAATCAGATCTGAAATTTCATCTCAGTCCTATCATTTGAGCGTTGTTTTTCAAGGACTAAGCGAGTCGCAGTCATCTTAAAGGCATTTATTCTTGATTAATGAAGACCATCATTTCATTACATAATATTATGTAGTCCTCAGTGCTGACTGAAGAGATCCCCTCTGTCTTCAACAGGTAAGGGACCACCTTGGGGAAAATCAATAGTTTACTAAAGGTTGACTAGAGTGTACATTATTGATTTTCCCCGTAAGTGCCTCTTGCAGGGGATTCAACAAGAGCTACTAATCACCCTATTAAGGGCCGCCTCTGATCTGCTACAGACTGAATATCACAGCGGGGCAATAATATAGATTTGAACATACGGTGTGTCTTACTGTTACAGAATAAATGCCTTCTTCTGTCGTGGTTTATTTTTGATATGGTTTGTCTTTGGGTGTTTGTGTCGCTTATTTTATTTTGGATAGCCTATTGGACTTTTTGTGGGAAAGTAAATGTCCTTTTGGCTTTTCGCTGTTGGTGTTTCCATTAGGGTCTGTTGTTTCAAGTTTGTGCGTATTTCCCTTTGGTGTCTCTGATGGGAGCTGTGGGTTGCTTGTATCGATTCCTGATCATTGCCTCCACTTCTATTTTAAACTCGGCAGGAATATATGCTTAAAATTGGTGTGGATTCAAAAGATGGGGTGCGTCTTCAGTCAAGGCCTTATTAGCTAATATATTGAAAGTGTCCCACAGCAAATAGCATACAACAAAAAGAATAATAGAAGGTAAATTATCCAAGAAATAAAAGGGTCACGTATGATAATTTTTTCGCCGGGTCAACCGTTCAAACTCTATACAGATTGACAGTAGCTTAACTTTCTTTCTGTTAATGCCGTGTCTTTCTGGTGTCCTACAAACCATCAAACAGACAGGGCAGAAACAATATGTCCGTTTAAGCTCGGCTTTGTATGTTTGTATTGCTTATCTTTGTCATGTCCCCGGTAGCGATAGCGCGAACATATTGTTTCTGCCATGTCTGTTTGTTGGTTTGTTTGTTGGTTTGTTGGTTTGTTTGTTGGTTTGTACGTGGACAACTTTAACGTTGGTCATAACTTTTGAACCGTTGGAGATAGAGTATTCATATTTGGATTGAATATTCCTTGTGACAAGAGCTTCACAATCATGCAAAAACTGACCTGTGACATTGACCTTTGACCTATTAAAAAAAATAACATTGGTCATAACTTTTGAACCGTTTGAGATACAGCCTTCATATTTGGCATGTATGTTCCTTGTGACAAAAACTTTACATTCATGCAAACAATTTTGACCTGTGACCTTGACCTTTGACCTACTTAAAATAAAAAGTAATATTTTGGTCATAACTTTTGAACCATTTGAGATACAACCTTAATATTTTGCATGTAGGTTCCTTGTGACAAGAGCTTCACATTCACACAAACATTTTTGACCTACATAAAAGACTAGAAATGCGTCCATAGGACACGGATGCCCCCGCCTGAAAATATGTCTATGTTCGTATTCATCCATAGAAAGTTATTGACCGTGTTTAAGTTTTGGACCCTTTTTTTCACGTTTGACCTCTAAATATGACCTTGACCTTATAGGTAAGGACCTTGGTTTTGTGTGAGGCAGATTGTCTCATGATGGCCAACATTTCTGCCAAATAATTTCAAAATCCATCCAGAGATAAGAAAGTTATTGACTGCGTTTAAGTTTTGAACCCTTTTTTGACCTTTGACCTCTAAGTATGACCTTGACCTTGGAGGTACGGACCTGGGTTTTGCACATGACACATCGTCTCATGATGGTTAACATTTCTACAAAATAATTTCAAAATCCACCCAGAAATGAGAAAGTTATTGACTGCGTTTAATTTTCGGACCCTTTTTTGACCTTTGACCTCTAAGTACGACCTTGACCTTGGAGGTACGGACCCGAATTTTGCACTTGACACGTCGTCTCATGATGGTTAACATTTCTGCCAAGTAATTTTAAAATCCATCAAGAAATAAGGAAGTTATTGACTAGATTATTATTGTTCATAACTTTCGAAACGTTTAAAATAGAGCCTTCATATTTGGCATGTAAGTTCCTTGTGCCAAGGGCTTCCCACTCAAACCAAAAATCTTGACCTGTGACCTTGACTTTGAACTGTGACCAACTTTGAAAAAAATTACCATGCCCGGGGACATGTTCGTGTTTCGCAAACACATCTTGTTTTTATTTTGGATAGCCGTTTGGCCATTTTGTAGGAAAGCACACGTAACTGTACACTGACTTTCGGCTTGTGGTGTTTTCATTAGGGTTTACGTATTTCACTGCTCTTCGTGTTTATTTCTCTTTGGTGTCTCTGGTAACGGTATCGATTCCTGATCAATGCTTTCACTTCTACTTTGTGCAGCGAAATACTTTATTTATAAATATAGAAGTGAAAGCAATGATCATTAATCGATACAAAAGTCTGTTGTTCGGTTGTTTAACATTTTCTGAAGGCAGACTAGAAAATAGTCCATTCTTTTAAAGTGCAAAATAGAAGTGAACCAAACCTAACAATTTTATCCTTACGCTCTGAGTTTTATTCATAAATTTCGAAGGAATACGTATATGTACTACTAAAATAGAAGCGGAGGCAATGATCCTAACCCACAGCTCCCACCAGAGACACCAAAGGGAAAGAAACACAAAATGAAACAACAGACCCTAATGGAAACATCAATAGCGTAAATAAAAATCAAAAATGAGTTCCTTTAAGAGCAATGAAAACATTCATAAGAAAGAAGATGGGTCATACTACGTAGTTTCGGCTAACGAAGCCTCATCAGTGACCCTGTAATGATCCGGCAAAGAAAGCCAGAGGAAACATACTGCAATTTTGCGAATTTCGAATAGGCAGTCGATTCAAAGACTGATATAAATCAAAATGGGGACCAAATAATTAAAAACCTGTCTCGAATATGAGTCTAAACCAATAATATATTTCTGATTTCTCAGAATATTCAAGCTGATCTCAAAGGACCAAAATTAAAATATAAACTGCACTATGGTTGATGTACGGGGAGACTTTTTACGGCCGCCACACGGCACAACACCAGCTGCAGTGAAGGCAAATAAAAATCAAAATGAGTTCCTTTAAGAGCAATGAAAACATTCATAAAGAAAGAAGATGGGTCATACTACGTAGTTTCGGCTAACAAAGCCTCATCAGTGACCCTGTAATGATCCGGCAAAGAAGCCAGAGGAAACATACTGCAATTTTGCGAATTTCGAATAGGCAGTCGATTCAAAGACTGATATAAATCAAAATGGGGACCAAATAATTGAAAACCTGTCTAGAATATGAGTCTAAACCAATAATTTATTTCTAATTTCTCAGAATATTCACGCTGATCTCAAAGGACCAAAAGTAAAATATAAACTGCACTATGGTTGATGTACGGGGAGACTTCTTACGGCCGCCAAAGTCAAAAGGACAGTTACTTTCCCATAAAATGGCAAACAGGCTATTCAAAATAAAATAATATAAGCGAAACAAACACCCAAAGACAAACCATAACAATAATAAACCGCGACAGAAGAACTGCCTTGGAACGGTCAGCGGAAACGCATTCCACTGGGGGGGGGGGGGGGGGAGGGTCTTAAATCGATTTTACGTGGCCACAATCCTCGCCCTTACGAATAAGCCTCAAAAACTAGAAAACGATAAAATAGAAGTGAGGTTAATGATCAGGAATCGATGCAGTTACCTCACACCTCCCATCCAAGACACTAAAGCGAACGAAATACAAACATAAACGGCTCCACCAGAATGAAAACCTCACACGCGGAGATAAGACAAGTATCTACTTCCCGACAAAATGGCGAAACGGCTATCCAAAATAAAAAGATATTTGTATCGTCTAAAGTAATATAAGCATAGATATCAAGTCCGTTACGAAATGTCTTTGTTTGGTTTAGGGTTGATTTGAAATGCACCGAACCTCATATAATTCACCCTATCTAAATTAAACATGCCAGAATCTGTGTTTTGATGACGAAGCACCCATAATTTATGTTTGACGCCAAAATAAAGAATACACTCAAAAAATTTTTACAAAGAAAACAAAACATTAAAAAAACCCGCACAAAATAACATTAATTGTATAGACTAATGCATAGTTTTTGATACTCCAAATGAAAATAAAAAGTGGGGATGAAGTGACTGTGGGACCGAGGTGTCTAGGGGCCGAAGTAACCGTGGGACCGATGTTATGGGGCCCACGTGGAATATGGCCGAGGTGGCATGGTGACGAAGTGTCTGTAATTCGAAAAGTAGCCAGTTTTATAAGAGAATAAATCGTTGACGGTCTAATATCAATCATAAAGGGCAAGAAAGAAGAAAACAATATAAATATGAAAAGGAAAATAAGAAATGGCACTAAAAATAGGTCCGATCTGGTGATTACGACCAATCCGGTCCGATCCGGCGAGTAAACGGACCGAGAAGAGACGCCTAAAATACCAGCTAAATGGCCTTTACCCCACAAAAATAGCATGTTTTTCCTAGATCCCCACCGCCCCAACTCACACACATAAATAGTAAAGTTTAAAATTCTAGACCACAAAAAAGTACCAGCCAATGTAATAGGCAAATGTCTGAGAATCCCCACTCCCCATCCTCAATGTGTAATCTACTCCAAATGGCGTTCTAAATATTTCGCTGAAACATTAAATCTGGTTAATAACTTGTCTTAGCAAAAGCAGAATAATGAGCTGATAGATCTAGTGGAAGTAATGTCAGCATTTGATCAGAATGGGTTATCGCCATCTAATATTTCTCTCAGCCAGACACCGGATGCTGTTCGATATAGGTCTGCACTTGATGATTCAGCTACATATTTGAAACAAATAGACTTTGACGGAGACTATGCTGCTGAAACCCACAAATCCCTATATGAAAATATGACAGAGTGAGAAGCAGAGGAGGAAAAATAAAACTGTTGTAAGTGACAAACCTTAAATTCAGCGAAGCGCTGAGTCGTCAACTATAAAAAGAAGTGGGCTTGTGGTATAAGAGTCGAAATCAAACATGGCTGACTCAGAAATCTCAACGCTTAAAACACAAATAGATTAGCTTCACTCAAGATTTTCAGTTTTTGAAACAAGTATGGTCAATATCTTAAAAAAGATGTGCTGAAAGTGGACATAAGTGTTGCTTCATTCAAAGCTGACATATTCAATTCATTGAAACTTTAATTTCAGAGTCAATTTCAGCTGCAGTGTCCAAACAAACTTTGGGGTGTGATGAAAGAAATGAAACAGTGAGACTGCAGAAAAATATTTCTAAGAAAAAAAGTTATAAAAACACAACAAGAAACTATTAAAGGTCTGATGGAAAGGCTACAAGATACACAAACAATGTCTGAGACAGAAATAGAAAACATTAATTGTCGTCATGATAAAAAAGTCTCTTCTATGAGTTAAAGAATTGACAGTCTAGTTAAAGAAAATATATCAACACAAGAACGGCTATCAACAAGTATCTCTGAAAAAGAAACACTGCAAAGTGAAATCGCAGATCTAAAAACCAAGTTAGCCAGTAAAGACAAAAGCATTTCGAATCTGAATGATCGGCTTCAACCTATGAGACTTGCTACGAGGTGCAGGTGCTGTTCGCATTTATGCACTGCGTCTACCGTTTCTTCATCTGTAAACGGTAGACGCTTTTCTGTAGTTAAAATGTCAGATCTGACATGTAAAATAGAAGTGAATCAAGTCGTCGGACTTGATATATGTGATAACCTGACAGACTGCAAATTGTAAACTGCAGTACGTCGGACAAACTAATCGCATGTAAAAAACAAGATTTAACTAACAATTTCGTAGAATGAGTAACCTTAAAAACTGACAGATTCTTGTACCGTCATTTTAAACGGACAGGTCATTCTGTAAATGGCATATCTATATAGCCAGTGGAAAAAATACTGTGGTTTAAATTCTACAGCTAGGTTTAAAATTGTTAAGCGACATGAAACTGAATTAAAATGGATTAAATAAGTTTCCATTCTTTGAGTGCTTTCTGCTCAACCTACTCTCGTTTACACCATCGTTTACCAAATTCATTCAACCCAGAAGCGATTTCATCTCTACACGTTATTACATCAAAATACCATTCATTAATAAGGACTTTGATTTTAAAGATTTACCTAGTATCTTCCGCGACATTTCGGTGATTTCGTCTATTTCTGCTTATTTTCAAAATACTGTAATAACGTTATTACATCAAAATACCCTTCATTTATATGGATTTGGATTTTATAGATTTACCTAGTATCTTTCGGGACAGTTTGGTGATTTCATCTATTCCTGCTTATTTTCAATGCTATCCTGCCGCTAGTCATATTATTACTAGCAATTTAAAAATTATTCTTATTTCTACGATACGAAATATAATCTCAAAAGGACCGAAATCTCGATTTCCTTCTAAAATTGATTTCAATAAGTGTAGTGTAGAGATGAAATCGCTGCTGGATTGAATGAATTTTGTAATCGATGTTGTAAACGAGAGTATGTTGAGCAGAAAGCTCTCAAAGAATGGAAACATAGAATTCTGAAACTAGTGAACAAACGCATTTCTTTCTGCTCTCGAAATACGGATTTATTATATCCTAAACCTAAGACGCCTTTACGTCACCTTAAACTAGAGACTCAAGAATTTCTATATAGCCAGTGGAAAAAAATACTATGGTTTAAATTCTACAGCTAGGTTTAAAATTGTTAAGCGACATGAAACTGAATTAAAATGGATAAAATAAGTTTCCATTCTTTGAGTGCTTTCTGCTCAACATACTCTCGTTTACACCATCGTTTACCAAATTCATTCAACCCAGCAGCGATTTCATCTCTACACGTTATTACATCAAAATACCATTCATTAATAAGGACTTTGATTTTAAAGATTTACCTAGTATCTTCCGCGACATTTCGGTGATTTCGTCTATTCCTGCTTATTTTCAAAATACTGTAATAACGTTATTACATCAAAATACCCTTCATTTATATGGATTTGGATTTTATAGATTTACCTAGTATCTTTCGGGACAGTTTGGTGATTTCATCTATTCCTGCTTATTTTCAAAATACTGTAACACCCATGCTATCCTGCCGCTGGTCATATTATTTCTAGCAATTTAAAAATTATTCTTTTTTCTACGATACGAAATATAATCTCAAAAGGACCGAAATCTCGATTTCCTTCTAAAATTGATTTCAATAAGTGTAGTGTAGAGATGAAATCGCTGCTGGATTGAATGAATTTGGTAATCGATGATGTGAACGAGAGTATGTTGAGCAGAAAGCTCTCAAAGAATGGAAACATAGAATGCTGAAACTAGTGAACAAACGCATTTCTTTTTGCTCTCGAAATACGAATTTATTATATCCTAAACCTAAGACGCCTTTACGTCACCTTTAACTAGAGACTCAAGAATTTCATAAGAAGTTTGTTTTGGGTCCATCAGATAAGGCTGATAACAATGTAGTCGTTGTTTGACGGCTCCACTATGTTAACACTCTTCAGCAAGAGCTTGGTGGTACTAAGGCCTATGAACTGCAGCCTTTGGCTGTGGAGAGGGCGTTAGTTGATGATCACATTTGTCGTTCAGCCACCAAGTTTGCTTTGTGTGTTACAGAATGCCAAGACAAGCTTCCTACGTTATGTTGGTTGCCTAAACTTAATAAAAGATCATTCAAAGCACGGTTTATTGCAAATTCAAGCTCATGTACAATCACTGAACTCTACAAATTATTAACTTCATGTTTTAATGCCACCAAATACATGTGATTAAATATTGCGACAAAGTCTCTGAAAGGTCAGGGAGAAATTTCGTGCTTCAAAATAGAAGTAGAGGCAATGATCAGGAATCGATACGATCAACCCACAGCTCCCATCAGAGACAATAAAGGGAAAGAAATGCAAACATGAAACAACATACCCCAATGGAAACATCAATAAAGGAAAGCCAAAAGAACAGTTACTTTTCCACACAATGGCCAATATGCTATCCAAAATAAAATAATATAAGCGACAGTAACACACAAAAACAAACCATAACAAAAATAAACCGCGACAGAAGAACCGCCTTAGAACGGTCAGCAGAAAAGAATTCCACTGGGGGGGGGGGTGGGGGGGGCTTAAATCGATTTTACGTGGCCACAATCCTCGCCCTTACTTCCGTCGCGATTTAGACAAATAATTTTTGCAGTCCGCACGAAGGCTTCCTAACTCGTCAGTGCAACATATCCGTGAACACAAATAATCAAACAACCACAGAGATAAAACAACGGTGAGGACTCGACAGCAAGAAACCACTGAAAGCTGGAGCAAAAGAAAACCAACAGTTAGACTCTGATGGGTCCGACCAGAGATAGAGCATCAGGCACCAACCAATATTACCTTGAATTAGATCTCTCTAACTATGCCTATAAAAAGCCCATATATATCAAGCAAGCAATTGAGATACAACGAGATACAAACATCGGTCCAATCAAGACCTTCAACAGGTATCAAATGGATGTCAAATTAAGGAACGATGAAAAGCAATTGTAAAAGCAATCCCTGAAGAGCATTAAATGCATGAACGGGGAGACCTTTTACAGCCGCCACACGGCACAAAAAACAGCTCTGTAATCCATTGAGTTGCTAGAATTAATTCGAAATTCAATAGGACTACCATCACTCACTTGCGACGTTGGTCGAATTTCTTGATAGATGACATCAGAAATGGCCACTTGAGTTTTTGGAAGGTCGAATAAGTGTAATGATTCTGGAATTCCCCCATGAAAAGCGTCGCTGTTCAACACAGACATTGTTAACTAAAATGTCTTTGTGGTTGCTGTTTGATGGCTGTTTGCCTGATTTTTTATTTCGTTTCTTGCTTGTTAATTTCTTCCTTGAATATGCATGTTTCATTTTTGTGCGTTTATTTTTGTTTGTTTATTTTCCTCTATTTTTCTGATCGAACCAACTTTTCTATTGCGTTATTGTTTCAACGAGTTTGTCGGTTTACTTCTGCTCTTCTTAACAGTTCGTGTCTTAATGATAGGTTTTGCATCTGTGTCTATGTTTATCCGTTCCAACTCAGTCTTAGCTCTCTGCACAACACTTTCCACCGGTGATGTCAATTTTATCGTAGAATTATCTACAATTAAATTTTCTGCTGGTTTCTTTTGAAAATATGTAACCCACTGTTGGGTCTGGTACATACATCTTGGAATTCATTATGGAGGCTTAAAGTGTAATGTAATCAATAAAGGGTCTTGTAAGAATGAAGAACTAGGACATTGCACGTCTTTTATATAAATTTCAAACTCATAAATTTCTTTACCACTCATCGGCAAATAAATGGGTGCATCATAAATTACATCCCTTTTTCTGTTTTTGGTTGGTTTGCACAGCTCTTCTTAAAAGTCTTTTTCTCACCGTTCACTATACTTTCACCACAAATATTAGAATAAATAAATAAAGTTTGATTTTGACTATACATGGTTCTCTACTTGTTAGCGCTAGTCTGAAATTCTAGCAGCGAAACTGTCCATTTTCCATGGACAATCAATGGTGTTTTTAAATGAATTTTGAAGTGCCAAGGTTTATTTACTGGAAACAGTAAATTGCTTTCATCACTCTTGATATACACAATCATACTTTCTTCACTTCTTCGCTTGGAATCCAAGAATTAAATGATTTAGAAAAACCTTCCCAAGCAACGAAATACTGAAGTTTTCCGTTTCTTCTCCTTTTTATCTTCAAAATTTTGTCAATAAACCATAAACGGTTTTCGTCTTTCTAAACTTTTTGTAATTCTGAACTGTAAAATAAAGCTGAAGAAATGTTCTGATTATTTAAAACTTTCAGAGAATACATAGGAATTCCATTCTTGTTCTGTCTGTTTGAAATCTTAACAACCTCACTTGTATATTGTTGTTGATATGATGTCCGAAATGGATGTTTCATATGTGTTATGCGCACAAGATCTCCCCTTTTAAGATTATATTTTTTTCTTGTGAAATCTGGTGGGTTTTCTAAGATATATGTAGCCTCATTTTGTTTAGTTACTTCATTTGGTGCTAAATATCCCAAACTACGATGTGGTGATGCGTTATAACTGCTAACAATATTTTGTAATATATTTATGTAGCGATAAGATCTATTTTTTCGCATCATTCTGTACATCATTACTTTGATTATTTTCTGAACACGTTCAACATAATTTGCTTTAGGTCTATTTTGAGTGGTAAAATAGTACACATCGATATCGTTCATATATTTTCTAAGATATTTATTGTTAAATTCAGATCCTGCATCTGTTCTAAATTTAAGGCTTTTTCGTTGTGAAGATATGAGGTTAATTGCATTGAGAACTGACTTAGCCGTTTTGTCATAAAGAGGTTTAACCCAAAGCTAGCGACTGAAAATATCAATTACAAATAATAGAAACCGAACCCCGTCATTGAACTTTTTCAGATTTTCCACTGAGGTTAAATCTGCATCGAACTGTTCGTCAATTGATGTCACCAGCACCCTAGAGGTTTGAAACCGAATTCGAGGTTCTTTTAATAAAGAATAACTATCCTGATTATTCAACCACTTTTTGATAAAGTATAATGACAAGTCTCCAGGATATTTCTTCTGTAAAACACGATATAGTTTCTGAGGTCCACCAAACGCACTTGGAGTTTTGTCGTTGTAATGATAATCTCTTAAGATAGCTTCTTTCTGGTCAATATCCATAGTGTGTTGTAAAGATGATAATGAAGCAATGCATAAATATTGCAGCATATAAATTTCACAGCAAGATTTTTGCCTTTAAGGGAATGTGATGACCGAAATAGTGTTGAGTGGGTCGTAATTTTGTCTTCATTGGAATGTCATAACTTAAATAGTGTTGACTGGGCCGTTAATGACCAAAATAGCGTTGTCTAGGATGCTGATGACCGATGACCAATATAGTATTGACTGGGCCATTAAACATTAAATAGCGTTGTCTGGGACGGTGATGACTGAAATAGTGTTGACTGGGTGGTAATTTTGTCTTAATTGGAATGTCATAAGTTAAATATTGTTGACTGGGCCGTTAAACGTAAAGTAGCGTTGTCTGGGACAGTGATGAGCGAAATAATGTTATTTGGGTCGCAATTTTATCTTTAATGGAATATGGTGACCGAAATGGTGTTGACTGGACCGTTAAACGTAAAATAGCGTTATCTGAGACTGTAATGACCGAAATATTGTTGTTTGGTCATTAATAACCGAAATAGTGTTGTCTGGGTTGATAAAACATTGATGACTGCAGTGTTGACTGAATCGATAAACCTCAATACAAATAAACAAATATACCTTTGGCGAAAAACGTAGACGCAAACATAAAATAAAAAATTTAATAGCAGGATAAGATATCAAAACAAACATATTTTTCCACACATTTTTATTTCCCTATAACTAAATACTAAACAGAAGCCTAAACATGATATTGCGAAATAATGAATAAACTAAAACAATATATGACATCCTATCATTATGTTACATACTATGTCTATGTATTAAAAAAGCAAAACATTTTATATCATAAATATCACTGTCTCCACTTCTATTTGACAATATTCTAGTTAAACATGTGTGCTCAGTTTACAGTCAAAATAATAGAACCGTTATGAGTTTGTATTGTATTATATTTCATTGAAACAGTCTGTTTTCGATATGAGAAATAGATAACAATATTTTCCCGATGTTAGCTTTCCACTGATCACTGTTCATAGTTGCTAACCAGTCTTTGTCGTATATTTTCAGTTTATGTAGAGCCATTAGTTCCGGAGATATTTCCAGCGCATCCACAATCACACTCCAGGAAAGAAGTATGCTATCCTCATTGACAGCAGATAGAAGCTCGTCGAAGTACATGTAGATAGATTCTGCACGATCATACATGAGACAAGCGTGTTGAAGTTGTGAGGGATGATCGACTTCACATCCATAACAGTTTTGTTTGACAATAGTTGGAAGACATTCGTACACAGCTTTAGCATACATAAAGTCAAAATAAGAGTCAATAAGTATGACTTTAGCAGAATCATTCATTTTGGGTCAGAACCAAGTATGCGAAATAATGGGTTCCTTTCTTCAAGTGTCGTTTTGGGTGGAGAAACGAATTGAGTGATTGAAGAACCAAATGTAAAAGTAGGAATAATGTCCATAGGCGTGTTGTTGATTGTTTTGTATCCAACTGTGTCTAGAAACACACAGTCTGGTGAATGTTTGTAATGTTCAAACCAAGGTTCATCAGTTTTCTCCCAGTTATACCATTTCAAATCACAGGAGAAACAAACAACTTTGTCTCCAAAACCAGAATAAAAAAATCCTGCTCTGGCTAACTGATACTTGTCTGGTATAATATGTAATGACCAAGAATCGAATGATGCGAGCCTGTTGTCGTAATAGAAATACAACTTGGAACTGCTTATATCTGCTATGTCCAGGAGTCTAGCATCACTGTCATTCTAAAAATGACTGGAGCAGAATCACACTTGCTTTTAAATCACACAACGATTTAAACAGTTCAACAGATAATTTCAGTTGTGATTTTCCCTTGTTCAATAAAACAGAACATTTTTCTCTGTTTTCTTCAAAATATGTGTATGTTTTTTTATCTATTTTACACTCAATATGATTAAGCACAGGTGACCAATGAACTGAACTAAATTCTACGTGTCTCAAGTATTTTGTTTAGTTTTTTCAGAGGATTCAAGTTGTTCCTGTGCCATAATGTGACGGTTTTTAAACACAAGTCTTTTTATAAGAACAACAACCAAAATGTAAAAAAAGCGCCAAGACAAACTTCGCGCTTGATTAGCACCCTTTAACGCTCATGCGAAGAGGCGTTTTTTTATTCTTTTGCGCCATTTTTTCTGACAACTATAATATAAAGGCGCTCAGAATAGATGGAACCATTTTAGCGCTAACCCACACAAAATGCGCCAAAATCACCAATGACTTGCCTTTTCCCCAATCAAAACAATAAAAGATTTCCCCGCTTAACCCGTCTGAGACTCGTATAAGCTTACGCACTTGTAACTAAGCATAACACGCCAACACATGAATTCCCACCTAAAACACTGATCTAGCGCGGGCTGGTCACAGGTAGCACAGGTGGTTCAAATCAATCGCGATACCTGTGATCCACCTGTGATTCACCCGCACTAACCGTACTATACCAATACTTTTAATGACATGCTTTACCTTATAAAAACTGCAAAACTATCTTCATTGCGACCCTCATCTTACCCTTTACCATTAGAGATTGGAATGCCCTTCCCGATTCGATTATTTCGATGGCTGAATGTGCTGGGGATTGTGTAGCTAAATTTACCTCTTTGGTTAGAGCTAGGGACTAACTGCCCATATCACAGGTCCTGGTGTATGAATGTCATTTGACGTGTCATCAGTAACAATTCTGATTCGGATTCTGTCACGGGAAGTGATTGTGAAATAATTTCTCTTCAGGTCTCCCACTGATCAAAGAAAGTGTTACTTCTACTTCTACTACTACTACTACTACTACTACTACTACTACTACTGATAATAACAATAATAACAATAAGTGTTTATAAAATATAACTATGAAAACGATGATGATGATGATGATGATGATGTTAGATGATGATGGAAAGTGACTATCATATATTCTTCTTTTCTATCAGTCTCTCGCTGATCCAGAAAAATGTTCCATTTTATATTATTACATTTTTGAAAGTTCAATATTAATGAATAGAAGCTAAATATCTATTCAGGGGTAACTTTTCCACAGATTTCTATTCATAGAATATTCAATGGAGCACTGTGGTGCAGTGGTAACGCCAAGAGGTAGCCGGTTCGATCCCCGCAAGCGCCAAGTGTCGTTTCCTTGAGCAAGAGACTTTATCCACATTGCTTAGTACTGGTTCCAACCAAGGAAAAGAGGGCCACGTGGAAGATTAGTTATAGAACTAATGCGTTACCCTCTATAAATAAGGTCGATTATTATTATTAAAATTTTGTAGTAAGCAAATCGCTCGGATGGGGATTATGTCAGTAATTGAATTAATGACACGCCTATCCATTTGCTTATCAAAAATAGATTAACCAATACGCGTATCGTTAACAACTTATCAATAATTAGATTATCGTGTATACGTAGGACGATGCATCAGTCTCCATGGAATTTACACCCCCCCAGTATAGCCCATCGCATGGCTTCCATTATTATTATTCAAATACGAAGATTGTACCGCGTCCATCTATTTTCAAAGCAATGCACACTACGGCTGATTTTCCTTTTTAAAAAACTTTGTTTTTGTAGCAAATTTATAGCAAATGCAACCGCATTATTTTCGCTCGTGTTGAATCAAAAAGGCGATTCTATTGAATACCCACAGCCTGTTTGACCAGAAATAAAAATATAAATACGATATTTATTTTATTCAGTAATTAGTCTGTTTGCATTGATGTTTAACGTTCTCGTCAGCACTATTTAGGTCATTTTGGAGACGTTGCTTCCAACTGTGTGGGACGTTTTATCCGACATTGAGATTTGTATGTACTATAAGTAATGCGTCTCATGTTGTTATATGTATTTTGTATGTATAACCTGAGAATGACTTGGAAACTTGGAAAGTAGCTGAAATGATATCTCAAGCTCTGTCGCCCAATGAAACCAATAAGGCTTTTATTGGTATTGAACGGCCCGACTTGCACCACTTTGCCTGGGCAGGCTTAGTCCTTCTAAGCGATTTACCAGTACTCGTGTGCAGCCAGTTTCAGTTCTGCGTGGAAACAGTATGCAACCCAATTTATTTCTCTGAATCCCGACGAGCGGGTGCCAGTTTTACTTAGTTAAGTTCGACGTAAGACACTCATTCTCAAATGAATTGGGGTTTTAGCCGTTAAAAAAGTCAAATTATAAAGTTACTAAAATTCAGTCACCGATATGTTCACAATAAAGTATTAACATGTACCTATACTCAGTTAAAATTCCTTGATCAAGAAATGAAAAGGTATTTCACCCCAACAGTTAGAAATATGTCGGTATTTTGATAAATTTTGATTGTGAGAAATGTACGCTACAATCCATTTGTTCGTTACCCACTTCTTTAACATCACACAAATCAAGAGACCGCAGCTCGCAATGACAGAAACTTACGACCGGGTTATTAAGCGGGGACAAAATTGAACATATGGTCATATATATGGTAAAGAAATGAATAACCATTTTGAATAAAATTCAGGGTTGGTTAGAGAATACAGAAAAAGAAATAGTTTTCTGAAAACATACAACTTTCGTTTTGTTTTAAGAGAAGCACATAACAGCTAGATCACTTACGACTATTGCATTTGAACAGGTATTGAGTGGTAAATAAGGAACACAAGTAATATTACTTTAGATAAACGATCAACATAAGCAATAAGTTTATATGAATTATATGTTAAAAGTCGCGGACATTACAGTGATTTTGTTTTTATAAGTCAAGTAGTCTACTATCGTGATTAACTGACAATATAGTTGTTAGTGTCATTTTCATTCAATGTTTGGATCTAACTAATGTAACAGTGCATGTTCAGTCATATGCTTTTAAAACATGGTGTCGCTATTACGCAAAAAAAAGTCTCGGTATATACTTTTATGTATAAAAATGCTCTCCTGACAGATAAACTGCATTCTTAAGGCAGCCGAAACATTAAAAGACATATCTCTCACATATAAACACACAACAATCGCATAGCCTTGTTTTCTCAACAATCAACTATGTAAAGTTAATGATGCAACTGCGAGTATTCAGTATCGAACATTACAGTGCATTCCAGAGCAATATTTTTTCTATACAAAAGTCTTCAAAATGTAACCAAAATTGTCTACAAGCTTGAAGAATGTAATTTAACACGCTTAGTAGAGTTTGTAAACAAGTTCTAAGAAATGTAAACATATGCATGTCTGTAATTGGCAGCTATGATGGTCTCGGACATTACATTACCATAAGCGGTAAAGGGACATCCTATGCCACTTTACCATTTCTACATGTAAAATGGAAAAGGAATCTGACATTATATTTGTTGTATCTAGTTGACATAATCAAGAGTAAACCAGCATACCCTAAAATAAACATATTTATTTTAGGTTGGGATGTTCGATACAATTTGTAATGTTCGATACCATAATTTTAGTAACATAAACTGCACGGACAATGTTTTTTAACATTCAAAATATGCATTTGGAAATACAAATTGGAGAGTTGAAGTGCCTTCTTAACATTTCACAATTCATATTGAAATATTCATTCTGGCAAATAATATTTGGGAAAAGATTATAAGCTGTGGGACTCAAATCCAAAATAGAAAATAAGTAACTAATTTTGAATCAACTTTGTTACTGTTTGCAGCTATTGGTAGAAATGTAGCAAACATGCATATCACTAAACGTGTTCATTGTACACAAATAAGGTTGCACAATTCAAAATAGTTAATTTATTTGCAGTCATTATCCCTGGACGGTCAACATAGCAAACATGCCATGTTCGATACCAAATGTAGCGGACATTTCATCGTATACATCCACTGCTTATTGCAATAGAATAATGATCTTGCTGGCGTGCAAATGTTGTTCATTAATAATGATTTTTGGTGGAACCAAATTAATTGAACAATATTAATTGTGGCAAATAATATTGGAAAAAAGATAAAAAGTTTCTATGCAGATATTTAAAAACAAGATACGACTTCTGTTTTCCCTTCACTGTGGTATTGTCTGCCGGCTCCCCCGCCCATCAAACACCGGAAAAGGCAACCATGTCGTCTGCAGACACTTTCTACTACGAAATCTGGTAATGGAAAACCGTGCCACGTGAGATCAATGCGATCAAGCTGTTAGACTAACAATTTTCGGTATTGAACATTACCGGTCTCGAACATTACAAAACACTGGAAATGAGGGAATTCGAACATCAAAATATTATTTTCGTTCCAGATGATGTATTTGTGTAAGTCACACATTGCGGGAGTTTAATTCAATCTAGCATTTTTTGTCGATACATACATAATAAGCCTGGTATAATGATCGCGAACATTACATGCATTTTTGCAACAAATCCATGCACATTTTTGTATGGCAAGTATTTTTAATTTCCTGCTGTACAGGTAACATCAAACAACCTTATATGTTTATTATAATATAGAATCTCCATTTGGTCATGTTTCTGTGTATAAAAACCTAAACGTTGTTTTGAAATATCAAGAAGAAAAACGTCGTCTCGTACATTACAATGCTTAATTAAATTTCGGCGACAGCCATAATCGGGGAAAAATACTTAGTTAGAATCCATGTGGTCCTACTAATGGTAGTTATTTCCCTACCCAGAATATGTAAATTTAATGGAAACCACCTATCCCTTTCCTGTCTAATGGAATTGCAAATATGTAAGCGTGCAAACAAAGAGAATTCGAAAAACGACAGTCTCGAACATTACAAAACCAGGTTTTCCCGTGGCTCATTTTCCCTGAAAAGGTATATTTTTCTACAGGAGGTTTATCATGATATCTTCAGAACCTGTTGTTCTGTCATTTAAACGTATGCATTGGGTAATAATGACTGTTTGATTTCAGAAAATATACGGCGACTGCAATATCCCAATTCATTTGAGAATGAGTGAAGAAGGGGCTCATCTACAATATAATACATAGTTTGTTTTTCTGCTGCTAGCGAGTACCCACAATCAATGTTATTCTTTCTTTCTTTCTTTCTTTCTTTCTTTCTTTCTTTCTTTCTTTCTACTAATAATGCCTTCGCCCACGCGGGCATTTTCGACGTACATTACACACACTTCAGATTTGCAGGATGAAAGCCTACACAGTAATCATGTAATTACGTACGGTAGGGATCTTTAACCTACACAGGGGGTGGTTCTCTCTGCACACGGGGCCTACAGTTAATATCCCGATCCGAAGGACGGTGCACTTTGTAGCATTCATCCATGCAAATGATGCCACTGGATAATGTTCGGACACCGCAATTGTATTACCGCCGCCGGCAATCGAACCGGGCGTGTCTAGCATCAAAGGCAAGTGCACTAACCATGCACCGATCGAGCCTTCCACGCTCCTTCTTCTTTTTATTCGCTTTTTACATCTAAAAAGTCTAAGAACATGTTTTTTGTTTGTTTGATTTGAGGTTTAACGTCCCCGTCAACACTGTATTGGTCATTTTGGAGGCGCTGCTTCCAATTTTGTGGGCTTTTACCCGATGATTGAGATGAAATAACATCTCAAGCCCTGTCGCCCATTGAAACCAAAAGGGTTAATAAGCATGGTCGGCCCGACTCGCGTCACTTTGCCTGGGCAGGCTTCTAAAGATCCTCTAAGCGCTTTACCCGTACTCGTGTACGGGTGGTTTCAGCTCTGCGTGGAAGCACCATGCAGTCCATCTATTTCTTCAAGCCTCGGCGGGGGCCGCTATGAACATTTAATTATTGTCATTTTTAATATATATAGATCGGTGTATAAATTTCTGTATTTGTGGTAATATATATATTATCTTCGTAAAATAGAGACAAAATCCTAAACAACTATATATATTACTTTACCCCTTTCTCCTTATTTAGTGCAGAAATTTGCGGTTAATTTTCTGCAAGTTTTATTTGATTACGTAAACGGGTACTGCAGCAGGTGGTTGCTGATGCAAATGCCAGCCTCCAATGACGTCAGAGTCACATGACCTATCAATCTCAAGGAAGCAAAACATGGCGGCATGAATGAAATACCAAACCAATTATGTACTCGTTCATTGCAAAAGCTGAACATATTACAGTAATTTCGAGAAGGAAAATGACTTAGAAAGTTAAGGTAAGAGTATTGAATCTATCATTTTAATTTTGCAAGCGTCAGCGCTCTTATTTTTCTTTGTCTATTAATTTTTATCATAAATATTGAATGAACTTAACAAATTACAGCTGTGATTCATACGATGAGTCATAGTAGCGTAGTAGTACAGTAATATTGAACAAGCAATGAGGAAAATGATAATCAGAATTAGCAAAGTCTGAACTTTGCTATGAGTCTGTCATGTAATGTGCCGTCAACGGTCATAAATAAATATTTAACAACTGCAACAACTGATTCTGACAACTGATTTACACAAACTCCTATTTGGAGTTTACATGACTTGCTGAATTACTTCCCTTGATGCACAGGAGATTGGCTGGAAAAAGGTCCTAAATTGGGACTTACATTGTATTGCTTTGTTAACCCTTTTTGTACCAAATGGAATCTTCCTCCTTATATATGGCAGGAGTCCATTTCAAAGTAAAGGGGTGTCAGATTTTGTTTTCTTCAAAATTTGTTTGGAAAATGGCTGAGCGCTTTGCAAACAGTGGAGGCCCTGATCAGACCCCGCAATTTGCGGCAACTGATCTGGACCTGCACTGTTTGCCAGGGTACCCGTTTTGGGGTTTCCTGTACAAAACAAGTTAAAATCCTGTATGGTTAGAAAACAGTGTAGACCCTGATCAGATGCAGGCTAGCATCTCTCGGTCTGCACTGTTTGCCACCCCCAACACACAATTCAATTCCAAACTCAAAGCACTTACAGTACTGGTGGGTTGATTGTCTCTGAGTGTAGGTCGGAGAAATTGTCCTGATTTAACTGTTTCATTCCGTTTTTAAGCACATAGTGTTGATCTTTATCAGACACTGTATTCTGTAGCATCTGGTCTAGGTCTACACTGTTTGCCAAGCCCAACAGTGGTTTCCAAGATAACCAGACGCAGCACTCTGACCTCACTGCAGCTATTTTCTGAAAAAAAAGCTTATTCTGACAAGTCAGTAATAGTCATCATACTCATGTAGCCTTAAAGGTGCATTATTGAGCTATCTGAAAAAAATGCTCCAAAATCCAAATACATATAGCTGGTATTTTTCTTTAAAACAATACAAATGAATCCATTTTGTGCAAAAATGCGAACAATTATGATGACAGGTAAATGAGTTTGAGAGGGATTCCCTAACTAGGTTTCGAACACTAGTTAGATCTATTTTTAGTTTGTGACAAAAATAGAATCCCCATATATGACGTTATGTGACATTCATTTTTGGCCTTGTTTGCTTAGGCCATGCCTGAATCGGAAAAAAATATGACGCTGAATACTATGCCATAAGTAACGACACTCAGAGACGATACTGTCGCCATGTATGTGTTAAGTGACAGATTTATTTTTAGAACAGAAATTCCGAACACATGTTCAGAGCGAAGGGTAAACACGAATGAAAACGATCATTTTCACAAAGTTCTGAAGCTGTATTTGGCTCCAAAAGTGTACACATGACAAAGGAGTATGCATTGAAGATAAAAACCAGAAAAAAAAAATTGAGACCCGGTAGCTCAATAATGCACCTTTAAGCACAAAAGAGCTTTTCTGCTGATAATAACTTTTGGTCGATTGACAAATATTTGACCCCAAATTTGTTCCACTATGAGGTCAAAGTGTTTTGTACATGTAAGAAGTTATCTGTAAAATCTGGACTGGAATAGTGTTGGGTTTGGCTTATTGTGTAGACCCAAATCCGACGCTGCAAAACGCAGAATGTGGCATCTGTTCACTTTTTGCATTATTTTCTTGTGTTTGTCTTGTGTTGTCTGGGGAATCTTCTAAGTCCCAGAGACTTTTTATCCCTCTCGTTTTCTGTTTAAGTGACTCTGTCGTCCAGTTCCGGTTTGATATATCGTATTGCCGATCCATCCACTGTCTATCAATTGCAATTTTAAATTTGTTTACGGTATCTAAGGTTGCTATATTATCTTGTAAATTATTCCAATCGTCTATCACTCTGAATGAGAAGGAGTTATTTCTTACAGACTTATTTGCTCTGGGTTTAGTTAACTTCAAAGATGTACAAGAACTTAAGGGAATCCCGAAACAGTCCAAGTCCCTGTTCTTCATGACCATTTTCCCAGCCCGCATTTGGAGACAATTTTTAATGGCCAATCAGTGCTTTGATTTATTTATGCTAAACCTTCTCAAAGACAACATTGAGATTCTGGAGTGCACTCTTTCATCACTGAAGTTGGAATGTCCATTCATAACTAAATAGGGCTAAGCAATATACATGTATATCCCAATAAGATCACATCAGGATCTACACTATTTGCATAAGTATCTGTACTGGGTTTTAGGGTTGTAAGGGAGAGAGGCAGGCTTAATTATGCAATAACATACATTGGAATAGAAAGGGATAATTTATAACTGTAGATTTTACATTCTGTGCAGGAATACTGTCATCTACATGTACATGTGTGTATTTCAAATAATCATACATGTAGACATACTGTCATCAATTTCAAACACTAAATTATAATTTTGAGACAATTCCACAAGTCAGTGAAATATCAGGACTGTTTGTTTGTTTGATTTGAGGTTAAACGTCCCCGTCAACACTGCATGTAAAGCAAGGTTGGGCGGTCTAAACCAGGGACGGTTTTAACCAGTGGTTTTAACCGGTTAAAACCGTCCCAGTCCATACTCCCAGAGTGGTCAATACTGGTCAATACTGGTCGATTGAAATATTGAGTGGTCAATTGAATAATTCTAGTGTTGAAAAGGCAAAGCTACTGAAACTATTTCGAAGTTTTGGTCTCTTTGCTGGAGGCTGATCATTTGAATTTTGATAAGAGTTTCAGGTTCAGATGTTATTTCTTCAAGTGGCCTCTTTAGGTTTCATTCATTTTTGACACCTTCAGTAATAGCTTGATGATAAGATACTGTCTATATTTCATATAAATCAAAATTTCACACATTAGGAATAAAGCCTTGTGTCAGTTTATAATACCCCTATTAGGGACAGTAATTGGCCAATTTAGCAATTAGATCTTTGCCACACCCACTGCAGTGGCATGAGTCAGTCTTTTTTGACAGCAATTTACAGGTGTTGCAGATACTTTTAAATATATTCAAAGTCATCAGTGAATCTTCAAACATTGTTTGGTTAATAAATTACAGACTTTTACAGATGAACTACTTCACAGGCCTAAAATTGATGACAGGTGTATTTCACAAGTTTGTCAATATATGCATATGACAATTCTCTGCAATACCATCAAAATGCTTTAAACTGCTTTAGAATTTTATGATCAAAGATTATGTCAAATAATTGATATTTTCAAAGTTGAAGAGGGAAGAAGATTTGTGGGGGGAGAGAGGTGAGTGGGTTAATCTGGCACAACATTTTTTTTTTCTTTGTCGAACAAAATAGGACCTTT
Organism: Lucinisca nassula; assembly: GCA_963580285.1. Taxonomy (NCBI): domain Eukaryota; kingdom Metazoa; phylum Mollusca; class Bivalvia; order Lucinida; family Lucinidae; genus Lucinisca; species Lucinisca nassula. The sequence continues at coordinate 91,555,852 of OY757023.1, forward strand.
CATAAATCCTCCAAAATACATGATACATTGAGCTTATTCATATTTCTGTAAATCAAAATATGAACAATCAAACCTATAAAGGAAAAAAGAATAATAATAAAGATTGTTTGATTGAAAAGAACAGGCCTGTCTACAGTTCATTGAGCCATTCGAACCTCTTCATTTGACCAGCAACAATGTCTTTTGACTTTTGATCAAATAAAAAATACCTCAAATAATTACTATTATTAATAAAAACTATTTTTGTCTTGTTCAGTGATGAAAATATAGTCTAACATCATGTACGTGATGTAGGGGGAAAGCTTTTAAGACCAGTTTAGCAACAGGACAGAGGCGTATACTTCAGTGATTTAATCGACCACCAATTGACCAGTATCGACCAGTAATGACCGGTTAAAACCGGTTTTAACCACTGGCCCGGTCAATACTCATAGTGACTGGCTTTTTGCCAACCTTGCTGTAAAGGTCATTTTGGAGACATTGCTTCCAATTGTGTGGGGCTTTTACCTGACATTGAGATGGAAATGACATCTCGAGCCCAATAAAACCACTAGGGTATATAAGCATGGACGGTCCGACTCGCATCGCTTTGCCTGGGCAAGCTTAGGTCCTCTAACTCTAAGCAGTTCACCAGTACTCGTGTGCGGCCGGTTTCTGCTCTGCGTGGAAGCATCATGCAGCCCATGTATTTCTTCAAGCCCCGATGTACTAAACTGAAATCCAAACTAGAGCGCGCAGTCTCTGGCACACCTTCACAAATTCCCACGCTTCTAGTAGAGCCAAATATATTAAACACTGTTCTTGTATGCTCTCATCATGTAAGGAAGCAATGTACCAAATTTGTTTACATTCCGGCAAGGGTTAAAGGAGAGGATAGTGTGATGGATGAATGGACAGCCAGTCAGGTGGATGGAGGCATTCACAATATCCTCAAACATTTGGGAATAATGAATATATATGGTTTAGGGGTGGGGGTCTGAACAGTTTCTCTGATATTAGACCTTTTATGAAGTGGAGGGGTTGAGGCATGGCCCTAGTGCACCCAGGGTACCAGAGGGTGTGTATCACTGAATGTGTCTTATCACAAGGAACAAGAATATATATAGTTTAGGGGTGGGGATCTGAAAAGATTCTCCGATATTAGGCCTTTTATGAAATGAGGGGGGTGGGGCATGGCCCCGTTGCACCTGGGGGACATCAAGGTTGGTGTCACTAAATGTATATTATCATAAGGAACAAGAATATATATGGTTTAAGTGTGGGGATCTGAAAGGTTTCTGAGTTATTAGGCCTTTAATGAAGTGTAGGGGTTGGGGCATAGCCCCAGCGCACCCTGGGGAGCTCCAGGTTGGTGTCAATGAAAGCGTCTTATCATAAGGAACTAGAGCATAATGGTTTAGCAGTGGGGATCTGAATGATTTCTGAAATATATGTTCTTTTATGAAGTGGAGGGGTACATGCCCCAACCCATTGGTGCGTGGAGAAATAGATCGGGCTGCATGGTGCTTCTGCACAGAGCTGAAACAGACTTGAGTAGTAATGGGCAGGGGTGTATTGAGTTGTCTGAATATTTAGGGTACATACGGTAATAAAAATATTGAGAGGCTTTGCTGGAGAACAACACTTCTAGATTAACAGAAATACGGTATTTACCCTAATTATTCGCCTATTCCGTCACCTCATTCTCCTTACCATAGTTCTTTTCGAGCATGTTCATGTACAATCTTCTAACCATTGTTGTGTGTAAACAAAGGTAGGTCTTTTTTTTAGATCTGAAAAGATATTTGAGCCTTAAAGCACCATCCAACAACCGGAAACATCATTTCAAATACTTATTTTCTGATTTTTCAGAGAAAATCAGGCTTGACATTTCATTTGAATGGTCTGCCTAACTAGCAGACCATTCAAATGAAATATCAAGCCTGATTTTCTCTGAAAAAAAATAAATAAAACGGCAAAAAAAAAAAAAAAAAAACAAGAATGTTATCTTGAAATTTGGCTTAGTGTGTTAAATTTGAGTTTAATCAGGATTTCAAAAAAAAAATCTTTTCATCAGAATGGTAATAAAATTTTTTGGGAAGGGGCAATCTGTGTGGGTACTGGGTAGGTAGGAGCACAGAAAATCGAGAGTTTTTTAAGGGTGGCAAACAGTATAGACCCTGATGAGATGCTGCTGACTCATCTGGGTCTTCACTGTTTGCTCAGACCTGTCTGTCGGAATACTTACAGTAAATACAGTTGTACTTGTTAAAATGTTAATTTGGGTGTGTTCTGCATTTTGGCAGCCAGCTCTGTTTTGAAGACTATTTATGTATTATATCTGACGTATTAGGATTGGCACCCTCTTCAGAAACTAATTATTTGATGATCGCTCCTGCTGGTGAGGAATTCAGTTGCCAGAGGACTTGGTGAGGTTTATTTAGGTTCTGCCATTTACTAAATTTTGTACTGAATGGAATTTATTTCCCACCTTCATGTACAATGTTAACCCATTGCATGCAGGGAAACCCCTTAAGGGGTACCTTAGCAAACAGTGAAGGCCCAGATCAGACGCCGCAGAATGCGGCTTCAGATCAGGGCCTGCACTATTTGCTAACAGAATTTTACGTCAAAGATAGAATAAAAAAGAACAAAAAAGGCCAACAACCCCTTATATGACAAATGGACTTCAGTGGGTTAGGTTCTGCCATTTACTAATTTTGTACTGAATGAAATCTCCCACCTACATGTACATGATATGTACATGCATTTAGTACCAGAAACCCCAAAATGGGTACCCTGGCAAACAGTGCAGGCCCAGATCAGAAAGTGCAGAACGCGGCGTCTGATCAGGGCCTACACTGTTTGCAAAAGGTTCAGCCATTTCCAAACAAATTTTGATGAAAACTCAACCTGACACCCCTAAATCTCGAAATGGACTCCTGCTATATATAAGGAGGAAGATTCCATTTGGTACCAAAAGGGTTAAATGAATATAGGAGGAGTCCGTTTCAAAATATATATATGGGTTTCGTGTGGTGTTTTTTTTCTACAATATGTTCCATGAAAAGGTAATTCTTTGGAAGCAGGAACTGCAACACAGAACTGCAAACCATAGACTTGACAAGTTTCTTCTTGGTCAGACTGGCTAGTTTTGGCCAACTGGGCCTCCTCAGTGACTCTCAGTACAGTCATGTACATGTATATTCAAAATTCCACAGTGGAATCAATGATTCCAAATGACAAGAAAATGTAACCCACACTATGATGAAGGGCAGGAAGAAAATGTACGGTCACCAAACATTGCCTTAGAAGTTAAATGTTGTATAAAAAGGTAATCCCTTGTTTTTTTTTGTTTTTTTCTTTTGGTTTTACGGCCCTTTCAAGATTATTTCACTCATATCGAGCTGATAGTTAATCAGAGGTGGGTGAAAACCGGAGTATCCGGAGAAAAATCACCTGACCTTTCGTTGCAGAACTTGGCGTCTCACATGTGACCCGAGCGAGGCTCGAACCCACAGCGGTGAGAGACCTAATGTTTAAGAGTAAGCGCTCTTATCCACTAGGCCATGGAGGCCCATTGTAAATCCCGTGGAAACAAGGACTACAATACTGAACTGCAAACCATTAAGTGTACAAGTTTTTTTCTGCTCCAGACCAGCTTGTTTCTGCCAATTAAGCCTCATCAGTGACCCTCAGATATTTTAAAAATTCTGCAGTGTACACTATTTGCCATTCTGTTTGCACCTTTTTGACTCCTGGCAGGATCGTGAAACAAATTTGTTAAAATTTTAGGAGAATTACAGCAAGTCCTGCAGGTGTCGGAATTTTTAGGATACTTACAGTATGCTAGATTTTCTCTGCATAGATTGAAAAAGGTGCAAACAGGCAGATGTATTTTGGTGCTAATGAAATTTTTCCTGATGATAAATACATTCCTTTTGGGGAGGGCTGATCAATGAGTTGCTGAAAAAAACAACAACACATAAACACATGGGCATTAATTTTAATTTTTAAGGTACATGTATTCCTTTGTACACAGCTTTTGTTGTCATCCATGGTCACCTTTCCATTGGCACAACAAAACTAAAATAGTCCGCCACCTAACACATCATCAGCTGGTAATCACCATGCTGAATATTTCAGTATGCACTACACTCCTCCCTGATTTTCAGCCATTTGTGTAATGCATGATTTCAATTTTTACCATGAGCTCAGAAGCAGAATAAAAAACAGTATAGATCATCATCAACTGGCTTCTGAGAAGCCATCTGATCTGGATCTATACTCTTTTCGGAGAAGGATATATCCGGGTTTATCATATGACGTCGCGTCTGAGAGTGTAATAACGCCATGTAATATTTTCGATAATCCACTAGTGGATTAAATATGCAAATTAGCTAGATACGCCCCGTAACGTTACATGTACGACATTCTCAACGGCGTCACGTTTACTAATGACGGAAAAACTGACATTTTTGTAAACAGTCGTGAATAAAATGCGTTTTAAATGTCATATGACAAATAGAATCTTGTATTCGTGCTCATGTTTTATTGAATTTATTAAACTCGTCGAGGAAAAGAGATAAAATGCTCGGCAAAGCCTCGCATTTTATCCCTTTTCCTCAACTCGTTTAATAAATTCAATAATACATGAACACTCATGTAAGATCCTCTATATCAACAATTTATTAAACTCGTTGAAAAAAAGGGACAAAATGCTCGACAAAGCCTTGCATTTTATCCCTTTTCCTTAACTCGTTTAATAAATTCAATAATACATGAACTCTCATGTAAGATCCTCTATTTAGCATGGTGAGGGTTCATTTTGGTTGTGAGAAATGTACGCTACAATCTACTTGTTCGTTACCCCCTTCTGTAACATCACAAAAATCAAGAGACCGCAGCTCGCAATGGCAGAAACTTTCGACCGGGTTATTAAGCGGGGACAAAATTGAACATATGGTCATGTATATGGTAAAGAAATGAATAGCCATTTTGAATAAAATTCAGGGTTGGTTAGAGAATACAGAAAAAGAAATAGTTTTCTGAAAACATACAACTTTCGTTTTGTTTTAAGAGAAGCACATAGCAGCTAGATCACTTACGACTATTGCATTTGAACAGGTACTGAGTGGTAAATAAGGAACACAAGTAATATTACTTTAGATATACGATCAACATAAGCAATAAGGTTATTTGAATTATATGTAAAAAGTCGCGGACATTACAGTGATTTTGTTTCTATAAGTCAAGTAGTTTACTAACGTGATTAACTGACAATATAGCTGTTAGCATCATTTTCATTCATTTTTTTTTATCTAACTAATGTAACCGTGGGTGTTCAGTCTTATGCTTTTAAAACATGGTGTCGCTATTACGCAAAAAAGCCTCGGTATATACTTTTATGCATAAAAAAGCTCTCCTGACCGATAAACTGCGTTCTTAAGGCAGCCGAAACATTAAAAGACATATCTATCACATATAAACACACAACAACCGCATGGCCTTATGTCCTCAACAACCAAGTATCTAAAATTTATGATGCAACTGCGAGAATACAGTATCGAACATTACAGTGCATTCCAGAGTATTTTTTTCTATACAAAAGTCTTCAAAATGTAACCAATTTTGTCTACCAGCTGGGAGAAAGTGACAGGTTTTGTGAAGTTCGTAAATAAGTTCTAAGAAATGTAAACAAATGCATGTCTGTAAATGGCAGCTATGATGGTCTCGAACATTACCATATACGGTAAAGGGCCATGCTATGCCGCTTTACCATTTCTACCTGTAAAATTGAAAAGGAATCTGATATTGTATTTGTTGTAACTAGTTATCATAATCAAGAGTAAACCAGCATACCCTACAATATACATATATATTTAGGTGGGGATGTTCGATACAATTTGTAATATTCGATACCATAATTTTAGTAACATAAACTGCACTTACAATGATTTTTTATCATTCAAAATATGCATTTGGAAATACAAATTGGAGAGTTGAGGTGCCTTCTTAACATTGCACATTTTATATTGAAAATATCCATTCTGGCAAATAATATTTAGGAAAAGATTATAAGCTATGGGACTCAAATCCAAAATCGCTAATAAGTAATAAATTTGGAATCAACATTGGTACCGATTGCAGCTATTGGTAGAAATGAAGCAAACATGTATATCACTAAACGTGAACATTTTACACAACTAAGGTTGTACAACTCAAAATAGTTCATTTATTTGCAGTCATTATCCCTGGACGGTCAACATAGCAAACCTGTCATTTTCGATACCAAATGTAGCGGACATTTCATCTCATACATCCACTGCTTATTGCAATAGAATAATGATCTTGCAAGCGTGCAAATGTTGTTCATTAATAATGATTTCTGGTGGCATATGCTTAAATGAACAATATTAATTGGGGCAAATAATATTGGAAAAAGATAAAAAGTTTCTATGCAGTTATTTAAAAACAAAATATGACTTCTCTTTCCCCTTAACTGTGGTATTGTCTGCCGTCTCCCTCACCAGTCATTCACCGGAAAAGGCAACCGTGTCGTCTGCAGACACTTTCTACTACGTAATCTGGTAACGGAAAACTGTGCCACGTGACAGAAATGTGATCAAGCTGTTAGATTAACAATTTTCGGTATTGAACATTACCGGTCTCGAACATTACAAAACAATGGAAATGCGGGAATTTCAACATCAAAATAATATTTTCGTTCCAGATGATGTATTTGTGTAAGTCACACATTGCGGGAGTTTAATTCAATCTAGCATTTTTTGTCGATACATACGTAATAAGCCTGGTATAATGATCGCGAACATTACATGCATTTTTGCAACAAATCCATGCACATTTTTGTATGGCAAGTATTTTTAATTTCCTATTGTACATGTAACATCAAGCGACCTTATATGCTTATTATAATATAGAATCTCCATTTGGTCATGTTTCCGTGTATAAAAACCTGAACGTTGTTTTGAAATACCAAGAAGAAAAACGTCGTCTCGTACATTACAATGCTTAATTAAATTTCGGCGACAGCCATAATCGGGGAAAAATACTTAGTAAGACTCTATTTAGTCCTGCTAATGGTAGTCTATTTCCCTACCCAGAATATGTAAATTTTATGGAAACTACCTAACCCTTTCCTTTCTAGTGGAATTGCAAATTTGTAAGTGCGCAAACAAGGAGAATTCGAAAAGCGACAGTCTCGAACATTACAAAACCAGGTTTTCCCGTGGCTCATTTTCCCTGAAAAGCTGCTTTTCTACAGGAGGTTTATCATGATATCTTTGGGACCTGTTGTTCTGTCATATAAACGTATGCATAGGTTAAAAATGACTGCTTGATTTCAGAAAATATACGGCGACTGCAATATCCCAACTCATTTGAGAATGAGTGACATGCTTATTAGTTCCGACTAAGTTCCGAGGCACGTTTTGGGGGAACGTAGCCATGGAAAAAGCATGGGCATTTAAAAATTTAGGCATTACAAAAACTTCCGTACTTCACGATCTTTAGCTTTGTTTACTGATCTACAGATGAAGCTATCCAAACTGCAAGACTATTGCAGTAAGTTTCCCAAGATTTGGGGCGCTTGATTGGTCATAAAAGAACAACAAACATTTTGGAAGTTTACTAATTTATTATTCACTGGATAAAAACTAAGAAACGGAAATCAAGAAGGTACATGTGCAAATTTTCAACAATAAACAAACATAAACAACATGCAATATATCTTATACAATTCTTAAAGTATGTAACATTTCATAACGGCAACCATGCCCCTTGGTTCGTCCCAAAAACAAACAAACAAAAAAAAAAAAAAACTTGATAAGAGAAGGGGTGTAAGAGTACGAGTAAATGTATGTGTCAAAGTTTTTGCTATGCGGGTATTCTGAACCTTGTTTTTTCTGCAGCTTATTTCTGCCAGGTTCTGGCTAGGTATTTAACACCGATCAATTGGCCGGCCATTGCTTGTTCTTTGATCGTTCCTCCGAGAAACTGTCTCTCTATTAAAAGACAGAATGGAAGTCTGTCGTCTGCTGCATTTTCTTCTTCCAAGCTATGATAACATTTTTGCATAAAGGCAACCAGTGGTGACCCTCATCAGACTGCTCTGCAGTCTGATCTGGGTCCACACTGGCAAACAGTGGTGACCCTCATCAAACTGCTCTGCAGTCTGATCTGGGTCCACACTGTTTTCAAAAAATGATTTTTAATGCAGATAACAGACGACAAAGCAGACGACAATTGTCGTGTTGGCATGTTATGGGTGAAAAAGTGCTTCAGAGGTAAATTTTAACCAAAAATAAAATCAATTTTTACCACGGAAAAATCTTCCTATTTGGGACCCCAATCTCCCTATCTGAAAATCAAAATCTCCCTATTTGGGTCCCAGAAAATATCACATGTATGAAGTAGACACATTTTCCTGCCTACTTTCAGACCAGGTAGCTAGCAAAAACTTACAACTTGCAAAAAAGTTAGTTTCTAACACTGGTGACATATATTGCTGATGTCTATGTGACTATCGCTGACCAGTGAAACAAAACCTGCAGATTGCAATTTAAAGGTGCATTATTGAGCTACCGGGTCTCAAATTTTTAGCTCACCAGAGCCGAAGGCTCCGGGGGAGCTTATAGGATAGGCAGTTGTCCGTCGTCGTCTGCGTCGTCTGTGTCGTCTGCGTCTGCGTCAACATTTTCAAACGACATCTCCTCTGAAGCCACTGGGCCGATTCAGCCCAAATTTCATCTGCAGCATCCTTGGGCAGGGGGATTGAAAGTTTGTGTTTTTAATGAAAATCGGCTCATTAGTTTGGTTGCTATGGCAACTTAGAGTTTCCATAGACTTATAATGGGGAAAATAGAAAAATGGCATTTACTACCAAGCCTCTGCAGATATTTTGACAAAACTTTCATAGAAATGTTCCATAGGTAATCTACTATCTGCCGTATGATTTTAGGCCTTCTGCTCATTTTTATTGGTTACCATGGAAACCAAAATGCAAAAAATAGACAAAAAATTACTTAAAAATCATCTCCTCAGAAACCATATGCTCTAGGAGGCTGAGACTTTATGAAAATATTCACCATATTTGCCTTTATAGGTTTTGTGTTTTTTTATGAAATTTGGCCTTTTAGTTTTGTTGCTATGGCAACTTAGAGTTTCCATTGACTTACAATGGGGAAAACTGAAAAATGGTATTTGCTGCCAAGTCATTGCAGATATTTTGACAAAACTTACATAAACTCCTTGTGTAAACTTCTCTCAGCCATATGCTTTTATGTCAACCTGGGGGTCCCCTAGGTTGTGCCGGGGCCATGCCCCGCCCCCTCCACTTCATAAAATGCCTTATATCTCAGAAACCTTACAGATCCCAACCCCTAAACCATATATATTCTTGTTCCTTATGATAAGATGCATTGAGTGACACCAACCTGGGGGTCCCCCCGGATGTGCCGGGGACATGCCCTGCCCCCTCTTTTCCATAAAATGCCATTTATCTTAGAAACCATTCAGATCCCCACCCCTAAACTATATATATTCTTGTTCCTTATGCTAAGATGCATTAAGTGACACCCCCCACTTCATAAAATGCCATATATCTCAAAAACCATACAGATCCCCACCCCTAAACTATATATATTCTTGTTCCTAATGCTAAGATGCATTAAGCGACACCAACCTGGGGGTCCCCCGGGATGTGCCGGGACCATGCCCAACCCCCCTCAACTTCATAAAAGGCCAAATATTCCAGAAACCTTACAGATCCCCTGCCCTAAACCATATATATTCTTGTTCCTGAGGATAAGACACATTCAGTGACACCAAACTAGGGGTCACCCCGGGTGTTCCTGGGCCATGCTTCACCCCTTGACTTCACAAAAGACCAAAATCTGAGAAACTGTTCAGAGCCCCACCCCCTAAACCATATATATTCTTGTTCCTATGATAAGACGCAATCAGTGACACCAGCATGCAGGTCCACCTGGGTGCCATGGGCCATGCCCCACCCCTTTACTTCATTAAAATCCATCTCAGAAACCATACAGATCCCCACCCCTAAACAATATATATTCTTGTTCCTTATGATAAGATGCATTAAGTGACACCAACCTGGGGGTCCCCCGGGATATGCCGGGGATATGCCCTGACCCCTCCACTTCATAAAAGGCCATTTATCTCAGAAACCATTCAGATCCCCACCCCTAAACCATATATATTCTTGTTCCTTATGATAAGACACATTAAGTGACACCAACCTGTGGCTCCCCCTGGATGTGCCAGGCACATGCCCCACCCCTTCCACTTTATAAAATGCCATTTATCTCAGAAACCATTGAGATCCCCACCCCTAAACCATATATACTCTCATTCCTTATGATAAGTTGCATTCAGTGACACCAAATTTGGGGTCCCCTGGGATGTGCCTGGACCATGCCCAACCCCCTCCTCTTCGTAAAATGCCAAATATTCCAGAAACCTTACAGATACCCACCCCTAAACCATATACATTCTTGTTCCTTATGATAAGACACATTCAGTGGCACCAACTTAGGGGTCACCCAGTGTGCGCCCGGGCCATGCTCCACCCCTTGACTTTACAAAAGACCATATATCTGAGAAACTGTTCAGAGCCCCACCCCTAAACCATATATATTCTTGTTCCTTATGATAACACCCAATCAATGACACCAGCATGCAGGTCCCCCCGGGGTGCCACAGGCAATGCCCCACCCCTTTACTTCATGAAAATCCATATATCTCAGAAACCGTTCAGATCCCCACCCCTAAACCATATATATTCGTGTTCCTTATGATAAGACGCAATCAGTGACACCAGCATGCAAGTCCCCCCGGGGTGCCACAGGCCATACCCCACCCCTTTACTTCATTAAAATCCATATATCTCAGAAACCGTTCAGATCCCCACCCCATAACCATATTTATTCTTGTTCCTTATGTTAAGACTCAACTTCATAATAGGCCATATATCTCAGAAACCATTCAAATCCCCATCCTATAATCACATATATTCTTGCTCATTGTTATTAGACACATTCAGTCACCCCGTCTTTGGGGATCACAGGGGCCATTTCTCTCCCTGCCACTTCATAAAATTGCCTCATATCTCAGAAACCATTCAGATCCCCACCGTTTAACCGTATATACTCTTGGTCCTTATGATAAGACTTATTCATTGACAACAATCTTGGGCTTTTCTGGGATCTGCCATGCCCGATTCCCTCCATTGCTTAAAAGGCCTTACATCTCAGGAACCATACATATTCCCACTGATAAACCATATAATTATGTCTTTGTTCCTTTTGATAAGACGCATTTAGTGACACCAACCAGGGCTCCATTGGGTCCATGCCCTGATCTCTCTACGTTATAAAACACCTAATATTTCAGATACAGTCCACATGGGTGCTCATTTGGGTATGGGGTTTGTTTGGGAGACTTTATAATTGTTATAATAAAATCATATCATGTTATAATACATGGCTGCCATTGGGCAGTGTCCACCTGAGCACTGGTCTATGAACTTTGGCTCTTTGGTTTGTTTGCTATGCCAAGCTATGAGTTTCCATTGTCCTATAATGGGGAAAATGGAAAAATGACATTAATGCCTTTCAAGATATTTTGTCACACTTTCATGGCCATGTTCCTTTAATAATGTTCTTTTTTGGCCTATTTGTTGCCACAGATGGGAAATTGTCAATTGTCATCTGTTGTCCTGCAACAACACATTCAAGCGACATCGAATCTAAAGCCACGAGGCTTATTGGGTCCAAATTTTATCTGTAGCATCCTAGGGCACAGGGCTTCCATGGTTAATTAAAGGCGATCGCTATTGACAGCCGGCTGTCTCCAGCGAAAGTTCGCTGGAGACAGCCGGCTGTCTCCAGCGAACTTTCACTGGTGACAGCCAGCTAAAATATACAGATGGTATACTGATAAATAATTAAGTTATTCCCTGATTATTTTTCTATTATTATGCTTGAGAATATTTTTTTTATGGTTTTGAATATCAATACATGAATTTTATCATTTCTAAATACTTGTATTAGTTATTATGTTTGAAAGCCGGCTGTCTCCACATAATGGGGGTTATGTTCTGTACAATCTATATTTAATTAGGTAAGGGCCTCTGTGGCCTAGTGGTTAAGAGTGCTGACTCTTGATCATTAGGTCTCTCACCGCTGTGGTTCGAGCCTCGCTCGGGTCACATGTGAGAAGCCAAGTTCTGCAACGGAAGGTCAGGTGGTTTTTCTCCGGGTACTCCGGTTTTCGCCCACCTCTGATTAACGATCGGCTCGATATGAGTGAAATAATCTTGAAAGGGCCGTAAAACCAAAACCAAAAAAAAAAAAAATATTTAATGAGGTTTATTCCGTTAAAAATCAGCTTATGGAATTAAAATTTGAGTGATTGTGGGGTTTGTGGTTGTGCAATGCTCCATTATGAAGACGGCCGCTGCCCATCGGGGCTTGAAGAAATAAATGGGCTGCATGATGCTTCCATCCAGAGCTAAATCCGACCGCACACGAGTACTGGTAAACAGTTTAGAGGATCTAAGTCTGCCCAGGCAAAGTGGTGCAAGTCGAACCGTCCATGCTTATAAACCCTATTGGTTTCATTGGGCGACAGGGCTTGAGATGTCATTTCATCTCAATGTCGGGTAGATGTCCCACAAAATTGGAAGCAACCTCTCCAAAATGACCTATACACTGTTGACTGGGATGTTAAACCTCAAATCAACCAACCAACCAACTAACATTATGGGGTTAAAGTCTCCATAGACCTGACATTGTGAACCCCACAACGTACCTCTGGTAAGAATGTCTGTCTTTGCATCCGTCCGTCACGCTATCTCCTCCTTAACCAATGGCCAGAATGCAACCAAATTTGGTACATAGCTTCCTTACAAGATGAGGGCGTGTGAGAGCAATGTTAAATTTGGATGTGCCCAGGCCTTGCCCCACCCCTTCCACTTTAGCTAAAGCCCAATATCTCAGAAGCCGTTTAGATCCCCGCCTCTAAACCATATATATTCTTGTTCCTTATGATAAGACGCTTTCGGTGACATTAACTTGGAGGTGCTCAGGGGCCATGCCCCACCCCCTCCATTTCATTAAAGGCCTTTCAGAAACCGTTCAGCTCCCCACCCTTAAACCATACATATCTTGCTCCTTGTGATAAGACACATTTAGAGATGCCAACTAGGGTGACCCCTGGGTGACCCCTGGGTTGCGCTGGGGCCATGCCTCACCCCTCAACTTCATAAAAGGCCATATATTTCAGAAACCATTCAGATCCCCACCCCTAAACCATATATACTCCTGTTCCTTATGATGAGACATTTTCAGTGACACCAACCTGGATCTCCCCTGGGATGCACCGGGGCCATTCCCCACCCCCTCCATTTCATTAAGGGTCTTATATCTCAGAAACCATTTAGATCCCCACCCCTAAAATATATTTATTGTTGTTCCTGATGATAAGACTTATTCAGTCACACCAACCTGGGGGTTTCTTTGTGCGGGGGTAATGTGGTGGGACCATGCCCCGCCCCTCCACTTCATGAAAGCAATGTATCTCTGAAAGCATTCAAATCAAATCCCCAGCCCACAAGCGTATACATTATGTATATTCTTGTCCCTTATAATTAGACACATTCAGTCATCCTCTACCCTCCACTTCATAAAAGGGTCTCATATCTCAGAGACTGTTCAGATCCAAACCCCTTAGCTATAGGGTTCGCCGGTCATCCGGGTACTTTCGTTTGTCACGTGATAGCAACGAGCACGCGGGTGAATACAAACGCCATTTTGAATAAGCAAATAGTGTAAATAAAACCCAAGTCACTAGCATATTTCTTACAATTTTGATAAAACATGCCAAAAATCTGTAGTGCAGGTGGTTGTACAAATCATCATTTACAACTGGATAAAAAGCTATTGTTCTATCAGTTCCCAAATGGAGAAAAACATCCAGAGAGACGGTCTCAGTGGATAAGGGCCTGCAGTCGCCAGAACGCTGATGGTTCAGACTGGATTCCTACATCAAAATATGTTTACATGTGCAGGGAACATTTTATAACAGGTAATTGATTCACAATACATTATTCTTTGGGCCATGCTTTGTTGATAATGAACTGAAATTGCACGACCCGCAGAAAAAGCAACCGAATGAAGTCGGTTTTTTCTAAGAGTGCCCTAAAATCACCGTGTCATTCTGTCATTCTGTCAGTCTGTCATTCTGTCAGTCTGTCATTCTGGCTGTCCGTCCGTAACCCGTTTGTGAAAATTGGTGATAGTGACTTAACCGCTTGGAATATTTAAACAATTTTTGGCATACTGATAGATATCAATGAGATCTAACCAATGAACTTACGAAATATTACATTACATTTAGTATAGCCTCGCCGAGGCGAAAAATGTGAAAATTTTCGAACATTTTTGAACTGCTTCTCCTCGGAAACCGTTGGGCCGATTGAAGTCAAATTTCATATGGAGCCTCTATGGGATGGGGGAAACCAAAATTTGCTCATGGGGTCAAGGTCACATGACCAAAATGGCCGCCAAGCCATATATGGTTTGTCTGTCTGTCCGTCCGTAACCCGTAAGTGAAAATTGGTGATAGTGACTTAACCGCTTGGAATATTTAAACAATTTTTGGCATACTGATAGATATCAATGAGATCTAACCAATGAACTTGCGAAATATTACATTCCATTTAGTATAGCCTCGCCGAGGCGAAAAATGTGAAAATTTTCGAACTGCTTCTCCTCGGAAACCGTTGGGCCGATTGAAGTCAAATTTCATATGGAGCCTCTATGGGATAGGGAAACCAAAATTTGCTCATGGGGTCCAGGTCACATGACCAAAATGGCCGCCAAGCCATATATGGTAAAAACCCTTCAAAAATAGTCTTCTCCAGAACCACTGGGCAGATTTCCACGAAACATGATAAATAGCATCTGGGATGTAGGCCTATCATAAATTGCTAAAATGGTGACCCTGGGTTGACCTTGACCTTCTTTGGGTCCGTCCGTAACCCGTTTGTGAAAACTGGTGATAGTGACTTAACCGCTTGGAATATTTAAACAATTTTTGGCATACTGATAGATATCAATGAGATCTAACCAATGAACTTACGAAATATTACATTCCATTTAGTAAAGCCTCGCCGAGCCGAAAAATGTGAAAATTTTCGAACATTTTTGAACTGCTTCTCCTCGGAAACCGTTGGGCCGATTGAAGTCAAATTTCATATGGAGCCTCTATGGGATGGGGGAAACCAAAATTTGCTCATGGGGTCAAGGTCACATGACCAAAATGGCCGCCAAGCCATATATGGTTTGTCTGTCTGTCCGTCCGTAACCCGTAAGTGAAAATTGGTGATAGTGACTTAACGGCTTGGAATATTTAAACAATTTTTGGCATACTGATAGATATCAATGAGATCTAACCAATGAACTTGCGAAATATTACATTCCATTTAGTATAGCTTCGCCGAGGCGAAAAATGTGAAAATTTTCGAACTGCTTCTCCTCGGAAACCGTTTGGCCGATTGAAATCAAATTTCATATGGAGCCTCTATGGGATGGGGGAAACCAAAAATTGCTCATGGGGTCCAGGACACATGACCAAAATGGCTGCCAAGCCATATATGGTCTGTCTATCTGTCCGTCCGTAACCCGTTTGTGAAAATTGGTGATAGTGACTTAACCGCTTGGAATATTTAAACAATTTTTGGCATACTGATAAATATCAATGAGATCTTATCAATGAACTTGCGAAATATTACATTCCATTTAGTACAGCCTCGCCGAGGCGAATAATGTGAAAATTTTCGAACTGCTTCTCCTCGGAAATCGTTGGGCCGATTGAAGTCAAATTTCATATGGAGCCTCTACGGGATGGGGGAAACCAAAATTTCCTCATGGGGTCCAGGTCACATGACCAAAATGGCCGCCAAGCAATATTTGGTAAAAACCCTTAAAAAATAGTCTTCTCCAGAACCACTGTGCAGATTTCCACGAAACGTAGGCCCATCATTAATTGCTAAAATGGTGACCCTGGGTTGACCTTGACCTTCTTTGTGCCTAGGTCAAACTTTGACACATATGCTTTTGTGTTGGATTTTATCCTGCAAACGATTCAGAATACAGTACTAAAGTATAAGATATATTTTTGCTCCTTACGATAAGGCGCATTTATTGGGGGAACCGTTTTATGTCCAGGTCACATGACCAAAATGGCCGCCATACCCATATATGGTAACACTCATAAAGCTAAAAGCATCCGGTGGGTCGTGCACTTCAGCTGAAGCACTGGTTGTCCTTTCTATTGGTAAAATTGTCTGTTGATTTCTCTCTAGTGCTCGTATTTCTCCCTTTCAACAACATTTCTGCACTTACCGAGGCGATCCCTTGGAACATCACCACAGGTGTTGGATGGGTGACTAAATTTAGAAATTGATTGTAATTAACTTTAAAGTGTAGAAGAAAAAAAACCTCCTTACTGGGTGTGCTAAAGAAGATGAACAGGGGTCCTAAAATGAATGCCTCTGTTCTAAAGGTCAAAACAACAACAAGGTCTTTAGAATGTGTGCCTTGTAAATGAACTAACGAACTAGCCTGTCCCCCTAGCCTTGGCATAACCTCGGATCTGGGTTCACACTATTTGCAGAAATGACATATGACATGCAAACAGTATGGACCCAGATCAGATGAGCAGTCTGATCTGGCTCCACACTGTTTGCAGAAATGACTTAAAGCTACCGGCAGTCAACGATTTTTTACAGACAAACAGTGTGGACTCAGATCAGACAGCTCCTTTTAGCAATCTGATCTGTGTTATTTTGACAATAAACAGAATGTCAAACCTACCTTGACACTTGGATAGAGTATATTTCCCGAGTCCATGACACCTCCGAATACACAACACTTGACACTAGTCCGTAGACATCGGTTATCAGGCAGCTGTTATTTCACTAAATGGAAATTGATAGCGATCTAAAGGGTAATTGCCGGTCGCTCTGTTATTGTTTTCACCTCAAAAATGGCGGCCTATCGGTTGCTACGGGCAGTGACGTCACGCCGGCGAACCCTATATATATTCTTGGACCTTATGATAAGACACATTCAGTGACAACAATCTTGGGCTTACCTGGGATCTGCCGGGGGCCATGCCCCAACATCTCTACTACTTAAAAAAACTTAAATCTCCAGAACCTTTCATAATAACCACCACTAAACCATATATATTCTTGTTCCTTATGATACAACTCAATTTATTAATAAAAAGCAGGGCTATATTGGGTCCATGCCCAACCCCCTCAACTTCAAAAAGGCCTAATATTTCAGATACAGAGTCCACATGGGTGCTAATTTGGGTATGGGGATTCGTTTGTGAGACATTATAATTGGTAGATTCAAATACATGGCTGCCACATGAGCTCTGATGAGCACTGTCGCCAATGGGCCTCTTGTTTTCATAGTATCAGGGTGTGCATGTGCATTGGATGTAACGTTAGATAATTTCTTGTCACTTTTTCCATGTTATGAACTAGTGTCATTTCCTGACCTCAGATTTATAGACACTTGGTACCTACATGTACCCCTTGTTTGCAGAATTTGTTTATGTAACATATAAGAATATGCATGTGCTTTTGATAACATTCCTATATTTATTTCTTATACCTGAAATAAACATTACTTTTTGGGGGGGGGCGACTTCGCCCAAGTTGCATTTTATTTTGGCTCACTGGGCTCACTGCTTGAGGCCAAGGCTCTGGGGGGAGCTATTGTGATCAGCCACCACATTGTCATCATCAGTAAATATCAGTCCATAGACACGTTTCGGGAAAATACTTTGAAATGTCTGAAACCAGAAAGCTCAGCCCACTGGATTTTCATAGAATCATAATGTTGACACCTTTAAAAATTTTCTTGTCTGAAACCAGAAGGCTCAGATATCTGACATTTGGTATGTAGCTTCTTTGTTCACAGTTGTTCAAATTAAAGCCCTGGAATCAATGTAGCCCTACCCAAGGAGTCACTTGTTTAATATAGACTCATATCTGTTTGATTTCTCATCCATTCCAAGTTTGATTTTCAATAGACCACAAGCCAACCTCGGTAGCTCAGTCGGATGCGCGACTGACTGGTGATCTGGAGGACGCGGGTTCGATACTTGCCGGGGTCGGCAACATTCTTTCGTGGAGATTGATCATGAAATCTTTTCTACGGCCATTCTTTACCATCCGCTGATTCAAGAAGGGCAGTTGTCAGTTTCTGGCAAAAGAATGTGCACTGTACTGGTTAACCGCTTACGTAAATGCCTGCCCAGGAAAAGTGTGGATAAGTAAACTTACCGGCTCAAAAATGACCTGAATAGTGTTGACAGGGCCATTAAACTCCAAACAAAACAATACACCACAACCTCTTTAAAACATTGCTATTTGGGACCAAAGCACAAAGTATGTTAGATAAACAGACTCGTTATATCCATTCAAAAATGTATAGAATGAGATTACTGTATGTTGAAAAAAAAATAACCATTCAAAAATGATTAGTTTAATAATTTTTAGGACCACAATATACATGATATACATCATGTATCTATTTAAAATATTAACAAAGGTTCCATCAAATGACTATTACCTATTACTGGACAATATACTTTCTATATATTTTTGCTGGCTGTCAACAGCGAAAGTTCGCTGGAGACAGCCGGCTGTCTCCAGCGAAACTTTCGCTGGAGACAGCCGGCTCTCAATAGCCACTTCCTTAATTAAAATACATTGCTGCCAGTGGGCAGTGGCCCCCTGAGCTCTGGTGAGCATTGTGGCCCATGGGCCTCTTGTTTTTTTCTGGTTTTTATCTTCAATGCATACTCCTTTGTCATGTGTACACTTTTGGAGCCAAATACAGCTTTAGAACTTTGTGAAAATGGTCGTTTTCATTCGTGTTTACCCTTCCCTCTGAATATGTGTTCGGAATTTCTGTTCTAAAAATAGATCTGTCACTTTACACATACATGGCGACAGTATCGTCTCTGAGTGTTGTTACTTATGGCATAGACTTCATCGTCATATTTCTTCCGATTCAGGAATGGCCTAAGCAAACAAGGCCAAAAATGAACGTCGCATAACTTCATATATGGGGATTCTTTTTTTGTCATGAACTAAAAAAAGATCTAACTAGTTAGGGAATCCCTCTCAAACTCGTTTACCTGTCATCATAATTGTTCGCATTTTTGCATAAAATGCATTCATTTGTATTGTTTTAAAGAAAAATACCGGCTATATGTATTTTATTTTTGGAAGCATTTTTCCAGATAGTTCAATAATGCACCTTTAACCCTTATCTTGCTGTTCACGATAACCCCTATCTTTGCAAACAGTGTAGATCCAGATCAGATGGCAGCCATCTGATCTGGATCTACACTGTTTGACATTCAATTAATGAATTTGAGCAATAAATTACATGAAGTAATTTGATTGGTTGATAGACAGAAATGGGTGTGGCTTAAATGAATATTCAGCAAGATAAGGGTTAAAGAAATCCAGGTAACTGTTATTTATAGCCAGGCTAATCTTGGAAGGCTGTGCCAAAAAGGTTTTCTGTAAAACTTGGACAGGGCTGACTTGCTGTTTATTTTTTATTTTTCAACTGGAAATAGGTTTTGTTTGTTTGTATTGGGGTTTAACAGCCCAGTCAACACTCTTTTAGGTCATTTTTGAGTCGGTCAGTTCACCTATCCACACTTTTCCTGGCCAGGCTTATACGTAAGGGGTTAACCAGTACATTGCACATTCTTTAGCCAGAAACTGACAACTGCCCTTCTTGAATCAGCAGAAGGGAAAGAATGACCGTAGAAAAGATTTCATGTTAGATCAACCTTTACGAAAGAATGTTGCCAACCCTGGCACAGGTATCGAACCCACAGAGGCACATCCGACTAACCTACCGAGGTCGGCACTGGAAATAGGTATATGTAAGGTATGATTCACTATTGAATTGCCTAACCCATATGTACATGTACCTACATGTAGGGCTGGCTAATTGGAGCTGAAAAGATAATCGATTATCAGTCCTGACATTGTGATCGATAATCGATTAATAATCACTGAAGATTTGATAATAATTTTACCTGTCTGGCTTTGTCTGAGCCTGACTCTCAGCATATGTTGTACTTTACCATAAGTATATTTGAACAATCAGGCCTGAGCAAACAGTGTAGACCCAGATGAGACGTCACAAAATGGGGCGTCTCATCAGGGTCTGCACTGTTTGCCAATGATCCAGCTATTTTAGGCACAACTTTGGGTAGTAAATTGCACTTATCAAATAATCGATTACAAGCAAATCAGTACTGATAATCATTTTTGTGGAATTTATTGATCGATTAATCGATTATCAGATTTATCGTGGCAGTCTTACTTACATGTACCTACATGTACACTTGCCAATCCCTCAAAGCTTGTAAAATGTAAATTTTTACATTTATTACAATAATGAAGCATGATTTTACCATGATAAGTATTTGCATGTATATGTATATGTAAAAAAATTGCAATGTTTCTCCTGCTTCTACTTCTACTAGCTACTTTTTGATCAGTCCTCATTCTCTGTCAGTTGTTACTTGTGGGGGTGTGTCTGAAATTGTTTTGATTGATTGTTAAGACTAAGGAATCAGCAAACGCATGTTAAACCAAACAAAACCAGCCAAAACTCAGAACATATCCACATTTACACATCACTGATCAGTCTAACCATGCAGGCTGTTTCCAAGTTATAATAGGCATGGAATGCCATTTTGGTAGGTTTTCTTTGAACTGACTGCATGGAACACATCATTCCCTATTACTTTCTTGGAATGTGTCAAAAATAATAGATGATTAACCCATTGTGTACTGAATTGAATCTCCAGCCTTATCTATTCAACAGGATATGGGGTTGTAATTTTTAGAAATTTTTTTGTTGAAACAATGAAGGCCCTGATCAAACGTGTCATGCTGCGGCATCTGATCTGTGCCTGTGCTGGTTGCCACATATTGCCTTGTTTTGATGTTTCCCCATAGATAATGGGTTGAAAGATGAGTTGCGTGACCTCATTTCATTCATAGTGGCTTTTGATTCCTTAGAGATGTTGGAAGTGGTTTTGGTTAGTTTAGAAGAAATTAGTGGGTGTGAATGTAAGGATCTATTTTTCTCTGACTGGAATATATATTTTGAGAGTCTGACTATCGTATTGAAGTGAGGTTTTTCATTTGACAGTGAGTATTTGTTTGTTTGATTTGAGGTTTAATGCCCCTGTCAACACACTTTATGTCATTTTGGAGACGCTGCTTCCAATTTTGTGGTACTTTTACCGGACATTGAGATGAAATGACGTCTCAAGCCCTACCTCCCAATAAAAGCTTAAATACGTTGGACGGTCTGACTGATACCCACTTTGCCTGGGCAGGGCTAGTCCTTCCAAGTTGTTTACCAGTACTCATATGAGGTCAGTTTCAGCTCTGTGCGGAAGCATCCTGCAGCCCAATCTATTTCTCCAAGCCCCGATGGGCATGCAGGGGTGTGTTATCAACAGGTCAACCCTTGTGGGTCATTTTGTGTCATCTCCCTGAGAAAGGGTGAAAAGATATAAAAGAGATAGAAGAGAAGATGAAAATGAGGGACAGAAGAGAAAGAGGAAAATGTATCCATTACGCAAACACGCCTATACAAATACTGTACATTGCCACCTTTATCGCCGAAAAAATGAAAATTTTAGGATGAAAAATTGTGATATTTTTCTTATTCCTGCTCAAAATATAGATTGTGGGCACTCATTAGAACCGCCTCATTGAGGCGGTTCTAACAAGTGCCCACAATCTATATTTTAGAGCAGAAATAAGAAAAATAAGGATTACCCCTGTAAACCCCAGTTTTACTATATAAAAGTGGGGTTCAAGGGGGTCAAATTTATATAGGCGTGTTTTCGTGATGAAAGTGTAGAAACAGAAGAAATATGCAAGGGCAGCAGGTCTTGTCCAACTGAAAGTCAATATCAGTTGGATGGCCCAGTGATGCAACTTCACACAAGATACATGTCACCGTCACCTCACCCAACCGCCCCTGAACTTCATGCTGACAGAAAGCTCTTTTCTGACTGTCTGCTGGGCTGGTCTGTGTCTTTTCTGGCCACCCATGAGCCATGTCATGAGAAAATCATTTTCAGCCGTCTTTAACCCTTATCCTGCTGAATAAATTTATTAGCCACACCCATTTCAGACTATCAATCT
Organism: Lucinisca nassula; assembly: GCA_963580285.1. Lineage (NCBI taxonomy): Eukaryota > Metazoa > Mollusca > Bivalvia > Lucinida > Lucinidae > Lucinisca > Lucinisca nassula. The sequence goes on from OY757023.1 coordinate 91,578,155, forward strand.
GGAAAAATTAAAGTACTTGATATAATGTATTCATTCAAATTTGCAAACTGAATGACAAACAGTGTAGATCCTGATCAGATGGCTTCTTTAGTGATCTGGATCTGCAGTGTTTGCAAAGGTAGGGAAAGTTGTGATCAGCAGGATAAGGGTTTAATAACAAAGGTGCAGACCAGCCTGTGCGTCCATTCAGTCTGATCAGCACCTTAACCCTTCTCTTGCTGAATATTCATTTAAGCCACACCCATTTCTGTCTTTCAACCAATCAAATTACTAGATGTAATTTATTGCTACAAATTCATAAACTGAATGCCAAACAGTGTAGATCCTGATCAGATGGCTTCTTCAGAAGCCAGCTGATCTGGATCTACACTGTTTTCAAAGACAGGGGTTGTCGCATGATAAGACTCAAGTTCTTTGCTTGGAATTAGTACAAAACTTCCAGCCTCAATATTTAACCCATGCCAATCATGACAATAGTCCTCTGTTTTGCCGTCTGCCAGTTACCTTAAAAGTCATTATTCTCAAACAGTGTGGACCCAGATCAGACTGCTCCTGTAGATGTTGTTTTTTTCTCGGCAGCTTAAGGGTAAAATGTCAAGCACTGGCTTGTCTGTGACATTGTATCTGAGCAGACCCATTTTTGTCAAACCAAGCCCGCAGAGGTAATAATTTTTTTCTCATGCTCAACTCCCTTGAGCCTGACAAACACATTCTAGGAAAATTGCATGATTAAAGTTTGTTTTTTAATACTTATGAGTTTTACAAATTCCATGCTAAGTTGAGTTGAGCATGTTTTATTATATACCCAGAAAATGTCCCATTTACTTTGCACAAAAGTTTCCGGTCAATATTTTTCCATATTGCCCGTAGTTAAGCTCATATTGTCCTTAGATAAAAAGTCTCGTTCACAATAGAACAAATTAAAACTTGTCCATTTCTATACTAAAAAATGGTAGCCATTTTGTTGTGCGTATCGACTGAAAGAACGTATACGATAGGCTTTGACAAAGTGCATAAAGAGCATTTTACATGTTTGCTAACAAATATGACCTACCTGCAATCTGTTTAGATATTCAATAATTTGTTTTAGGAAATCAGGAGTATTTTGAAAGAAATAAAATGGTCACTTCGGAAAAAATAGCGTCCTGCGTTGGGAAACGTCAATGTATTTAATATGACGTCACATCCATCAACGTTAACATCACCATTGAGTGTAGTTTTTCAAAGTGTAGGAAGACACTTAATGACCTGCTTTATTTTCAATTTTAACCCTTTTTGTACCAAATGGAATCGTCCTCCTTATATATAGCAGGAGTCCATTTCAAAATTTAGGGGTGTCAGGTTGTGTTTTCTTCAAAATTTAATAGGAAAATGGCTGAACTTTTTGCAAACAGTGTAGGCCCTGATCAGACGCCGCATGATGCGGCGTCTGATCTGGGCCTGCACTGTTTGCCAGGGTACCCGTTTTGGGGTATCTGGTACTAAATGGGTTAAACCACTTAAAGATGTATAATATGATTCTGTGCCAGGCAGTCCTGAATTCTGGCAGACAGTCCAAGTTTTGGGTATATATTGAAAAGCTTATTGACTTTACATTGTGAAATATTCGGCACTTGTTCATATGGCAGAGACTCACTCACAAGCTTGGGGGGGGGGGGGGGGGGGGGCAGATTATGAACCCTGAAGACAAGCTTTCTCATAAAGGGGCTCATATACATGTATGCAATCCTGTATTTTCAGGCTTTAAAACTTACAGCAGTGTAATCTCAGGTGGGATGAATTGAAGATTCCAGTATGAGCTAGTTAAGAAGATAAGGTAAGATATAACCCATAAAATGCCAATCAGGACAATTGTCGTCTGTTTTGTCGTCTGCCGGTTACTTTATAAGTCATTTTTGCAAACAGTGTGGACCCAGATCACACCGCTTCTTTTGGAGCAGTCTGATCTGGGTCCACACTGTTTGCCTATATATCATAATGAATAAGGAAAAGAATATTGGAATATATATTTATGTCATCATTATAGCCTCTGTGGCTCAGTCGGATGCGCGTCTGACTGGTGATCAGGAGGACGCGGGTTCGATTCCAGTCGGGGTGGGCAACATTTTTTGGTGGAGATTGCTCATGAAATCTTTTCTGCGGTCATTCTCTCCCTTCCGCTGATTCAAGAAGGGCAGTTGTCAGTTTCTGGCGAAAGAATGTGCACTGTACTGGTTAACCGCTTACGTATAAGCCTGCCCAGGAAAAGTGTGGATAGGTAAACTGACCGGCTCAAAAATGAGCTAAAATAGTTTTGACTGGGCCATTAAACTCCAAAACAAACAAATCATCATTATAGCTCTGCTTTGAAAAAGTGGGGGCTGTATTGGATTTGCCTTTGTTGTACATCCTTCCATGATTCCGTTATTCATGATAACAAAAACCTTTTGAGGTATTTTCATGAAACTTCACACAAATATATAGCACTATGAGAATATGTGCAGAGTGCATGAACCATAACTCTGGATTGCCTACTTTTGGAGTTATTGCCCTTTGAAACCGGCCCCGATAGCTCAGTTGGTAGAGTGTCCGCTCCGGGGAGCGGGAGGTCACGGGTTCGATCCCGGGCCACGACATACCAAAGTCATTAAAAATGGTACTAGCTGCTCCTCGCTTGGCCCTCAGATTTACCGGGTAGAGCTAGAACTGGTCGACCCAGTGTCAGGATAATGTGACTGGGTGTGGTATCATGTAATGTGTCTGGGACATGATAGTTCAGTGAGGCAGCACTATTAAAGTGAGCATTGAGCTCCCTGTCACAACCAGACACCGTCGTGATATGACTGAAAAATTGTTGAAAGCGACGTTAAACCCGAATTCCCACACACACACACATTGCCCTTTGAGAGTTTCACGGTTTGTATAGTGTCGAGTATCGAGTCAAAAATGTCGAGTATCGAGTTGAAATTGTCGAGTATCGAGTCAAAATTGTCGAGTATCGAGTTGAAATTGTCGAGTATCGAGTCAAAAATGTCGAGTATCGAGTTGAAATTGTCGAGTATCGAGTCAAAAATGTCGAGTATCGAGTTGAAATTGTCGAGTATCGAGTCAAAAATGTCGAGTATCGAGTTGAAATTGTCGAGTATCGAGTCAAAATTGTCGAGTATCGAGTCAAAAATGTCGAGTATCGAGTCAAAAATGTCGAGTATCGAGTCAAAAATGTCGAGTATCGAGTTGAAATTGTCGAGTATCGAGTTAAAATTGTCGAGTATCGAGTGAAGTTGGTCAAAATCTCAGGCTTCTAGATCAAATTTTAAGTTATATACACTTGTACAAGTCTCCTACTCAGTACTTTTATTATCTTTTTTACTGTTTCTCCTTTTCCGTCTTAGTTCTTTTTTAATGTTTTTTTTTGTTTTTTTTGTTTGTATTTTTTTGGCTTGATTAAGGCGTATTCCGCTTCTATATATAAAGAGGGAACAAATATGAGACTGAGCATCAGTCTAAAGCAGATTGAACCACATGAATTATCCCAAGAAAATATAGGTATGGATGTTGATAATTAATTAGTTTGTACCAAATGGAATCTTCCTCCTTTTATATAGCGTGAGTCCATTTCAAAATTAGAGGTGTCAGGTTTTGTTTTCTTCAAAATTTATTTGGAAATTGGCTGAATGTTTTACAAACATTGTAGGCCTTGATCAGATGCAGCGTTCTGCGGCATCTGATCTGGGCCTGCACTGTTTGCCAACTACCTGTTTTGGGGTTTCAGTACAAAATGGGTTAAATCTCTGCTTCACCAAAAGCTACAGACTGACCCCAGCTATCTAAATGTTAAGCTAAGTTATTTCAGAGAAATATCCATTAATCTGACTTTTATTGTCTGTTAAGGGGTTTATTTATGTTGTTCTCCTGGTCAGGTTGTAACTGATGTCAATGGCATTAATTTTGCAAGATAGTTTGCTTTGAAATCCAAAGAGCCTGCTCCAAACAAAATGAATAAATGCCAACGCACGTGTCTGGACAAACAGTGCAGATCCAGATCCAAGAATATCTGAATTCTATGACATTCACCCAACATCTTTTGGACCCTATACGATGCGGTTTGGCAACTAAGTAAAAGTTTTAGGGTAATTTATTTTTTTGTTTTAGTTGTTAAGTCCATCCATTGCAGAACTTGACCTTTCACATGTGACCCAAGCAAGGCTCAAACCATAGCAGTGAGAGACCTGATGATTAAGAGTCAGCACTCTGATCCACTAGGCCATGGAGGCCCATGTTTTAGGATGATTACAAAAATGATAAATAGGAGTCAGTGCAACTGAGTCCATTGTATCCCAATCCCGCCGACATTCCCTATTTGGGTCACACTTGTACATTACGATAGCACAACCTTGTGCATAGAGCATTTAACATATCTCGAAAACGGTTGCTTTCCTGGTTAATATTTGTGATACGGTATTTGTCTTATTTATACTCAAAACATGGGTTATTGGTGCTCGTTAGAACCACCTCAAGGCGGTTCCAACTAGTACCCACAACCTATATCTTGGAACAGAAATAAGAAAATACTGTATACCCCTGTACACTCCAGTTTTCTCATATAAAGTGGGGTTTAGAGGGCTATTCATTACACAGACTTGATATCACGGTGAAAAATGTTGTGCAAAATAGCTAAAACGATCCCACTCCGATGAACAAAATGGCCACCAGAGCTAAAAACAGAAAAAACATTGTAAATTTGCATCAAACGCGAACTCCTCCTAAACCATTGAGTCAATTGGATTCAAACTTCACAGGAATGTTGCCAAAGTGACTCCCTACCAAATTAGCTAAATTGTTCCGCTCTGCCGAAAGATGGCTACCACCGCTAAAAATAGAAAAAAATGATAACTTCTGTTGTACCCTTGGGCCAATTTCATTCAAACTTTGTAGAAATGTTGCTTAGATGACCCTATACCAATATAGTTGCAATGATCTCGCTCCGATGAACAAAATCGCAGCCAGAGCTAAAAATAGAAAAAAATTGTAAATTTGCTTCAAACGCAAACTTCTCCTAAAACCTTAGGCCAATTTGAGCCAAACTTCACAGGAATGTTGCCTAGGTGACACCCTGCCAAAACAGCTAAGATTGTTCTGCTCTGACAAACAAGATGGCCACCAGAGCTAGAATAGAATTTACTTGAGACAGTGACACTCATTTGAGCGAATCAGGGCCCAGAGGGCCCTCTTGTATATAAGTAGACTGCGGATGAAAGCTCGGACGAGTTTAAAAACTGGCAAGGTCAGAGCCTTAATCATAGTTTTATGTCCCCTTGATTGCTGAAAATGTCTATTTTTGACCTTGTCATCAATTTTGATTGGATCTTCCTGAAACTTATATACAAGTCAGTCAGGTTTAAAAGCTTGGATGAGTTCTCGGTCAATTACCCACGGAGTTATGACCCCTACTTTACTGAAAATGCTTATATTTGACCTTGTCACCACTGTAGCCACTTCAGTTTTGATCGGATCTTCTTGAAACTTACAAACAAGTAAGTCAGGGATAAAGGCTCGGACGAGTTCGAAAACTGGCTAGGTCGGCCTATCTGTCATAGAGTTACGTCCTCTTGATTATTAAAAATGCCTATTTTTGACCTTGTCATCACCGTAGCCCCTTCAGTTTTCATTGGATCTTTTTTTAAGCATACATGTAAGTAAGTAGGGATAAAACCTCGTCCGAGTTTAAAATAAAATGGTGAGGTCAGCCTATATTTCAGAGTGTTATGTCCCCCTTGATTACAGAAAATTCCTATCTTTGACCTTGTCATCACCATAGCCCCTTCATTTTCTATTCGAAAGTCTTTAAACTAACATGTAATTAAATCAGGGATAAATGCTTGAATCAATTAGACAAGAGGGCCATGATGGCCCTGGATCGCTCACCTGATCCATAGAGTAACAAGTGGGCCCCAGGGAGGGCCATTATTGACACCAGGGTTATAATGTGCATAATGTTGAGGGAGGTCTAAGAAGGTGAAGCTTCATGCCAAATATCAACAAAGGCTATAATTTGAACAATCTTGGCAAAGGTCCACTAGATGAAGCTACACACCAAATATCAAAGACCTGGGCCTTGCGGTTTCAGAAAAGAAGATCTTTTTAAAGATATTCCCTACATAAGCCTATGTAAAACCAAACTCAACAATTTTGACTCGATACTCGACAATTATGACTCGATACTCGACTTTTACAACTCGATACTTGATACTCGACAAAAAGAAACCCTCGCCCTTTGAACATTAAAAAATGGCAACCTTAATTCTGTTATTCATGATAACTAAAACATTGTTTGAGGTATTTTCATGAAACTTCACATAAATGTAATTCACTATGATTCGATGTGTAGAGCGCATGAACATAACTCAGGATTGCCTACTTTTGGAGTTATTGCCCTTTGAACAGGGAAAAATGGCAATTTTAACCTTGTCTGCTCCATAACTGAAAAAACGTTTGAGGTACATGTATTTTCATGAAACTTCACACAAATGTAACGCACTATAAACGATGTGCAGAGTGCATGAACCATAACTCAGGATTGCCTACTTTTGGAGTTATTGCCCTTTGAACAGGGAAAAATGGCAATTTTAACCTTGTCTGCTCCATAACTGAAAAAACGTTTGAGGTATTTTCATGAAACTTCACACAAATGTAAAGCACTATAAACGATGTGCAGAGCGCATGAACCATAACTCTGGATTGCCTACTTTTGGAGTTATTGACCTTTGAACATTAAAAAATGGCACATTATAATTTGTGTCCATTCCATAGGCTGAAAGCTGAAAACATTTTTTTCTTGTATTTTTCTTTTCTGATAGTGCTATAGCAGGGCTATAGTCAGATCGTCTAACAGTTCTAGTTTTTTTTGGTCATTTCCATCTCTCTTTTATATTTGTATCATAATACCGTAGTTGTCATTAACCCTTGTCCTGCTGAATATTCATATATGCCACACCCACTACTGATTATCTACCAATCAGATTACTTGATGCAAATTATTGCAACAAATTCACAATCTGAATGGCAAACAATGTAGATCCAGATCAGATGGCTTCTTCATTGTTTGGAAAATAAGGCATATCCGGGCTCAGCGGGACAAGGGTTAATATTGATTTAAACGATGTTTTATTGATTAATTTTAACAACAGCAGAAAATACAAACATATGGTGCAGGATCTGATGGTATGGCAGAGCTTAACATATCATCTTCGATCATTAAAGGTGTGTTAAAACAGTGCAGACACAAATCAGGCTGCTCCTAAAGGGGTCTACAGTGTTTGCTGTCTTGCCACTGCATAATAGTTTGTTCAAATTAACCCATTGCATGTTGGAAACCCCTAAAGGGGTACCTTGGCAAACAGTGCAGGCCCAGATCAGACGCCGCAGAATGCGGCATCTGATCAGGGCCTGCACTATTTTTACTAACAGAATTTTGCATCAAAAATAGAATAAGAACAGAAAAAAGGCCTACCACCCCTTATATGACAAATGGACTTGTCCAACATATAGCAATGGAAGAGTCCACTAGTATACAGTGGGTGCTGAACAGGATAACCCTACCTTTGTAAACAGTGTAGATCTAGATCAGAAGCCATCTGATCAGGATCTATACTGTTTGTCATCCAGGTTGCAAATTTGTTTGTTTGTTTTGTTTGATTTGAGGTTTAATATCCCCGTCAACACTGTATAGGTCAATTTGGAGATGTTACTTCCAATTTTGTGGGACTTTTTTCCTGACATTGAAATGAATTGACATTCTCAAGCCCTGTCGCCCAACAAAACCAGTATGGCTTATTAAAGCATGGACGGTCCGACTTGCACTGCTTTGCCCGGGCAGGCTTAGTTCCTCTAAGCAGTTTACCAGTACTCAGGTGCAGTCGGTTTCAGCTCTGCCTGGAAGCATCATGCAGCCCATCTATTTTTTCAAGCCCCGATGGGGCTGAATACATTATATCAAGTAATATTATTGGTTGACAGTCAGAAATGGGCATGGCAAAATAATTCATTCAGCAGGACAAAGGGTAAGGATAATTATGTTAACTCTTATCCTGCTGTTCACGACAACCCCTATCTTTGCAAACAGTGTAGATCCAGATCAGATGGCTTCTGAAGAAGCCATCTGATCAGGATCTACACTGTTTGGCATTCAGTTTATGAATTTCTAGCAATAAATTACATGAAGTAATTTGATTGGTTGATGGACAGAAATGGGTGTGGCTTCGATGAATATTCAGCAAGAGAAGGGTTAAGATTCCATGAAAAACTGCATCTGAAAATGTCGTCTGCTTATGACTTCTGCTGAATCCTCTTGCAAACTTTTTAAAAAAACATTTTTGCATTCGGGCAAACAATGTGGACCCAGATCAGACTGCTCCTAAGGGAGCAGTCTGATCTGGGTCCACACTGTTTGCAAAAAGGACGTTTAAGCAGACGACAATTGTCGTGATTTGCATTTTATGGGTTGAGAAGGCTGATGTGTATGATAGTTATGGTAAATATGAAAGGTATTTATTGTAAACTGCACAGATGTAAAAGTGATTACCTGTACTAAATGCATACAAAGTGCTTCACTCTGTGCGTCATAGGCTAAATACCTGAAAACTCGGTAGAGAAAAGTAACAGAATGACGTAAATAACAACAAACAATTTGGTAAACGATTTTTAAGTTAGTCCCTTTTAGCATATTTGGTAGAAGTTTATTTTTCGCCTACCAGATTTGAACTGGGGAGCTTTAAGGATAGACGGTGGTCCATTGCCGACATTGCTCAGATCTGTTGTAATCAACATTTTTAAACAAAAAGGGGTGGGGGATTGAAAAATTGTACGTACAGACTGTGTTATATATCGTCTGCTTAGTGCAATAACGTTGCAAGTGCAAAATGGCAACTTTTCAGGAAAGACAAAAAACTGTTTTATTACAGAATGGCATAGAAAACCATACTATAAGCTGCAGGGGTGAGAAAGTTCAGGATTAATCCTGATTTCAGGATTGAGAGCTTTGGCATGATGCATATAAATTGTCATTTATTATTGTCCATTTGAAGTTTTAACATGTCTTAGTTAAATGGTTAGCTACAACTAAGCATGAAATTACTCATCTCCATTGATATTGGAAGGGTAAACCCATTTATTTTTGATTTCAAGATAACAGTAGGGTCACTTCAGGATTCAAATAGCAGATTTCCAGGATTGAGATTTTTGGACTGTTCTCACCCCTGAAGCTGGTTTCTTAACTTCATATATATAGCGATTTCTTTCATTTGTGTGTGATGTTTATTGTTGAATAAATGGCATTTGAAAAGAAATATTTAGCATTTAAGGGTTGATACACCATTTCTGCGCCGAGTGTTTTTGGTGCAAAAACAGTGTAAGTGCATTCAGCGCTAAAACGGTGTAAATGTTTATTATTTCTTTGCCTTTTAAATGGTAAAGCAGTAAATTAAAGGCACTGGGTAGGTAATAGGTCACATTTTATACAATCTGCATGGTACTTACATGCTTATTCTGAAATATCAAGCAGCAGGATTCAATATTTTTGAGGTATTAAAAAACTTTGTGCGAAAATTGGGTAAGTGCACTTACACTGTTTTTGCGCCAACTTTTTGTCTAAAAGTCAGAGCAAAAACGGTGTAACTGACAAAAAAATTTCCAAAATGCTGAAATAAATCATGATTTAGGCAGAATCCAGCTGTAGTACTTATTTACCAAGTGTGTCAAGTCCTTTGGCATCCATTTATGCAAAAAAACTATTTTGGCCAAAATGTCAGTTACACCGTTGTTGCACTGAGCAGACAATATAGGTCACATGACTAAGATGGCTACCATGCCAATATATATTTGTAGGTATGGTACAATAATGGTAGCCATCTTGGTCATATAACTCTAGCATATGACATCTTCCATAGAATTGTAAAAAACCTCTGAAAATCTTTGGACTTAATAAAACTTCACCATATTTTTTGTCTTGATGATACAGTCAGCCCTCTTTATACTGACAGCCAGCCCTCTTTATACCGACATTCGATGTAACAACAAATCTTGTTGTAAAGACAATTTTAATGAAACGAATCCTTAGCTCATGATGAGATGATAAATGGAGATATCCAAGAATGTATCCAAGAAGATATCCAAGTGCTCATGGTGAGCTATTGTGATCAGTCAATGTTCGTCGTCCATCATGCGTCTTCCATCGTCAACAGTTGCTTTAAAAGACTAGTCCTCCGAAACCCTTGGGCCAATTTCATTTAAACTTCACAGGAATGTTGCCTAGGCGGCTCTACCAATATAGCTAAAATCATTCCGCTCTGATGAACAAGATGGCCACCAGAGCTAAAAATAGAAAAATCTTTAAACGACTTCCCCTCCCATACCCCTTGGTTGATTTCATTCAAACTTCATAGGAATGTTGCTTAGGTGACCCTCTACCAACAAAAACTAAAATGGTTCCATTCTGATGAGCAAAATGGGTGCCAGATCCTAAAAATAGAAAAACATTGTAAATTTGCTTCAAACGCGAACTCCTCCTAAACCCTTGGGCCAATTTGATTCAAACTTCACAGTAATGTTGTAGAAGCCTCCGTGGTGTAGTGGTAACGCTACTCGCCTTGTAAACCAGGGGTCGCAGGATCGATCCCGGACTTCTCCAGACTTTTGGATAAGTCTTTAAACCGAGGTCCTGTCTCCATAGGACCTTAGCTGTTGGTGGGACGTAAAACTCAAACGCTCACAGGAATGTTGCATACGTGGCTCCCTACCAAAAAAGCTAAAATGATTCAGGTTCGATAAACAAGATGGCCACCAGACCTAAAAATAGAAAAAATCTTTAAACGACAGCTCCTTCTGTACCCTTGGGCCAAATTAATTCAAACTTCATAGGAATGTTGCTTAGGTGACCCTCTACCAAAATAGCTAAAAAGGCTCTGCTCTGATGAGCAAAATAGCCACCAGAGCTAAAAATAGAAAATCGTCTTAAATATGCTTCAAACGCGAACTTCTCCTAAACCCTTGGGTCAATTTGTTTCAAACTTCACAGGAATTTTGCCTAGGTGACTCCCTACCAAAATAGCTTAACTCGTTCCGCTCTGACAAACAAGAGAGAAGCCTCCGTGGTGTTATGGTTACACTACTCGCCTTGTAAACCAGGGGTCGCAGGATCGATCCTGGGCTTCTCGAGACTTTCGGATGAGTCTTTAAACTGAGGTCCCATCTCCGTATGACCTTAGCTGTTGGTGGGACGTAAAACTCAAACACTCACTGGCTCACTCACTAACTGACAAACAAGATGGTCACCAGAGCTAAAAATAGAAAAAAATCTTTAAACAACACCTCCTTCTGTACCCTTGGGCCACTTTCATTCAAACTTCATAGGAATGTTTCTTAGGTACCTCTTCCAAAATAGCTAAAACGGTTCTGCTCTGATGAGCAAAATGGCCACCATAGTTAGAAATAGAAAAACATTGTAAATTCGTTTCAAACACAAACACCTCCTTAACCCTTTGGCCAGTTTGATTCAAACTTCACAGAAATGTTATGTAGGCGACTCCCTACCAAAAGAGCTAAAATCTTTACACTCTGACATACAAGATGGCCACCAGAGTTAAAATTAGAGAAATCTTCAAATGACAACTCCTCCTGTACCCTTGAGCCAATTTCATTCAAACTTCATAGGAAAGTTGCTTAGATGACCCTCTACCAAAATGGCTAAAACTATCCCGCTCTGATGAGCAAAATGGCGCCATAGCTAAAAATAGAAAAACATCGTAAATTTGCTTCAAATGCGAACTGACCCTAATACAACACAACCGTTGCTCCTTTCTCTATCCTCCTTGATTGGATTTCTAAAAACATTGTGTGGAACAAGGCATAACCATTGAAGTGTTTTACATCTTTTATTTCAGAATACTCAGTATGGGGCATGTGCAATCAAAGAGAAAGAAAGAAAGAAGGAAGAGAAAAATGAGCCAAATAATTAAAGGTTTAACAACAATGGAAACTACTGATAACATACATCAAGTTGAAGGACACCGGATCTACCGGGAAGCTGTCAGTACAGACCAGTTTTCGAATAGCAGCGGGTATTTTTCTAGTGAATCGTCGCCACCATCTAGTGGAAATGATGTGAATTGGTACACTAATGAGGTGCTGTCACGTGATGCAGGGTATTATGGGAAAAACATTTCAGTGAGTCAGGAATGTGATAAAGAAGGATTCAGTCTGTTTCCATTAGAGACCTGTCAGGATTATAAAGGATTGACGATTGATGATCATCCAATATTGACTAAACTACAAAATGAGCAAAATGCAAGGCTTGAAAGTATGGAACAGAGAATTGCGAAAATTCGGACAAACGCTCAACAGGCGTATGATAGGAAAAAGTTTGCTCACTTGTTTCGTGCTCGAAAAGTAGATTCTCGGACAGAAAAGCTTCTGCAAGAGGCTAGAGACATGTTGGAGAAAAACATTGAAGAAGAGAAATTGGAAACAGACCCAACGAATAATAATGAGTACACAGGGGAGATAATTCCTGTTCAGATTATCGATAAAGAGGATAACTCTGACAAGGAAAGTCACCATAGCAATGAAAGATACCTGCAGCTAGCACCTTTTGAATCTCTTAAATTAAGTAAGTGCTTTCTTCCTTATAGTTTCAGGGCATTGCATACCCATATTTATAAGAGTTGTCTGTCATTTTAACAAGGAATGAAACTTTTTTAATCTTTAAGATGAAAAAAAAAAAAAAATGCATGTGAAAATATTGATGCTGCACCTACTTGCAGCTTTTTCGAATAGTAAAACTGGGGTTTACAGAGGTATACCTTATTTTTCTTATTTCTGCTCTGCAATATAGATTGTGGGTACTCGTTAGAACCACCTCAGTGAGGTGGTTCTAGAGGTGGTTCTAACAAGTACCCACAATCTATATTTCGAGCAGAAACAAGAAAAATATCACATTTTCATCTTAAAACATTTGTTTTTTTCTGCGGTACAGTTTACAATGTATTTGTATAGCCTGTTTTCGTTATGTTTAACGAGGACCCACAATCTATGTTTTGAGCAGAAATAAGAAAAATAATGAATACCCCTATAAACCACACTTTCATATAGACTGTATAAAGTTGGGTTTAAAGGGGTGTTCATTACAGGGACTACTGAGTAAAATTTGAAAAAGGGTCTTCTCTAGAAGGAAAGAATTTGATCTCAAGGACCCCAAAATTATTCTCCAGCAGATATTGAATACGTATGTGTTGTTTCTTATCATTGTCCATTAATGCATTTTGTACTGGTCAAATGGGATCTTCCAGGAGTCCATTTCAAAGTTGCGGGCTGACTTGTGTTATCTTTAAAATTTATTTGGAAATTACCGTAAATGTACATGGAGCTGAACTTTTTGCAAACAGTGTAGGTCCTGGTCAGATGCCACATTCTGTGTCTTCTGATCAGGGCCTGCACCTGTTTGCCAGTACCCGGTTTTGGGGCTTCTGGTACAAAAGTGGGTTAAGTTCAAACTTGTCTGATAGAATTATTTGCTGCTAAACATGCGTGTGCATGTACTTGTACATTTGTAAATGTACACATACCAAGAACAGCTAGCACAAGGTTGGGTGGTTAACCCTTGACCTGCTGAATATTTATGTATGCCACACCCACTACTGATTATCAACCAATCAGATGACTGATACAAATTATTGCAACAAATTCACAATATGAATAACAAACAATGTAGATCCTGATCAGGTGGCTTCGTCAGAAGCCATCTGATCTGGATCTTAATTGTTTGGAAAATAAGGCATATCCGGGCTCAGCAGGACAAGGGTTAAGGTTCACACAAGCACGTCATAGCTGCAGATAAGGTGGGTTTTTTTTCATCCGAAAAGCACTGATTTTTTTCTGATTTCTGCATGAAAACGTACATGTATGTTGTGGGTATTCATTAGAAGTGCCTCGGTTAGGTGCTTCTAATGAGTTCCCACAACATGTTTTCTGCATGAAAATGTATGTTGTGGGTACACATTAGAAGCGCATCAACAAGGCACTTCTAATGAGTACCCACAACCATATGTTGTGGGTATTCATTAGAAGTGCCTTGTTGAGGCGCGTCTAATGAGTACCCACAACACAAGCTTTCATGCAGAAATAAGAAAAATATTATGTGGACACCCTCTCTTATCTGTGGCTATGGACTGACTCAAATTCAGCATACTCGCCCCAACCTCTTCATAACACCATTGTTGGTGTCCAAAGCCTCAGTTGAGTTAGTTAAACAACCATGTTTAAGGGGAATGGGAACACCTAGCACATTTTTTGCCATTTTTCAAAAGGAGACAACTTTTAGGACTTCCTGTTCTTTTTTCTATAGGCTCAGTCCCACCGAAAAAGGGGTCTACTCTTACAGGAAAGAATTTGCTCCTCAGGAGTTGACCCCCATAGCCCCCGCCCATTGAGGCTTGAAGAAATAGATGGGCTGCATGATGCTTCCACGCAGAGCTGAAACTGACCCGACCATGAGTACTGGTAAACCGCTTAGAGGATCTAAGCCTGCCCAGGCAATGCGGTGCGCGTCGGACCGTCCATGCTTATAAACCCAATTGGTTTCATTGGGCGGCAGGGCTTGAGATATCATTTCATCTCAGTGTCGGGTAAAAGTCCCACGAAACTGGAAGTTATGTCTCCAAAATGACCTATACAGTGTTGATGGGGATGTTAAACTTCAAATCAGACAAACAAGAGTTGACCCCTTTTGACATGGGAGACAAAAATACTTTTGCAGGAGTTGCCTCCCCTGAAGGTGAACCCATTCCCCTTAATATCCAAGCAAAAATGTATACATTAAACAGTGGATCTTGGATAACTTAACTCCGATTCCTTGTTTACCTCAGCTTCAAATTTGAAATCAGTCATGCGTCCTTTAAAAATTCTTCCTATAGCTCCAGATATACATATATTTATGATAATTTAGCCCTTCTCTTGCTGAATATTCATTTAAGCCACACCCATTTCTGTCTATCAACCAATCAAATTACTTGATGCAATTTATTCCTACAAATTCATAAATTGAATGTCAAACAGTGTAGCTCCTGATCTGAGAAGCCATCTGATCTGGATCTACACTGTTTCCAAAGATAGGGGTTGTCGTGAACAGCAAGATAAGGGTTAGGGAGCTTTTTCTGATTTTACCTTGAAAAGGTGTTGTATGTACTCATTAGAGGCGCCTCACTGAGGCGATCAGTACTTATGATTACACACAATATTACATTATTTTATAGAAAATCAAACAGATATTCTGAAGTCATGCCTTGACCCATTGTAGGCGGGAAACCCCTAAAGGGGTACCTTGGCAAACAGTGCAGGCCCAAATCAGATGCCGCAGAATGCGGCATCTGATCAGGGCCAGCACTATTTGCTTACAGAATTTTATGTCAAAAAAAGAATAAAAACAAAATACTAGACCTGACACCCCTTATATGACAAATGGACTTGTCCAACATATAGTTGTCCAGTTAATGACTTGGCACTGTAATTTAGCATCAGTAGTTTGAACCACCCCTGTTTCGAACAAATTTTCATGGGACCAAAACTATTCGAGCTGTTGAAGCTGACTATACAGACAAATAACCATAAATGATGTTCTGTTATTTGTTACTCAAGCTACATGTACATATTGTTTCCTGTATATTTCAGGCGATCCTGTTATGTTATTTCTTCTGCCGTTTCTACTTCCATTGTTCATCATTGTTGCATTGATACGTGGCCTTAGTCAGACTTTCGGATGGAATAAACAGATTGTCTTCAAACAGAAGAGAAGAGGGTCATAGAGAAGAATCTCTAAAAAGATTTTGTTTGTTGTTTGATTTGAGGTTTAACATCCCCGTCAACATTGTATAGGTCATTTTGGAGACTTTGCTTTCAATTTTGTGGGACTTTTACCCGACATTGAGATGAAATGACATCTCAAGCCCTGCCGCCCAATGAAACCAATACATTTTATATGCATGGACGGTCCAACTCCAACACTTTTCCTTGGCATGCTTAGAGGTAGCGGTTTACCAGTACTCATGTGCTGTTGGTTTCAGCTCTGCATCGAAGCATCATGCAGCCCATGGGTCTATTTCTTCAAGTCTCGATGGGCAGGGATCTCACAGAAGAATCGCGCAGAATGTAAAGAGGAGCTTGCACATACAGGGAAACTCCAATGGCTCTAACACCTTTGGGACCTTGAAAATATGTTTGAGACAGGGGTAGTTCGAGCCACTGAGAGTTATTCATAGGGTAATGTCAGGAGGCATAACGCTTATATGCTTATGTGAAATTTAGGTATGCTGTCTGTACTTATTAGAGTCGCCTCTATGAAGTGATTCTAATGAGTACACACAACATACCTTCCATGCAGAGCTGAAACCAGCCGCACACAAGTACTGGTAAACCGCTTAGAGGATCTAAGCCTGCCCAGGCAAAATGGTGGGAGTCGGGCCGTCCATGCTTATACATGTGAACCCTTTTGGTTTCATTGGGGGAGACGGCTTGAGATTTCATTTCATCACAGTTTCGGGTAAAAATCCCACAAAATTGGAAGCAACGTCTCCAAACTGACCTGTACAGTGTTGACGGTGACATTAAACCTCAAATCAAACAAACAAAAACAAAACCTTTTCACAGTGACATTTTTTGTCTCAATTTTACCTATAACTATGATTTATCAGGCCGTATGGAAAGTATTACCTAGGGACTAAAGAATGTGTTTAGTATCGGCCATGGTAAACTCAACATCAGTGTTCGAGCCATCAAAGTTTCACTGTACTTGTAGCTCCAGCTAAGGGGAAGTAATTAGGATAAATTGGGGATAATTTTTCTTATTTATTAAGACCACGTAAAATTAAGACTAATTATAGCCCCGCTTTGAAAAAGTGGGGGCTATATTGGATTTGGCTTGTCCGGAATTCCGTCTGTCTGTCTGTAATTTGTCCGGAATTCTGTCTGTCTGTCTGTCTGTAATATTTGATAGTGGGTACCTTGTTACCGCAACTCCTCTTACAGTTCTAGGTCAATCCTTTTGAAACTTTACAGGTGTTTTCATATAGGTCTGAAGATGTGCATATTCTTTTTTCATTATCCTTAAAGAATTTTTTTCACTTATTTCACCTTTTTTAACTTAGACTATTTTTGAGATCTACTAATGTTAAAATGTATAGGGAGTAGCTACCTTGTTACCGCAACTCCTCTTACAGTTCTAGGTCAATCCTTTTGAAACTTTACAGGTGTTTTCATATAGGTCTGAAGATATGCATATCTTTTTTTCATTATCCTTAAATAATTTTTTTCACTTATTTCACCTTTTTTAACTTAGACAATTTTTGAGATCTACTAATGTTAAAATGTATAGGGAGTAGCTACCTTGTTACCGCAACTCCTCTTACAGTTCTAGGTCAATCCTTTTGAAACTTTACAGGTGTTTTCATATAGGTCTGAAGATGTGCATATTCTTTTTTCATTATCCTTAAATAATTTTTTTCACTTATTTCACCTTTTTTAACTTAGACTATTTTTGAGATCTACTAATGTTAAAATGTATAGGGAGTAGCTACCTTGTTACCGCAACTCCTCTTACAGTTCTAGGTCAATCCTTTTGAAACTTTACAGGTGTTTTCATATAGGTCTGAAGATATGCATATTCTTTTTTCATTATCCTTAAATAATTTTTTTCACTTATTTCACCTTTTTTAACTTAGACAATTTTTGAGATCTACTAATGTTAAAATGTATAGGGAGTAGCTACCTTGTTACCGCAACTCCTCTTACAGTTCTAGGTCAATCCTTTTGAAACTTTACAGGTGTTTTCATATAGGTCTGAAGATATGCATATTCTTTTTTCATTATCCTTAAATAATTTTTTTCACTTATTTCACCTTTTTTAACTTAGACAATTTTTGAGATCTACTAATGTTAAAATGTATAGGGAGTAGCTACCTTGTTACCGCAACTCCTCTTACAGTTCTAGGTCAATCCTTTTGAAACTTTACAGGTGTTTTCATATAGGTCTGAAGATGTGCATATTCTTTTTTCATTATCCTTAAATAATTTTTTTCACTTATTTCACCTTTTTTAACTTAGACAATTTTTGAGATCTACTAATGTTAAAATGTATAGGGAGTTGCTACCTTGTGACCACAACTCCTCTTACAGTTCTAGGTCAATCCTTTTGAAACTTTACAGGTGTTTTCATATAGGTCTGAAGATGTGCTTATTCTTTTTTCATTATCCTTAAATAATTTTTTTCACTTATTTCACCTTTTTTAACTTAGACAATTTTTGAGATCTACTAATGTTAAAATGTATAGGGAGTTGCTACCTTGTGATCGCAACTCCTCTTACAGTTCTAGTCAATCCTTTTGAAATTTAACAGGTGTTTTCATATTTGTCTGAAGATGTGCATGTGCTTTTTTCATTATCCAAAACCTATTTTTTAACTTAGACTGTTTTTCAGATCTAATAACGCGAAAAGTCTATAAGGCGTAGGTACCTTGTTAGGGATTTAACCCTCTCACAAGTCTTTACCTTTAATTCATGAGTCTTTCTCCTCTGACAGGGCTATAGCGGGGCTATAGTCAGATCCTCTGACAGTTCTAGTTCTGCTTTAAAAAGTTCATTTAGTAGGTTGCAATTTTTCTTTTTTGTGTTTCTTGCATACAGTGTCCTCTGGTTAGAGACCACATTTGGGACTGTTCAAAAGTGGTCTTAATATAGGAATTTACTGTATTTGTTAGAATCGCCTTGATTAGGCCATCACGTAAACAAGTCCTTGAAATGAACATCCCTCTAAATCTCCCCACATTATTAAGAGAAAACTGGGATTTACAGGGGTATTCCTCATTTTTCTTATTTCTGCTTCAAGACACAGGTTGTCGGTACTCGTTAGGACTGCCTCAATGAGGCGGTTCAAACGAGCACCAGAACCTCTGTTTGGAGAGACGTAGGTTGTGGGCACTATGAGGCAGTTCTGACAGCATGGAAGGACAAAAATATCACAAATTCCATCAGAAAAAATGACCGTTTTGGAGATATATGTATATATATAAAAAAATGCACAATGACACATGGATGTGTTAATCATAATGCGATTCTTACTAGGACCCACAACACTTGTTTCTAATAAGAAATTAATAATCTCTTAATTATTCTTCTTATTCAGCTTACACAATGCTTAACCCATTGTGTGCCAGTGGAATCTCTCATTGCTATATGTTGGACAAGTCCATTTGTCACATAAGGGGTGTCAGGCCTATTTTTTTGTTTTTATTATATTTTTGACGGAAAATTCTGTTAACAAATAGTGCAGGCTCTGATCAGACGCCAGGTTCTGCGGCGTCTGATCTGGGCCTGCACTGTTTTCCAAGGTACCCCTTTAGGGGTTTCCTGCATACAATGGGTTAACCAACTGAAAAATTGTTCTTGAGCCTGCAAACAGAGTTCACATGAACAAGATGGAAGGTTATACAACTTTTTTTCATGCTCAACTCATCTGGGCATGATACATGTATTTGTCATGCTGATGGATTTTAAAAAGCTAACAGCAAATGAGTTGTTGGTATTTAAAAATTATAAGATTTTATTTGCATCTATTAGTATTTTAATGATTAACATAACAGATTTCATGCTCTGTTGAGTTACATGTAACCATGACAAAAGCCTAATTCAGGCATGTGTCTGTGTAACACTGATGCTATTTTCTGTGTAATGCTGATGCAAGTGTCTGTGTAACGCTGATGCAAGTGTCTGTGTAATGCTGATGCTAGTGTCCTGTGTAACCTTGATGCAAGTGTCTGTGTAACACTGGTGCAAGTGTTTGTGTAACGCTGATGCAAGTGTTCTGTGTGTAACAGGTTGACCGTGTGTCTCAGTACCTCAGTTGGTAGAGTGTTTGCAAGGTATGCGGGAGGCCCTGGCTTTGAGTCCCTGTCGAGCCATGTTCTTTTCCATACACTGTGACATTTTGGAGAGGATGAAAGAGTATGCAAAATAAGTCTCTCAGCCGGGCTGCATAGGACTTTTAGATTTGGGATGAATCTCATAAGGCAGGGGGGAAATGTAACAGGTCGACCCTATGGCTCGGTACCTCAGTCGGAAGAGTGTTCTCATGGTATGAGCGAGGAGGCCCTGGGTTTGAGTCCTGGTCAAGCCATGTTTTTTTTCCCTACGCTTTGACGTGTACAGTGCTGATACAAGTGGCTGTGTAATGCTGATGTTAGTGGCTGTGTAATGCTGATGCAAGTGTCTGTGTAATGTGCTGATACTGGTGTCTGCATAATACTTTTGCTATGCAAATACTATTTCTTTTTAAAATAGTTCCACAATGTCTTGATTGATTCATACAAATGGTAGACATTGTTTCAAAGTTTCAAATGGTACCACCACCAGTCTACCTTGAGCTCAAGGTCAGCATCACACACTTAGAAAAATACTCTTTCTCTGACACTATTTTGGTAGACAAGGCTAGCTCTAATATTTCTAGGCCTCATCAATGATCTCATAAACCATTAATATGAAACTGATATTACCTACATATATTCATGTAATGTGAAGGCTGTTAAGCATAATATACGTTTTTTACACCAAAATCTTGTGTGTCAAGCCTTTTGGGTCATTTGTTTATTACCTAATGTTACTATGTAACTGAGTTATGTCGTCAATGTCTGTCACTGCCTGCACAAATATCCAAGTATACCACAACCTCTTTATAACACTATTGTTGGGGTGCAAAGCAGAAACCATGTTATTAAACAACCGTGATATATCCAAACAAAAATGTGAAAAAATGTGCAGATTATATAGAAAAAAAAATGACCATAAATGATCATTTATCTATATAATCTTCACATTTTTGGAAAAAATGTGCAGATTATAAAATAGAAAAAAATGACCATAAATGGTCATTTTTTATATAATCTTCACATTTTTGGGAATTTATGGTCATTTTTCCATATAATCTTCACATTTTTGGGAATTTATGGTCATTTTTCCATATAATCTTCACATTTTTGGGATCCATCTTGAAACCGTGTTATATTTTCATAACCGTGTTATTAGGAACTGTGTTATAATGAAGTTATGGTGTAATGGTTATTATTGGGTATGGTTACAATTCTTGTCACTTTGACATCCTTTACTGTTGATTTAACCCATTGTATTCTAGTGGACTCTTCCATTGCTATATGTTAGACAAGTCCATTTGTCATAGAAGGGGTGTCAGGCCTATGTTTTCATTTTTATTCCATTTTTGAGCAAATAGTACAGGCCCTGATCAGATACCGCACAATGCGGCATCTGATCAGGGCCTGCACTGTTTGCCAAGGTACCCCTTTAGGGGTTTCCCCGCATTTAATGGGTTAAAGGGGTTGGTTGCCTGAGCTCAGGTCCTGTGACATAGACAAATTTATGACGTTTGCTAAAAATACTGGTCCAAGTTGTTCAAAACTAACGACGTCGTTAGTTAACATATCGTTAAAACTTTGATCATTTATTATGGCAAATACGCTAATATTTTTGCTGAAAAAATGTAAGCAGCTTTTGCAGATGCAAAAGCTGCTCACATTTTTTCAGCAAAAATACCAAAAGATTAAATATTAAACTTGCTAGAACAGTTAACAATATGACCACTAACGAGCTCGTTAAGCTAACGATGCTTTGAACAACTGGCCCCTGGTTATTAGGGATTAACCGCAACAATCTAGAACTCAGTAAAGGACATTGACTCAACAGTACCATGATTTATGCTGTACAGATATTAAACACCAACAGGTACGTAAAGTGGCAAGCCAATTGCTAAGTATCGTATTCCTCCCATTTAGCGCCCATGCTCCTATAAGCGCCCCCTCAGTTTTTTTCCATGCACCCCTTCTGCTGTCAGAGGAACAAATATTTTGATTTACCTAAAATAAAAATTTCAGCCTTTCAATCATGGAAAGATCTGCCATAAATCGTATCTTTCAAGGTTTTCTAAACCCAGTGCTATCACAGTGTCTATGTTGACAGCTGGTTACTTTACATGTTTCGATTCAGCTATGATGGAAAAACTACCCTGTGTAACAGATTTTAAACTCACTGTTCTGGTAAGATTTTTGTTCCCAAGAAGGGCCCCATCTTTTTTCCATTTTTTTAAGCTCCCGGGGTGCTAAATGGGAGGAATACGGTATATGCATGTAGCCCATGCATTTGCTCTTACTGCATAATCATCAGACCATGTATTTTCAGTGAAATGCTCATTTACATGTTACAAATAAGTATATAACATCCCATGATAGTCATTGTATGATTATGTACATGTAAATTGATTGACGATACCCGGTTTGTTCGGGTGACATGATGTCATTAGGGTCATTACTTACCCCACATATGACAAACACAATATTTCTTCTAATAGCTTTGGTCGGGTCTATTTCCAATGTTAGGGGTGTCAGATTTGTTTTGTAAGTTATACTTTTAGCAAATAGTGTAGACCCTGACCAGATGCCTGATTTTGTGGCATCATGCTTGAAGCTCTGCTGTATGCCCCCCTCTATGCGCAGTCTTGTCTGAGCTTATGCTGGTCAGCTATGCTATACATGTAAGTACTGTTTTCTCACAGACTGGTCCATATTATTAATTAATTATTACTGATAACAAAATGATAATTTTGATTGACATACAACACCCACCAGATAAGAAATTATTCTTGTTTTAACCTTTCCACTCTCTAGGCAAATTCAGCAGACAACAAATTGTTGATAGTTTTCTTATTTTACTCAGAAAACAGCATTTGACATATCATGCAAATTGTCTCCATAGGAGACAATTTGCTTGAGATGTCAAATTCTGTTTTCTGGGAAAATAGGAGACAATTTGCTTGAGATGTCAAATTCTGTTTTCTGGGAAAATAGGAGACAATTTGCTTGAGATGTCAAATTCTGTTTTCTGGGAAAATAGGAGACAATTTGATTGAGATGTCAAATTCTGTTTTCTGGGAAAATAGGAGACAATTTGCTTGAGATGTCAAATTCTGTTTTCTGGGAAAATAGGAGACAATTTGATTGAGATGTCAAATTCTGTTTTCTGGGAAAATAGGAGACAATTTGCTTGAGATGTCAAATTCTGTTTTCTGGGAAAATAGGAGACAATTTGATTGAGATGTCAAATTCTGTTTTCTGGGAAAATAGGAGACAATTTGATTGAGATGTCAAATTCTGTTTTCTGGGAAAATAGGAGACAATTTGATTGAGATGTCAAATTCTGTTTTCTGGGAAAATAGGAGACAATTTGCTTGAGATGTCCAATTCTGTTTTCTGGGAAAATAGGAGACAATTTGCTTGAGATGTCAAATTCTGTTTTCTGGGAAAATAGGAGACAATTTGATTGAGATGTCCAATTCTGTTTTCTGGGAAAATAGGAGACAATTTGCTTGAGATGTCAAATTCTGTTTTCTGGGAAAATAGGAGACAATTTGCTTGAGATGTCAAATTCTGTTTTCTGGGAAAATAGGAGACAATTTGCTTGAGATGTCAAATTCTGTTTTCTGGGAAAATTGGAAATTTTTTTGAAAAGGTCATCTGCTGAAAAAAATACCCAGCATGCAGAATGTTAAACTTCAAATGTTTGGCTTTTGCTGTTAGTCTGGTTGTTGGCTGCTAGGCATAGGTTTTTGCAAGTTATATAATGAAATGCATTGAGAGGTGCTGGAGAGGGGGTTGTTAAACAGAGGTGAACATTATTAGCTCACCTGAGCCGAAGGCTCATTGGTGAGCTTATAGGGTGGTCATGCTGTCTGTATGTATGTATGTCAACATTTTCAAACATCTTCTCCTCTGGAACCGCTGGGCCGATTGAAGCCAAATTTCATGTGGGGCCTCAGTGGGATGGGGGAACGAAAGTTCCTTCGCGGGGTCCAGGTCACATGACCAAGATGGCCGCCATGCCCATATATGGTAAAAACCCTTCAAAAATTTTCTTCTCCGGAACCAGTGGGCCGATTGGCCTGAAACATGGTATGTAGCATTGGGGACTCGGGCCCATCATATTTTGTTCAAATGATGACCCTTGGATGACCTTGACCAATTTTAGGCCAAGGTCAAATTTGGTCGCATAGACTTTTGTATGGGAAAAAGTCAATCCGTGTTTTTTTTGGAAACTATTGCAGCCTGTGATCTGAAAATTAGTAGATGCAGTAAGCTAAATGGGTGGATGAAACCACATGAGTATTCAAGGTCAAGGTCATTCTTTGACCTTTGTTCAAGGTCATTCAGATATGAGAATTAAAACTTATTTTTATCAGAAACCACAAAGCCATTTGTAACGAAATTTCATATGAAAGTTTTTTAGAAAAAGGTAATGACAATTAATCAATATGAATTTGGTCACTTGACCAATATGGCCACCATACCCATATAAGGTAAAAACCCTTCAGAAATCTTCTTCTCCGGAACCATCAGGCCGATTGGTCTGAAACTTGGTATGTAGCATTAGGAACTCAGGCCCATCATATTTTGTTCAAATGATGACCCTTGGATGACCTTGACCAATTTTAGTCCAAGGTCAAATTTGGTCGCATAAACTTTTGTATGGGAAAAAGTTAAAACCGTGTATTTTTGGAAACTATTGCAGCTTGTGATCTGAAAATTAATAGATGCAGTAAGCTAAATGGGTGGATGAAATTACATGAGTATTCAAGGTCAAGGTCATTATTTGACCTTTGTTCAAGGTCATTGAGATATGAGAATTAAAACTTATTTTTCTCAGAAACAACAAAGCCATTTGTAACGAAATTTCATATGAAAATTTTTAAGAACATGGAATGACAATTAATCAATATGAATTTGGTCACATGACCAATATGGCCGCCATGCCTATATAAAGTAAAAACCCTTCAAAAATCTTCTTCTCCGGAACCAATGGGCCGATTGGCCTGAAACTTGGTATGTAGCATTAGGAACTCAGGCCCATCATATTTTGTTCAAATGATGACCCTTGGATGACCTTGACCAATTTAAGCCCTAGGTCAAATTTGGTCGCATAAACTTTTGTATGGGAAAAAGTCAAAACCTTGTATTTTTTGGAAACTATTGCAGCCTGTGATCTGAAAATTAGTAGATGCAGTAAGCTAAATGGGTGAATGAATCTACATGAGTATTCAAGGTCAAGGTCATTATTTGACCGTTGTTCAAGGTCATTCAGATATCAGAATTAAAACTTATTTTCTCAGAAACCACAAAGCCATTTGTAACAAAATTTCATATGAAAGTTTTTAAGAACAAGGAAATGACAATTAATCAATATGAATTTGGTCACATGACCAATATGGCCGTAATGCCCATATAAGGTAAAGCCCTTCAGTAATCTTCTTCTCCGGAACCAGTGGGTCGATTATCATGCAACTTTGTATGTAGCATTAGGGACTTGGGTCCATCAAATTTTTTCTCAAATTATGACCCTTGGATGACCTTGACCAATTTTAGGCCAAGGTCAAATTTGGTTGCATAGACTTTTGTATGGGAAGAAGTCCAAATCGTGTATTTTTTGGAAACTATTGCAGCCTTTGATCTGAAAATTAGTAGATGCAGTAAGCTAAATGGGTGAATGAATCTACATGAGTAGTCAAGGTCATTATTTGACCTTTGTTCAAGGTCATTCAGTTATTGAGAATTAAAACTTATTTTTCTCAGAAACCACATAGCCATTTGTAATGAAATTTCATATGAAAGTTTTCAAGAACAAGGAACTGACAATTTATCAATATGAATTTGGTCACATGACCAATATGGCCGTCATGTCCATATAAGGTAAAAACCCTTCAGAAATCTTCTTCTCTGGAACCAGTGGGCCGATAATCATATAACTTGGTATGTGGCATTGGGAACTTGAGCCCATGATGATGACTCCTGAATGACCCTGACCTATTTTAGGCCAAGGTCAAAGTTTTTCGCATAGACTTTTGGATGGGGAAAAAGTCAAAACTGTGTCTTTTTTGAAAATATTGCACCTGGTGATCTGAAAATCGGTAGATACAGTAAGCTAAATTAATGGATGAAATGACATGAGTATTCAAGGTCAAAGTCATTCTTTGATCTTGATTCAAGGTCATCCAGATATGAGAATTAAAACATATTTTTCTCAGAAACCACTGAGCCATTTGTAACAAAAATTTCATATGCAGCATTGGGGGCTCAGGCTCATCACATATTATTCAAATGCTGACTTTCTGATACCTATTTTATGCCAAGGTCAAATTTGGTCACATAGATTTTGGGATGGGAAAAAGGTCAAAACCATTATTTTTTTCGGAAACTATTGCAGTCTCTGATCTGAAAATTGATAAATGCAGTTAGCTAAATGAGTGGATGAAACAACATGCGTATTCAAGGTCAAGGTCATTCCTTGACCTTGGCCTAAGGCCTTTCAGATATGAAGATTAAAATTTATTTTTAACCAGAACCTCTGTGCCGTTTGTGACCAAATTTTATACTAAGCTCGTAGAAACAAGTAAATGAAGATTTAAATACATGCGTTTGCTCAGATGACCAAAATGACCTTCATGCCCATATAAGGTAAAAACACTTCAGAAATCGTTTACTCCAGAACCAGTGGGCCGATTTTCATTAAACTTGGTATGTAGCATTTGGGATTTGGGCCCACTATAGTTTCTTCAAATGATGACCCCTGGATGGCCATAACCTGTTTTACGCAAAGGTCAAATTTGGTTGCCTATACATTTGTATTGGAGAAAGTAAAAAAAATGTGTATTTTTTGGAAACTATTGCAACCTGTGATCTGAAAATTGGTAGATGCAATAAGCTAAATGAGTGGATAGAACTAAGGTCAATATTATTCTCTGACGTTGTCCCAAGGTCATTCATATGAAATTAAAATTTATTTTTCATAGAAACCACTACTCCATTTGTAGCCAAATTTCACTTGAAAACTTATAGGAACAAACAAATGAAAATTTATTAATATGAATTTGGTCACATTACTAAAATGGCTGCCATGTCGATATACATGTATACCCTTCGGGTTTTTTTCTTCGAACCAATGGGCCCATTATCAAGTCACAAGACCGAGATTAATACTTGGTAAAAACCCTATAAAATCGTCTTCTCAGAAATGAAATGGCTCCATAAGCTCTCAGCACTCAGGTGAGCGGCTCAGGACCAATGGTCCTCTGGTTGGATGTGTTACTGTTTATAACCATGATATACAAATTGCTCTGATGTTGTAGACTAACAGCTGGGGCCAGTTTTTCAAAGTCTCGTTAACGAGCTCATTATTGGTCATATTGTTAACTGTTCCAGCAACCATACAATATCTAAAATTTTGTTATTCATTAAAAATATTAGCATCTTTGCCATATAAAATGATCAGAGTTTTAACGATATGATACCTAATGGTGTCGTTAGTTTTTAACAACTGCCCCAGGTTTTTTTTTATGATATGAATGTTCTTAAGGAGAATGGGTACACCTTCAGGGGAGGTAACTCTTTCAAAATATGTTTGTCTTTCCAGCCAAAAGGGGTCAACTCTTAAAGGAAAGAATTTGCTCCTAAGGAGCAAATTCTTTCCTTTAAGAGTTGACCCATTTTTCAGAGGGACATAAATCACAGGAATGACAGCAGGGAATAAAAGAAGTTGTCTCCCCTCGCAAAAATGGCAGATAATGTCAGGTATATTGATTCCCCTTAATTTTGATCGCGAAAAACACATGTACATGTACGTTACATTAAGTTTAAGGGCTGATCAAAGAGTTCTCATAGCCTTTTGATGTACAGATAGAAACAAATATAATTAAACTGAGACAGATAAGTTTTCAAGTTCATTTACAGATTAT
This sequence comes from Lucinisca nassula, assembly GCA_963580285.1. Classification (NCBI taxonomy): domain Eukaryota; kingdom Metazoa; phylum Mollusca; class Bivalvia; order Lucinida; family Lucinidae; genus Lucinisca; species Lucinisca nassula. The sequence goes on from OY757023.1 coordinate 91,606,014, forward strand.
TATGTTAAGCTGTTGACATTTATATAATTTTTAGTACAGGAAAATTTTTGAAAGTGAAAATAAGGTTTTACTTTGTTTCTTTCTCCTTTAAATGGGTCATTTTTCTGATGAAAATTTGTGATATTTCTCCTATACCCAAAACATAGGTTGAAGGTGCTCATTAGAAGAGCCTCCTTGAGGCGGTTCTAATAAGTACCAACAACCTTTATCTTGGAGCAGAAATAAGAGAAATAATATACACCCTGCAAACCCCAGTTCTCCATTTATAAAGAGGGGTTTACAGGGGTGTTCGTTTTCTCGCACTTGTTAACATGATGACTAAACAATGTTTTCTAAAATAGCTGGATGAGGGGCACACAGTGTAGGCCCTGATGAGATGCTTTGTTCTGCAGCATGTCATCTAGGACAACACTTTTTGATCAGGCTTATCTGGCTGAATACTTTAAAGTTAATTATTAAATGACTATCCTGCATTACACCAGGTCAACTATTATTAACCCGAGGTCAAAAAGCATAAATCATTTTTTTAATTGCGTCAATTAATAAAATTGTCATAAATTAAGTGATTTCATATTGGCCAAGTTACAGGTCCTCTGTCAGCATAATTCGCCTCGGCTTTCGGCCTCGGTCCAATACAGTAGAGACATGTAACTGGGCCAGTACGAAATGACTTGATCAATAACATTATAAAATGGTAAAGAAACTTGAACAGTGGTTGATGATAAAGAATGAGAAACAAGCTTTAACTGGGGTTAAAGAAAACTAGAAACTTGAATGAGAAAACATCTTTAATTAAAGTTTACACCCTACCGGCTAGCCGGCCTCGGTAGCTCAGTCTGATGCATGTCTGACTGGTGATTAGGAGGACGCAGATTTGATACCTGGTGGGGCTGGCAACAATCGTTCGTGGAGATTGATCATGAAATCTTTTCTACGGTCATTCTCTCTGTTCCTCTGATTCAAGAAGGACAGCTGTCAGTTTCTGGCGAAAGAATGTGCACTGTAATGGTTAACCGCTTATATATAAGCCTGCCCAGGAAAAGTGTGGATAGGTAAACTGACCGGCTCAAAAATGACCTAAAATAGTGTTGACTGGGCTGTTAAACTCCTGTACAAACAAACAAACATCCTACCACCTGCATGTTGCACAACATAAAATCTAGAGTTTCTCTGGGTCTTCATTACAAAGACTGTGAACATAATCATGAGACTGATCATGAAATCTTTTCTATAGTCATTCTCTCCCTACCCACTGGTTTATAAAAGGGCAGTTGTCAGTTTCCGGCAAAATAATGTTCACTTTACTGGGTAACTGCTTACGTATAAATAAGTTCTGAATAGTTAGATCCTCTGGAAGCAAAGAATACACCAAATAAATGAAAATAGCAGACTGGGTTTTATTGAGTCTGTTCATGACCAGTACTGACATGTGCAACACCTGCCATACCCTCTAGTGCCGGCTTAAACAGAAGTCTATTTTCAAATGATTTAAAGTGAACTCAAGAACTCAATAAGCCTCTCAAGGAAACAATAAGGTTAGGTGAACTAACTTGCTTGATATGACCTAGATAGAGTTGACTGGTCCAAGTGAAGTCCAAACAAACAAAACATAATCATGAAGGATACTATGATCTTATAGTTTATTGAGAACTTTTTGTGCAGTCCATCTACACCACAACCTTGTTATACACGGCCCATGATAACATGGTTTGGATATAACACAGTTTCAAGCAGGATCCCAAAAATGTGTAGATTATATAGAAAAATGACCATAAATGGTCATTTTTCTACATAATCTATACAGTATATGACATGGCTGTTTAACTAACACGGTTTCTGCTTTGGACCTCAAGGATAGTGTTATAAAGAGGCTGTGGTGTATTGTGCCATAATGGTAATATTGGGCATTTAGAATGGTGCTATTTCATTCCTTCTTGTATATTACTATTTATAGCCTTGTAAGTTGGCTTTTATCAGATATGATGGGTGCTTAACCCATTGTATACTAGTGGACTCTTCCATTGCTATATGTTGGACAAGTTCTTTTGTCATATAAGCGGTTTGAAGCCTATATTTTCATTCTTATTCCATTTTTGATGGAAAATTCTGTTAGCAAATAGTGCAGGCCCTGATCAGATGCCGCGTTCTGCGGCGTCTGATCTGGGCCTGCACTGTTTGCCAAGGTACCCCTTTAGGGGTTCCCCGCATGCAATGGGTTAGTACATAATAAAATCACCAAAAGTTAATGCCTTTGTGCCGATTTTTCAGGAGTTAACTCAGTTTTAAGGCAAGTTTACAAGCGTGTTCATTCGTGTTCATTGCATAGGTCTTTTTCTACATGTCATACATTTTCTTTGTTTGTTTTGGAGTTTAATGGCCCAGTCAAAACAAGTTTAGGTCATTTTTGTGCTGATCAGTTTACCTATCCACACTTTCCTTGGCAGGCTTATACCACAGTACAGACAACTGCCCTTCTTGAATCAGTGGAAGGGAGAGAATGACCATAGAAAAGATTTCATGATCAATCTCCACGGAAGAATGTTGCCGACCCCGGCAGGTCGAACCCGCCTCCTCCTGATCACCAGTCAGACGCACATCTGACAGAGCTACCGAGGCCAGCATGTCATTGCAGATGTGTTCAAGACCCTTCTTACTGTATTTACCATATGAGCCCCGCCAAGCGAATTTGTGTCTTCGAGCATTCCGTCATGACAAGTTTTAACTGCGCATGCCCAGTCATTCAGTGGGGCCAGGCATATGGCTTTCTGTCTGAAGGTTCCTCTTGATTCACTGCTTGTATGAGCGAGCAGCGAAGGTTCTGGCGAGACTGCGCGGATGCGCAGGCTCGCCTGAACCTTCGCTGCTCGCATAGGCGATAAGTACCAAAATCGCTTGACGGGGCCCATATGTATTTGAACAGATAGGCCTGAGCAAACTTTGTATATCTAGATTTGACGCCACAGAATGTGGTGTCTCATCTGGGTCAGCACTGATTGCCACTCATCCAGCTATTTTTAGACACAGTTGTTCTTGTCCAAATCAGACTTTCGGATGAGTCTTTAAACCCAGGTCCCGTCTCCATATGACCTTAGCTGCTGGTGACAAGTATGGTAAGGAGTTGCGGTGTCCAAATATTTAGGGTAAATACAGTATTTGATGCAGCCCCATAAGGATAATCTTGTAAATGACTTTGTGTGTAGTAGTACCGTATGGTAGACATAGGTAAATGATACAGTTATCAGCTTACTTGTATGAGTGAGTGAGTGTTTGAGTTTTACATCCCACCAACAGCTAAGGTCATACGGAGAGGGGACCTCAGTTTAAAGACATCCGAAAGTCTGCAGAAGCCCAGGATCGATCCTGCGACCCCTGGTTTACAAGGCGAGTAGCGTAACCACTACACCACAGAGACTTCTACTTACTTGTATGGAAGTGCAAGAACTTATGCACCACCCAAGCATTGTTGTTGACTTCAGCATCAACATAAGGAAAATGTTAACCCTTAAGATGCAGAGAAAAACTACATCAGAAAATGTCGTCTGCTTATGTCCTCTGCTGAATCTTGTTACAAACTTTATACAAAGTGCAAAGTGGGTTAACTAATGCTTTCAGTAACCTTGATCTGGGCCTGGTGTCTGTCCAGACCTCTGAGTCATGGATCCCTTCGAGTTTCTTCTAGTATTGTAAAATTACTATTTTTATATATTAAATACCAAAAGAGATTAACTAATGTATTACAGTAGAATTCCTATATTAAGACCACTTTTGGGACTGTTCAAAAGTGGTCTTTAAGACCACTTTTGAATAGTCCCAAAGGTAGTCTCTTGGTGAAATGATAACTGAAACCTTTACAGTAAGCTTTTAAAAGCAGATTTAGTCTTAATTTTAGGTGGTCTTAATAGAGCAATTTTACTGTATGTACAAGTGTACATGAACATTTATAAACTGAGCCATGGTGGTCCTTAGCACATGTGCAAACAGTGAATACCCAGATCAGCAGCTGCGTTGGGATTAGGCTGATCAAGATCTCAGTTCTCCACTGTTGGCCAGTTTGCCAACACCATTTGCCACAACACTAGTAAAATAGCTTAATCGTGTTGAAATTATTTAGTGCCAGGGATATGCCAGTTTAGCATACATGGAGGTGTTTTTGTAACCCTGATTTTGGCATTTGTCACACACACTTCTCACCATGAAATCACGCCTATAGATATAATTTCGACCCCCTTTAACCCCAGTTTTATATAGTAGAACTGGGGTTTACAGGGGTATACATTATTTTTATTTCTGCTCAAAAGCGTAGATTGTGGATATTTGTTAGAACTGCCTCGGCAAGGCGGCTCTAACAAGTACACACCATCTTATGTTTTGTGCAGAAATACAAAAATATCTTTATTATCTGATTTTTTATTATTATTTTTTATCTGAAAATTTTATTTTTTTTTGTAGTAGAATTTCCAATATACATGTATTTGAATAGGCATGTTTTCCTAATGTATATCAAAATTTTCTAACACAGACATCACAGTAACCGCAACTTTTGGGGCATAATGACAAATATCAGTTCACAATGAATTATTCAGCAATTTGCACCCCTAGCTATGACCTTAACACCTTCCACTATGTAGACCAGTACAGATACCTGTGCAAACAGTATAGATCCTGTTTAGACAGCTCATAATGAGCCATCTCATCAGGATCTACACTGTTTACCATCTTGTTTAAGAAATAGATTAGCTCTAGCTGTGATTTGTTGAGTAATAAATCACAGTTTGGAGGTCAGTTGTAAAGTAGACAAATTACGAGCGCGTATCGCGCGTGATTTGTCTACTTACAACTGACCGAAAAACTGTGATTTATTACTCAACAAGTTACAAACTAGAGCTGATCTATTTCGATTCTAACAGGCTGAAAATTGGAAATAATGCTGTTGTTTCCTTCAAAATCTCACAACTTTTCGCCATTGTTAGAAGAAGTCCCGCTAAAATTATCGACTGAAACACATGCATTTATATCCTTTTCTAACGTTTTCGATGCGAGAAAATGGTGTTACACCGTCTAACGTCAAGTAAATCAACTAGTGACGTCATAAATTTGCAGTTTTAATGACGTCACACGTCACGCTCCCACGAACTGTGATTTGTTGCAGAATAAAACAGTTATTTTGCAATGCCTATATAGGCGCGCTGTGTTAGAATTCCATTTAAATTTGAAAACATGCCTATACAAACACCCAGTACATTGTAAATTTGATCACAGAAGAAAACGAAAATTGTAAGATGAAAAATTGTGATTTTTTTTTTCTTATTTCTGCTCAAAATATAGATTGTGGTTACATGTAGAACTGCCTCATCGAGGCAGTTCAAACAAGTATCCACAATCTGTATTTTAGAGCATAACTAAAGAAAATAATGTTTACCCCTGTAAACCCCAGTTTTACTATATAAAAGTGGGATTCAAAGGGATCAGATATACATAGGCATGTATTCATCATGACCTGGAAACTCTGTGTTGAAAGGAGAAGGTCAAGGTGACAGACTTTATATTTTTTTTTACCACCTGTTTGACAGGTGAACTACCCTGTCCTTAGACAGGTCTTGTTATACCCCCGGCATACGAAGTATGTCAGGGGGTATATAGTTTTCGTCTTTCCGTCCGTTCGTTGGTTCGTTCGTATGTTCGTTCGTTAGTTCGTACGTTCGTTCGTCAACCTTTACGTCAAAGTTTTGCGTTAAACCTTTTTGATTGCTCATATCTCTGTAACCACAGGTTGGATTCTCTTCATATTTGGTACAGGATATCTCTATAGCATTACCTTTCATATGGAATATCTAAGCCCCTGGGTGGGTTGTCTGTCTGTCTGTTCATCTACTTTTACGTCAAAGTTTTGTGTTAAACCTTTTTCATTGCTGATATCTCTGTAACCACATGTTAGATTCTCTTCATATTTGGTATAGGATATCTCTATAGCATTACCTTTCATATGGAATATCTAAGCCCCTGGGTCAAGCCCCTTGGTGGGCTGTCTGTCTGTCTGTTCATCTAATTTTACGTCAAAGTTTTGTGTTAAACCTTTTTCATTGCTGATATCTCTGTAACCACATGTTAGATTCTCTTCATATTTGGTATAGGATATCTCTATAGCATTACCTTTCATATGGAATATCTAAGCCCCTGGGTCAAGCCCCTGGGTGGGCTGTCTGTCTGTCTGTTCATCTAATTTTACGTCAAAGTTTTGTGTTAAACCTTTTTCATTGCTGATATCTCTGTAACCACATGTTAGATTCTCTTCATGTTTGGTAAAGGATATCTCTATAGCATTACCTTTCATATGGAATATCTAAGCCTCTGGGTCAAGCCCCTGGGTGGGCTGTCTGTCTGTCTGTTCATCTACTTTTACATCAAAGTTTTGTGTTAAACCTTTTTCATGGCTGATATCTCTGTAACCACATCTTAGATTCTCTTCATGTTTGATAAATGATTTCATGATGCATGTCCATTCCCCCACCCATGGTGACCTTGACCTCAAGGTCACGGACTTAGAAATTTTACATTTGGTTAAAGTTTTATGTCAAAATTTATAGATGCTTGTGTGTTCTATTTGATGCCCTCACTCCCTTGGTCCATTTAGAAATTTTATGTTTGGTTTAGCTTTTACAAGCACATTTATAGATTCTTATAGCTTCTTGACTTCATTCATATTACATACAAGCTCGAAAGATATATCAGAGGGTGATGCTGGCCGGGGGTATACGTGACCCACTGGTCACTTTCTCTAGTTTAAATAATTTTGTGTACCACTGTATAATGTTTGTTTTAAATTGAACAGTTCATACCTCATTAAGTTTAAGCTAGTCCCTTAACCCTTAAGTTGCCAAGAAAAACTACATTTGAAAATGTCGTCTGCTTATGTCGTCTGCTGAATTATTTTGCAAATTTTTAAAAACATTTTGCATAGAGGCAAACAGTGTGGGCCCAGATCAGAGGAGCAGTCTGATCTGGGTCCACACCGTTTGCAAAAAAATTATTTTTAAGGTAACGGGGCAGACAGCAAGCAGACAACAATTGTCGTGATTGGCATCTAATGGGTTAAAACTGATTTCTCAGATGCTCAACACTATTTATATCTAACTCTGTATGCGGCCAAGCTTCAGTGGCTCAAACACATTTGGCACCATGAAAATTTTTGTTTGAGACGGTCAGTCATAGTACCAGGATGGGAGACATAATGGGGATCACTTAGGATTGTCTTTTTGATCTTTTTTATGAAATAAAGATGTGTTGAGTGTACTCATTAGAATCGCCTCATTGAGGCGATTCTAATGAGTACACTCAACATACATTATCAAAATATAATATGAAAAAAAAATCTCGCCAGATCATTCCTCGAATGTTAATGTCTGGAGCTTTGGGACAAAAATCTCTTGAGACTTAAGGGGAATGAGAACAACTGGCAGATTTTCCGACACATTTTGGGACTTCCTGTTTGGTTTACTATAAGCCCTGTCCCACTGAAAAAGGGGTCGACTCTTAAAGGAAAGGAACAAATTCTTTCCTATAAGAGTTGACCCCTGTTGACATGGGAGACAAAAATACTCTTACAGGAGTTGCCTCCCCTGAAGGTGTTCCCATTCCCCCTAAGGTTGCAGATTTTGTTTTATCATGACACATTTTATGAAGCCTTTAAAGGCAATTTGTGACCATAAAATGTACCGCGCCAAATGGCAATTTTCAGTACCGGTACTTGGCCCCATTCTCATAAACTTAATCTTTGCTATATTTTTAACTGAGATAACACACCATAAAAATTTACAGTAAGATTTCTGAAACCTGGAAAGACTCAGATAAGCCTGCTTATCCCTGCAGTCTGATCAGTCTTTGCTGATCGCATAAGCTCTTTACAGCATACGGGCTATTCAAAGAGATAAACTCATCACGGTAGGATTGTTTGTTTGAGGTTTTACGTCCCCATCAACACTGTATAGGTCATTTCAGAGTCGTTGCTTCCAATTTTGTGGGACTTTTACCAGACATTGAGATGAAATGACAAATCAAGCCCTGCTGCAAAATGAAACCAATAGGGTTTATAAGCATGGACGGTCCGACTCGCACTTCTTTGCCTGGGCAGGCTTAGATCCTCTAAGTGGTTTACCAGTACTTGTATGTGGTCGGTTTCAGCTCTGCGTGGAAGCATCATGCAGCCCATCTATTTCTTCAAGCCCCAATGGGCGGGGGCGAACATCACGGTAGGAAGTCGGTGAAATGAACACCCACTAAACCCCACCTTATATAGGGAAAACTGGGGTTTATGGAGATGTACATTGCCTTATTTTTGCTCAAAAACATAGATTATGGGTACTCGATAGAAACGCCTCAATACTTTAATCTTATATAAAGGAAAATGAAGATTTTTGGGTGTTATGCAAGAAAAAGAACCTAATACATAATGGTGTTGTGTTGTAGATGGGCGTTTCCAGCCGTTGGGATGACCATGCTGAGCTGAAACTTGGCATAGCCTCAGTTCTGCTCAGCATGGTCATGTTGGAAATGCCAATCTACAACATAACACCAAAACAGATTCTTATATTCCACATTGGCTGCATAGTTTACAGAGTAAATTCTGCTTTGTCTTTAGTTTGCCTTCATTGTCTTATTCATGGGTCAGATTTCGAATTGCATTTGAGCCCCGCCAAGCGAATTTGTGTCTTCGAGCATTCCGTCATGACAAATTTTAACTGCGCATGCCCAGCCATTCAGAGGGGCCAGGGATATGGCTTTCTGTCTGAAGGTTCCTCTTGATTCACTGCTTGTATAAGCGAGCAGGGAAGGTTCTGGCTCGCCTGAACCTTCGCTGCTCGCATAGGCGATAAGTACCAAAATCGCTTGACGGGGCCCATTTTATATTGTTGTTGTAGATCTTTATCATGTATTGAAATTACGGATATAAAAAGAATAAAAAGCTATTTTACCTAGAAGTTGGTTGTTTTGTTGGCTTTTCCAGATTTCATTCAGGGTCCAGTAACTCCAGCTGTTCAAAATTAACGACGTCATGAGTTGACATATTGTTAAAACTTGGATAATTTGGCAAATATGCTAGTATTTTTACTGAAAAAATGTGAGCAGCTTTTGCAAGTGCCGAAGCTGCTCACATTTTCCCAGCAAAAATACCAAAATTTTAGATATCGTATTTGCTAGAACAGTTAACAATATGACAATTAACGAGCTAATAATTTAAGCTGATAATGCTTTGAACAACTGGCCCAAGATTTTCTGTCCATTCTTGCGTATGTCAATCCATCAACATTTGTGAAAACTCTAGTACCCAAATGTTCAGAACAACAATGCAAATGCCAATCTCAACAACTGTCGTCTGTTTTGTTGTCTGCAAGATACTTTAAAAGACATTTTTTGCAAACAGTGTGGACCCAGATCAGACTGCTCCTCTAGGAACAGTCTGACCTGGGTCCACACTGTTTGCCTGTATGAAAAAAATATTTACATTATTTGCCACTTTGATGTTTATTGATATTAGTGTTCCAATATGTTGTTTAGCACTCTCAACCCTGCAGACTGGTTTGGATACATATACAAACCGTGAGGGCCTTGACGCGATGGCTCACATGAGCGGTCTTGTCGGGGACAACACTATTTGTCATCTCAAAACACTCATTGATAAAAAAAAAATCACTGTTCCATGGCGCTATATTTGTGGGCCCTTTCAAACTATCGGATATACAAACGATGCAGACCAGGACAGGATAGCTCATGCGAGCTGTCTTGGGTATCTCAATCTGTTGACATACAAGCAGTGTGGGCTCATGCGTGATGGCTCACATGAGCCTTTTGTTGGGTACTACACTGATAACTTCTGATGCGTATTTAACATTATGTTCTGCCTTGTGTCGCTGACCTTTGTTCTGTGTAAATCGCTTGAACATATAGTCCGCTCATACATCATGGCCCACTTGGATGAACATAAAACTTTTGTCAGACAGACAACATGCATTTGGGCCCCGTAAAGCGATTTTGGTACTTATCTCCTATGCGAGCAGCGAAGGTTCAGGCAAGCCTGCGCATCCGCGAAGTCTCGCCAGAACCTTCGCTGTTCGCTCATACAAGCAGTGAATCAAGAGGAACCTTCAGACAGAAAGCCATATCCCTGGCCCCTCTGAATGGCTGGGCATGCGCAGTTAAAATTTGTCATGACGGAATGCTCGAAGACACAAATTCGCTTGGCGGGGCTCATTTAGAAAAAGGCATAGTGTGAAACTCAGTTGAGCACAGTTATTAATGACTGGGCAAAAATATTGGACAAAGGTGGACACATTTATTCTGGACTTCGAGAAAGCTTTTGACACCCCACAACATGAACTACTTAAATCTAAGTTATTTGGTTATGAAATTGGGTGGAAGACTCTCAAATGGATAGATTCCTTTCTTTGCTACTTTGTTGAAAATAAGAATTTTCCAGATGACTATGTTTGCTACCGGGAAATTGGAGATATAGAGGACACACTGAAACTTCAGAATGATAAGATTAGATGTTGGGCACAAAAATAGGGCATGAGATTTCAGCCCATAAAATGCAATATTATGCAGATTACTAGGAAGAGAACAAATAAAGTTGAGGCTCTTTACACCTTAGAGGGAACGGGTCTCGAGAATGTGGATTCTATTAAATACCTTTGTGTGACAATCACACACTATTTCAGATGGTATACGCATATTAGCAACATGTGTACTAAGGCAAATAAAATGCTTGGTTTTCTGAGGCGAAATCTTCATCAGTGTTCTCAGGATGTAAAAGAGGCAGCATATAAAGGACTTGTTTGCTCAGTCTTGGAATATGGTAGTAGTATCTGGGACCCCAGTGGAGTGGTCCTTAATGAAGAAATTGAACAAGAGCTCTGCAAGCGGGGCATTATACGCCCATAGCAAGTTAATATTTGTTGGACTGAAACCTTGAAACAATAAGAACTGCTCCATATCATGGTCTACCCGGTAACTTCATATCAAGTTTCAGCTTGATCAGATCTAAATTGTAGGAGACAGCCAGAAATGAAAATGTCTACAGTTATTTTCGAAGTGTTATACTTATATAAATATTTGGTGGACCATCCTCTCTAAACCATATGCACTGCATCACATCATAGTCAAACTTAATACCAAGATTTTGCCAATTTGAATGTTACCTGCAGAAGTTAGCCTCAAACAAAATGTGTACAGAAATTTCCAAAGGGGCATAACTTGATTAATTTTTAATGGACTGTAACCTCAAAACAATAAGCACTGTGCCACATAATGATCTAACTATATATGAAGTTTCAGCTTCATTGGATATTAATTGTAGAAGTTAGCCACAAACAAAATACTTACAGAAATCTGCAAAAGGCATAACTTTATTTATATATGGTAAGCCATAACCTTGAAACAATATGCCCTGCTCCACATTGTGGTCAAACTATATAAAATTATCAATTTTCATTTGTGTGAATTTTCATGAGAGAAAGGCAAATATGTTTGAAGTTATGACCAAGGTTAAGCTTTTTGGTTAAGGCAAGACAAACACACGGACAAAATCAATATAGGTATGGTCCTTTGTCAGGATATAGGTCTTGTGATGGTATGTGTGTGATGTTTCATGAGAGTAGGGCAAATCCTTTTGAAGTTATGACCGACGTTAAGTTTTTTTGGTTAAGGCCTTACAAACACACGGACAACAGCAATATAGTTGTAGCCAGTGTGGGGCCCCAACAATATGCACTGCTCCACATTGTGGTCCAACTATATATCAAGTTTTAGCTTGATCGAATGTTAATTGTAGGAGGAGTTATCTGGAAACAAAATATGTACAGAAATACTCAAAGGGGCATAACTCTGTAAATATTTGGGGACTATAACCTCAAAAGTATATGTGCTACATCAGGTCATGGTCTCGCTACCAAGTTTCAGCTTGATCAGATGAAAACTGTAGGAGGAGTTATCTGGAAACAAAAAGGTTTACAAAAATTTTCAAAGGGGCCTAACTATGTGAGTAGTTGGTGGACCGTAATCTCGAAATGATATGTACTACATCAGGTCATGGTCCTAAAATCTACCAAGTTTCAGCTTGATTGGATGAAAACTGTAGGAGTTATCAGGAAACGAAAGTTTACAAAAATGTTCAAAGGGGCATAACACAGTAAATATTTGGTGGACTGTAACCTCCAAACGGTATGTGCTACAGGTCATGGTCTTACTATCTACCAAGTTTCAGCTTGATCCGATGAAAACTGGAGGAGTTATCCGGAAACAAAAAAGTTTACAAAAATTTTCAAAGGGGCAAAACTCTGTAAATATTTGGTGGACTATAACCTCGAAAGAATATGCGCTGCATCAAGTCATGGTCTCGCTACCAAGTTTCAGCTTGATCAGATGAAAACTGTAGGAGGAGTTATCCGGAAACAAAAAAGTTTACAAAAATTTTCAAAGGGGCATAACTATATGAGTATTTGGTGGACCGTAACCTCGAAATGATATGTGCTACATTAGGTCATGGTCTTAAAATCTACCAAGTTTCAGCCTGATCAGATGAAAACTGTAGGAGTTATCCGGAAACAAAAGTTTACAAAAATGTTCAAAGGGGCATAACAAGTAAATATTTGGTGGACCATAACCTCCAAATGGTATGTGCTACATCAGGTCATGGTCTTACTATCTACCAAGTTTCAGCTTGATCGGATGAAAACTGTAGGAGTTATCCGGAAACGAAAAAGTTTACGAAAATTTTCAAAGGGGCATACCTCTGTAAATATTTAGTGGACCATAACATCGAAACAATATGCGCTACACCAAGTCATGGTCTTACTACCTACCAAGTTTCAGCTTGATCGGATGATAACTGTAGGCGGAGTTATCCAGAAACGAAGTTTACGGATGGACGGACGCCAACCCCATACCATAATACGACTGTTTTTACAAAATGGGTGTATAAAACGTTCAGAATAGAGCTGCTATATCTGTAACAAGCAATTACTGTTTTGAAATTGGGAGCATGACTGGAAAACTAGGACAATTAAGATGGGAGTCTCTCAAGAAAAGCAGAAGAGACAGTTAGCTTATACTTTTATACAAAGGTATAAAGGGTGCTGCCAGCATTCCGACAGATGATCTTGTTTCCCCAGCTAGGCACTGTAGAACTCATCATTCATTGGTGACCCTTATGGCAAGAACTAACATTTATAAAGAATCATTCTTCCCCCGAATCATTAGCGATTAGAATGCCCTTCCCGATTTGATTAGATGCTTAGGATAGTGTAGCTAAGTTAAACTCTGGTGAGAGCTAGGGAATAACTTCCCATATCAAAGGTCCTGGTGTATGAATGTCATTTGATGTGTAACCAGTAACAATTCTGATTCTGAACAACTATGGTCATACAGGATCTGTCTAAAGACTCATCTGAAAGGGCATCTTTCATATGTGCCAACGCATGTTTTTTCTTTAAACTTTGAATATTAATAACTCAGCATATACAACCTATAAAAATGAATTTATTAAATTATATAAATCAAAGTAGGACGCAGGAGGCCACCCTGACTGACTCCCTCCATGAGCTGATGTCTGTGTCTAAATAAGTCAGTCGTAAGTCTTATGTTTTATTTAGTTTCAAGATTTGTGAACTGGCTTGAATGCAGAACTCCATAGGCATTCTTTTGGTATTACAAAACCTTTTGAATTAATTAAAGTGTACATTTTCTGAGAAAATAATTATCAAAAATTTCATTTTTCAATTAAAATTTAAAAATATTATCCAAGTTCAATTCCTAAGATCCATAAACTTCACACTGGTCAATACATACGCACAGGCTGCGTAGCGGTCGCATAGGCTTCGTATTTTGGACGCATAGGCTTCGATGAAAAATGGCGGATGACAGTTCGTCAATGCAGGTAAGAAACTGTTTTTACGTTAAACTAACTGTTGTATTGCATTTCCCGATACTGACATCTGCCTTACGGACCACTTTATTAATATGCGGCTTCGTCTGTTGCAAGAAAAAGTTTGAAAAACGGAATATAGAAAAATAGACCCCAAAAGAAATTTGACAGTCAACACAGATTCACCTGTATTTTCACTTTGATCCGGTCGCCCTATGTAACTACACGTTTTTGGCTGGTGTTCTGGCCGATAAATTGTGAATAACGATAATGAAATCGAAAAGCTAATATGCAACTTTCGTCATTTCTTTTGCGAAAAATAAAAATCTTGATATTTCGATACAACGCGCGTAGCTTCGTTACCTATTACAACGCAGAGGCTGCGAACTAAATTTGAAAGCCCTGTATTATGTAGAATAATAGCGAATGCTATTAAATTAATGTCGCGGAATCAGTCAACCAGCATTAGTTGGCGATGCTAAAGACATTCTGTATCATTTATACCGAAAACATTTTCAGTCTCAGCTATGCAAATACATGTATAACATTTTGAGGCGAATGCACAAAATCTGTCAATTTACAATTATTAACACCACCATTCATAAACTCGACAAGTCCTCGTCTAATCTGTTAAGTATTAAGCCAAATAATATTTGCACTGTATGAATTTTTGTCGTGTTTTTTACAAAGCACGTGGCTTCGCAGGTTACAGAGATGGGAAGTCGCATTACGAAAACACGCCTATTAAAATACCACTAAAAAAAGATAAAAAAAAAATACTTTCAGATAAAACATTCTGATAGTTTTAATATTTCTGCTCAAGACATAGTGTATGGGAACTTGTCACAACCGCCTGGTCCGGGCGGTTTTATCGCGTATCCACAATCTGTATTTCTGAGAGAAATAAGGAAAACAATGTATATCCCTTTTAAGCTCAGTTTTACTATATAAAAGTTGGATTTAAGGGGGTCAGAATTATATAGGCATGTTTTCGTGATTCTCCGACTTCTATTTAAATGCTTCAATCGAATACATGCAGCTCCTACAAAACTTCAGCAAAAGTTCATTAATCGCGCCTGCACTGTCTGATCCCAGTCTTCGTTTCCGATAAAATAGAAGCATCTGCTCATTAAACAGTAAACATATAAGCTAATTCTAGCCTTTGTAGGATCAAAGAAGAAAAAAAAAGACTTTTCTTTATCTCAGATCTATTTGCAATCTCTGTCCTTACATCATAATTTTTTGCTAACCAGACTGTCTTCTTCAACATAGCCTATCAGAATCTGAATTTCATAGTGACTTAGAATATAAATTCAGAAAAATACTTGCTTGCAATGATTTCAGTAACCCATTTCGTGAAATCATTCTTCGATATAATAAGATAAGATAGATAAAAAATGTTTTTGCTTTACGGCCCTTTCATAACTCTATGACGGCTCCGGCCCAAAGATTTACTTTTTTAAGAAAGTCTGTCAGCTGGATGCTTACTTATGGATTTAAACTGCTTCCTTTAATCCTTAAACTACAGTTTAAAGCAAAAAGTGAAGACCCTGATAAGACGCTGCGTTTGGCCCTTCAATTCATGTAATGTGAGCAAACAGTGAAGACCCTGATTAGATGCCGCGTCTGGACATACACTGTTTGAAAAACCCAATCCATGATCTATGGATTTCCGTATTTCGCAACACGCTGACCTCTCTTCGAAGAAAAATAAACGCTGCTGTTTTCTATATACAAGTTCCCTGGATTTCCGACCAATCAGTGATAATCACGTGGACTTAAGCACTGTAGAGCTACTTGCACTTTTTTACTTTGTGACGACTGATAAATAATCGACTCAAAAACTAGTATTTGTCTTTTCAAAAAGTAAACGGGTCATTCATATTTAGCAATTGCAAGTATGCTTTATATGCGGTAGGGTTTGAGAAGTCATTTCGTCTCAGTGTCTGGTAAAAGTCCCATAAATTCGGAAACAATGTCTCAAAAATGACCTGAATGATGTTGTCGGGGACGTTTACATCAACACAAACAAAAAGGTTCCACTGAGTCATGCGCTGTGACATGAGAGGATTCTCTACCAATAATGAATTGACATACAACCGTTCGTTAGGGATAGCAACCTAGGCCGAATTCATCTGGAGCCAGGGGCTAGCTTTGGCTACTTTGGTTGCGGTTTCATTTTCCTATATCAGTTAGGCAAATCCATAAACACCTAATCAAAAATGAAGACTGCTATCTCCATTTTAAGAGTGCTCATGAGTGCGCATGGGTGGAAAACCGGACGAATCAACCGTAAGAAAAACCTGAATTGTAAAATGGCCCCTGTTTATACTGTCTGCTGCATCTTCTTAAAGTTTTTTTTTCTTTCTCTATTTTGTTTTTAAATAATATTTTTTCTTATAGGCAAACAGTGTGGACCAAGATCAGACTATAGACTTAGATTGGTTCAGGTAACATTTAAAGAAAGCACCGGATGACTATGCAGACGACAATTGTTGTGATTGACATGTAAGATAGCTATCTTCAGAGCTGCTGCTTCCCTCACTAAATTCCTGATCACAAGTTTCCCTGGACTCAAACATATAAGGCTGAATATCTAAAGTGAAGTCCCCTCAAAGAGTGGCCAGTTCTGGCTTATTTTGCTCCATTTTAAGCTTCTGTTTTAAAACTCAACATTGCTACATCTGCCTATTCAGTACACACCAAGCTTCTAGATTCCTCATTGATGACGTCAGGGCATATCTGTGGTTAATTGGAATTTTCAAGGTCAGTTCTTGAGCAGAGTAAATGGCTGGAGATTACACAGTGATAAAATCCTTATCAGACCACTTAGAAACCTGCAGTATTCAGTAGAAGAAAGGGTTTATTGATGTTTACCTATTTATTGTAACAGATTTTCTCTTTCCTTTCTCCTTTAACAGATTTGACGAAGACAGACTTACCAAGTTTATGAACGGTAGTGTACATTGACAGATTTTCTGCATTTATTATATTTCCTTATTTATTCTCAGAAACACAGATTGTGGATACGCGTTAGAACCGCCTGGCCTGGGCGAGCAGAAATATCAAAACTATCAGGATGTTTTATCTGAATGTTTTTATCTTTTTAGTGGTATTTTAATAGGCGTGTTTTCGTAATGCGTCTGCCCATCTCTGTAACCTGCACGTCGTAAATTCCTAAGCCACGTGCGTTGTAATAAAAACACGACAGAAATTCATACAGTGCAAATATTATTTGGCTTAATACTTAACAGATTTGGCGAAGACTTACCAAGTTTATGAACGGTAGTGTAAATAATTGTAACTTGACAGATTTTGGCTTTCGAATCATAATAATGTATGTGCATAGCTGAGAATGAAAATGTGTTTGGTATAAATGATGCAGAATGTCTTTAGCATCATCAACTAAAGCTGGTTGGCTCATTTCTCGATATTAATTTAATATCATTCGTTATTATACTGCATAATTCAGGGCTTTCAAATTTAGTTCGCAGCCTCTGCGTTGTAATAGGTAACGAAGCTACGTTCGTTGTATCGAAATATCATGATTTTTCTTTTTCGCAAAAGATGGGACGAAAGTTGCATGTTAGCTTTTCGATTTCATTATCATTATTCACAATTTATCGGCCAGAACACCAGCCAAAAGCGTGTAGTTAAATAGGGCGACCGGGCCAAAGTGAAACTACAGGTGAATCTGTGTTGAATGCCAAATTTCTTTTGGGGTCTATTTTTCTATATTCTGTTTTTCAAACTTTTTCTTGCAACAGACGAAGCCGCACGTTAATAAAGTGGTCCGTAAGGCAGATGTCAGTATTGGGCAACGCTATACAACATTTAGAATGACGTAAAAACCGTTTCTTACCTGCATTGACGATCTGTCATCCGCCATTTTTCATCGAAGCCTTTGCGTCCAAAATACGAAGCCTATGCGACCGCTACGCAGCCTGTGCGTATGTATTGACCAGTGTGAAACTTGCCATATGTATTCTCTGTAGCTATGCCAAATTTCATGAAAATCCGAAACACTGGTGTTTTACATCTTGAATGGATGTAGGCCGTTTCTGCAAAATTACTGTTTTATTGAAATCATCCAAGAACCTCACAAAAAGGCATTGCCCTCAAAATTCCTAACACTTGTGTTATAAACAGGAGATTATACAAATCACTATGAATACATCTTGAGCTGATCTAGTTTAGAAAACATTAAAATATCATGACTTTCTGGTATATGCCTTTCATTTATACACTATGATTTATCCAAAATAGTTTAGATAGTAAAATACTAAATCAAAAGGTATTCTAATCAACAAATTAGGCGTAACAATATATATCGTTTTTTATTAGCACCAAAAATATTGAGAACATGTTCAACTTTATTTAATGACTTTACAGAAGTCATGCTACTAAAATAGGTGTAAGGCAAGGAGATCCATTACTTTCATTGCCATACCGAGATGGTATGCAAGGACGCAATGGTCAGTTGTTACTAGTACAAATAGTACTGTTCATAAATCCATGGCCAAATTAAGCCTTAGATATACTCTGTCTTTATGTACACTGGATTCTTATTCTAACAAAAAAGTTAGAGTAATTATTGGTCAGTATTTCCAAAAATCAAAACTGACACTGATATGGAGTTTCTGTTGCAAAATATATCATTGATGAATGAGGCACAGGATATTTGGTGTAAACCAAGCTGTTCCATGACCTAGAGGAATTTTGCTATTAGACAGGGAGAGAAACAGTTTCCTTCCTTACAGTACACATGCATAAAAATGTCTCTTTTCTGCATTGGAACTATAATTGTTGACGTTT
The DNA here is from genome assembly GCA_963580285.1 of Lucinisca nassula. Lineage (NCBI taxonomy): Eukaryota > Metazoa > Mollusca > Bivalvia > Lucinida > Lucinidae > Lucinisca > Lucinisca nassula. The sequence goes on from OY757023.1 coordinate 91,624,744, forward strand.
CTTAAGTTTCTTATTTTGTCTGTTTTTACTTTGTCAATATAGTGGTTAATTTATCCAAAGTGAGCTTTTAGCATTTTTTTCTGGTTGTAAAACACTTATTGAATGTTTCTGCTGAATGCAAGTTCACTGTTCTTTTTAAGCACTGTTCTTGCTTGCTTTCTTGTTCATTATTACCGGTACATTTCTGTGCAATTTATATCTCAGCTTAGAAAGAGCATTGCAGTGTTTGGACAGAAAAAGCATCACCATGTATTTGCTGAGTTTAGTTATAGTATAGTAGGCTTATCTTACATACATGTAACACATAATTCAGTTGTTCATTTAAAATTCTATATAAAATCTTTTTTCACTTGTAAAGAAGTTCCTGAGCTTGTTGTACTTTTGTACTGTTACTGTACTCGTCTTTTGTGAGTTCTCACAGTTCCTTTCTGGGTGTTGAGTGTATTTTAATTGTTTGGGTGGACTGCGTCTTATTATCGTGGTTCAGTATGAATTCTTATCACTTTCCCTGCATTGGTATCAGCTGAAATATATTCAGCTCAATCTGACATTTTGTAGTAAAAGTGAATTGATATCACTTTTACTACATGGGCATTTTAAATTAATGTAGAAATTGTTCTTAATATCAAGTGTTTTTGTGATATTTTTGCAACAGCTGAGAAACATTCGGCTGAGTTTTAGACAAAAATGCTTCTGTCAAAGATTACTACTGTGTGTGTCCTGCTGGAAAAAGGGCTATCGGCATTTGTGGACACACAGCTAGTATCCTTTATTCTCTTGGAAATTTGGCTTATCAGTCCACAATACAACCACTATCACAGGCCAGCCACTCCAAGTCTTCAATGCTTTCATAGAGCAAAGGATTGAGCAGGCACAAATGGGGCCGGTTTCAGCTCCGCGTGGAAGCATCATGCAGCCTATCTATTTCTTCAAGCCCCGATGGGCGGGGGCTCGAAATAATACTTATAATTATGCTATGAACTACTTACACAAACCATACTATACTATAGCCATCAAAATTGAAAGCAATAGTAAAGTATTATTAAACAGCATAACCAAAAAATGATAATCATATAATTTCACATTTTGCTGAATCAGGACTATCAGTATTCAGTGTTAAAACACAATGTTACCGGCCCTCAATTTCCATGAAATATCATCTAGATATTCCTAAGATATGTGGATAGTTTTCATACTAAAATGGTGTCTTGACAAAAATTGGAACATGGTAAAATTTCATATAAAATTTTAATGAATACAAAACTTGGAGCTGAAACATGGGGATACCATCAAAGAAAATTGAATGCCCGGCCACTATTGCTAGACATATGAGGCCATTCATAGTATCAACAAACTCACCAATTATGGCTTTGATTAATAAATTATTGCAGAACTAGATATATGAAACTCTGGATACTGTAGACAGGTTTCTATCAGAGTATTCTCTGTTGTAATAGAGACTTCATAAAAAAGTAATAAATTTACTACGGAAATAACATTTAACAAGAGGGCCATGATGGCTCTGGATCACTCACCTGATCCATAGAGTAACAAGGGGGCCCCGGAGAGGGCCATTATTGACCCAGGGCTATAATGTGCATAATGTTGTGGGAGGTCTAAACAGGTGAAGCTTCATACCAAATATCAACAAAGGCTATAATTTGAACAATCTTGGCAAAGGTCCACTAGATGAAGCTAAACACCAAATATCAAAGACCTGGGCCTTGCAGTTTCCAGGAAGATTTTTTTTAAAGATATTCCCTACATAAGCCTATGTAAAACCAAATGGCCCCGGGGCTAGGATGTTTTTGGCCTCAGGGCTATAATTTAAACAATCTTGATAGAGGTCCACTAGAAGAAGCTTCACACCAAATATCAAAGACCTGGGCCTTGCTGTTTCATAGAAAAAGATTTTCAAAGATTATCTCTATATAAATCTATGTAAAACCCAAGGGCCCCGGGGTGGGGCATTTTTTACCCCAGCACTATAATTTGAACAATCTTGGTAGAGGTCCACAAGATGAAGCTTCATACCAAATATCAAAGACCTGGGCCTTGCGGTTTCAGAGAAGAAGATTTTTAAAGATTTTCCCTATGTAAGTTTATGTAAAACCAAAAGGCCCCGGGGCGGGGGCATTTTTGACCCCAGCACTATAATTTAAACAATCTTGGTAGGAGTCCACTAGGTGAAGCTTCATACCAAATAGCAAAGACCTGGGCCTTGCGGTTTCAGAAAAGATTTTTAAAGGTTTCCCCTACATAAGCCCAAAGGGCTCGGGGCATTTTTGACCACAGCACTATAATTTGAACGATCTTGGTAGGGGTCCACTAGATGAAGCTTCATACCAAATAGCAAAGACCTGGGCCATGCGGTTTCAGAGAAGAAAATTTTTAACCCTTTACCACTCAGGGATTTTGTTTTCGCTGATTTTCACAGTGTTGTGCCTGACAGCAACTTCAACTAGCCATTGTTTCATAATGGATGGTCTGTTTTACACCAAACTCGGTACGAATGTTCATTGGGCAGTAGTCGTTCAAATGCAACCTTTCATGACTTGATCATTGTTGTCATGGTAATGAGGGGGCATCTCAAAGTTGGCAAAAAGTGTGATTTCACATGAATTTTTGACCAAATCTTAATCTTCACACAGCTGTCAAGGCAACATTTAAGGGGATTGGCACTGGCCATTTTAACTGTTTGCAGCATGTTTTATCAGCATCAATTTTGTGGCATTTTTGATCCCAGCCACCCTTAGATATAAATTTTAGCAGCCGGTTGGGCCATACACCCAACATTTTTCGGATGTGAGGGGGGGGGGGACACCCCCCCTTTAATCCCCCCCCCCCCCAAATTATTTTTAGCAGGGAGGCGCGCGAAAAAACAGGTCACTTTTTTGCCAAACAAATCTTAAAGCAAACTTAACTATACAGGGGTAGGAAATGCAGATTTTAGGTGCTTCTGGGGCTTAAAATGGGGTTGGGGGGGGGGGGGGCAGACACGTAAAAACACGTATCTGAGTGGGAAAGGGTTAAAGAGTTTCTCTATATAAGCCCATGTAAAACCAAAGGGCCCTGGGGCGGGGGCATTTTTGGTCCCAGTACTATAATTTGAACAACCTTGGCAGGGGTCCACTAGATGAAGCTTCATACCAAATATCAAAGACCTAGGCCTTGTGGTTTCAGAGAAGAAGATTTTTAAAGATTTTCCCTATATAAGCCCATGTAAAACCAAAGGGCCCCGGGGCAGGGGCAGTTTCGGCCCCAGCACTATAATTTGCCTATAATTTGAACAATCTTGATAGGGGTCCACTAGATGAAGCTTCATACCAAATATCAAAGACCTAGGCCTTGCGGTTTCAGAGAAGAAGATTTTTAAAGATTTTCCCTATATAATCCTATGCAAAAACCAAAGGGTCTTGGTGGTGATGGTAATTTTGGACCCAGCACTATATTTTGAACAATCTTGGTAGGGGTCCACTAGATGAAGCTTAATACCAAATATCAAAGACCTGGGGCCTTGTGATTTCAGAGAAGAAGAATTTTTAAATTTTCGGTGAAAAAATCTATTTTGGGCTCCTGTGACCTAGATGTGCAACGGACCGGAACCATTTGAACAACTTTGAAAGGGGACCACCTAAGGATCATTCCTGTGAAGTTTGGTCAAAATCCGATCAGTGGTTTAGGAGCAGATGTCGTTTGAAGAAATTGTTTACGCACACACGCACTGACGACGGACGAAAAGTGATCACAAAAGCTCACCTTGTCACTACGTGTCAGGTGAGCTAAAAAGGAATGCATCGTTAATTATAATGATTATACCCAAGGCAATTATTGTGCATAATTTCATCAAATTCCAAGCGTGGGCAGAAACCAATGTAAATTTCCTACGTACGCTGAAAGACCCACCAGAAAACTTGCCATATGTATCCTCTGTAGCTATGCCAAATTTCATGAAAATCCGAAACACTGGTGTTTTACATCTTGAATGGATGTAGGCCGTTTCTGCAAAATTACTGTTTTATTGAAATCATCCAAGAACCTCACAAAAAGGCATTGCCCTCAAAATTCCTAACACTTGTGTTATAAACAGGAGATTATACAAATCACTATGAATACATCTCAAGCCGATCTAGTTTAGAAAACATTAAAATATCATGACTTTCTGGTATATGCCTTTCATTTATACACTATGATTTATCCAAAATAGTTTAGATAGTAAAATACTAAATCAAAAGGTATTCTAATCAACAAATTAGGCGTAACAATATATATCGTTTTTTATTAGCACCAAAATTATTGAGAACATGTTCAACTTTATTTAATGACTTTACAGAAGTCATGCTACTAAAATAGGTGTACGGCAAGGCGATCCATTACTTTCATTGCCATACCGAGATGGTATGCAAGGACGCAATGGTCAGTTGTTACTAGTACAAATAGTACTGTTCATAAATCCATGGCCAAATTAAGCCTTAGATATACTCTGTCTTTATGTACACTGGATTCTTATTCTAACAAAAAAGTTAGAGTAATTATTGGTCAGTATTTCCAAAAATCAAAACTGACACTGATATGGAGTTTCTGTTGCAAAATATATCATTGATGAATGAGGCACAGGATATTTGGTGTAAACCAAGCTGTTCCATGACCTAGAGGAATTTTGCTATTAGACAGGGAGAGAAACAGTTTCCTTCCTTACAGTACACATGCATAAAAATGTCTCTTTTCTGCATTGGAACTGTAATTGTTGACGTTTCTTAAGTTTCTTATTTTGTCTGTTTTTACTTTGTCAATATAGTGGTTAATTTATCCGAAGTGAGCTTTTAGCATTTTTTTCTGGTTGTAAAACACTTATTGAATGTTTCTGCTGAATGCAAGTTCACTGTTCTTTTTAAGCACTGTTCTTGCTTGCTTTCTTGTTCATTATTACCGGTACATTTCTGTGCAGTTTATATCTCAGCTTAGAAAGAGCATTGCAGTGTTTGGACAGAAAAAGCATCACCATGTATTTGCTGAGTTTAGTTATAGTATAGTAGGCTTATCTTACATACATGTAACACATAATTCAGTTGTTCATTTAAAATTCTATATAAAATCTTTTTTCACTTGTAAAGAAGTTCCTGAGCTTGTTGTACTTTTGTACTGTTACTGTACTCGTCTTTTGTGAGTTCTCACAGTTCCTTTCTGGGTGTTGAGTGTCTTTTAATTGTTTGGGTGGACTGCGTCTTATTATTGTGGTTCAGTATGAATTCTTATCACTTTCCCTGCATTGGTATCAGCTGAAATATATTCAGCTCAATCTGACATTTTGTAGTAAAAGTGAATTGATATCACTTTTACTACATGGGCATTTTAAATTAATGTAGAAATTGTTCTTAATATCAAGTGTTTTTGTGATATTTTTGCAACAGCTGAGAAACATTCGGCTGAGTTTTAGACAAAAATGCTTCAGTCAAAGATTACTACTGTGTGTGTCCTGCTGGAAAAAGGGCTATCGGCATGTGTGGACACACAGCTAGTATCCTTTATTCTCTTGGAAATTTGGCTTATCAGTCCACAATACAACCACTATCACAGGCCAGCCACTCCAAGTCTTCAATGCTTTCATAGAGCAAAGGATTGAGCAGGCACAAATGGGGCCGGTTTCAGCTCTGCATGGAAGCATCATGCAGCCCATCTATTTCTTCAAGCCCCGATGGGCGGGGGCTCGAAATAATACTTATAATTATGCTATGAACTACTTACACAAACCATACTATACTATAGCCATCAAAATTGAAAGCAATAGTAAAGTATTATTAAACAGCATAACCAAAAAATGATAATCATATAATTTCACATTTTGCTGAATCAGGACTATCAGTATTCAGTGTTAAAACACAATGTTACCGGCCCTCAATTTCCATGAAATATCATCTAGATATTCCTAAGATATGTGGATAGTTTTCATACTAAAATGGTGTCTTGACAAAAATTGGAACATGGTAAAATTTCATATAAAATTTTAATGAATACAAAACTTGGAGCTGAAACATGGGGATACCATCAAAGAAAATTGAATGCCCGGCCACTATTGCTAGACATATGAGGCCATTCATAGTATCAACAAACTCACCAATTATGGCTTTAATTAATAAATTATTGCAGAACTAGATATATGAAACTCTGGATACTGTAGACAGGTTTCTATCAGAGTATTCTCTGTTGTAATAGAGACTTCATAAAAAAGTAATAAACTTACTACGGAAATAACATTTAACAAGAGGGCCATGATGGCCCTGGATCGCTCACCTGATCCATAGAGTAACAAGGGGGCCCCCGGAGAGGGCCATTATTGACCCAGGGCTATAATGTGCATAATGTTGTGGGAGGTCTAAATAGGTGAAGCTTCATACCAAATATCAACAAAGGCTATAATTTGAACAATCTTGGCAAAGGTCCACTAGATGAAGCTAAACACCAAATATCAAAGACCTGGGCCTTGCAGTTTCCAGGAAGATTTTTTTTAAAGATATTCCCTACATAAGCCTATGTAAAACCAAATGGCCCCGGGGCTAGGATGTTTTTGGCCTCAGGGCTATAATTTAAACAATCTTGATAGAGGTCCACTAGAAGAAGCTTCACACCAAATATCAAAGACCTGGGCCTTGCTGTTTCATAGAAAAAGATTTTCAAAGATTATCTCTATATAAATCTATGTAAAACCCAAGGGCCCCGGGGTGGGGCATTTTTGACCCCAGCACTATAATTTGAACAATCTCGGTAGAGGTCCACAAGATGAAGCTTCATACCAAATATCAAAGACCTGGGCCTTGCGGTTTCAGAGAAGAAGATTTTTAAAGATTTTCCCTATGTAAGTTTATGTAAAACCAAAAGGCCCCGGGGCGGGGGTATTTTTGACCCCAGCACTCTAATTTAAACAATCTTGGTAGGAGTCCACTAGGTGAAGCTTCATACCAAATAGCAAAGACCTGGGCCTTGCGGTTTCAGAAAAGATTTTTAAAGGTTTCCCCTACATAAGCCCAAAGGGCTCGGGGCATTTTTGACCACAGCACTATAATTTGAACGATCTTGGTAGGGGTCCACTAGATGAAGCTTCATACCAAATAGCAAAGACCTGGGCCATGCGGTTTCAGAGAAGAAAATTTTTAACCCTTTACCACTCAGGGATTTTGTTTTCGCTGATTTTCACAGTGTTGTGCCTGACAGCAACTTCAACTAGCCATTGTTTCATAATGGATGGTCTGTTTTACACCAAACTCGGTACGAATGTTCATTGGGCAGTAGTCGTTCAAATGCAACCTTTCATGACTTGATCATTGTTGTCATGGTAATGAGGGGCATCTCAAAGTTGGCAAAAAGTGTGATTTCACATGAATTTTTGACCAAATCTTAATCTTCACACAGCTGTCAAGGCAACATTTAAGGGGATTGGCACTGGCCATTTTAACTGTTTGCAGCATGTTTTATCAGCATCAATTTTGTGGCATTTTTTATCCCAGCCACCCTTAGATATAAATTTTAGCAGCCGGTTGGGCCCAACATTTTTCGGATGTGAGGGGGGGGGGGGGACACCCCCACTTTAATCCCCCCCCCCAAATTATTTTTAGCAGGGAGGCGCGCGAAAAAACAGGTCACTTTTTTGCCAAACAAATCTTAAAGCAAACTTAACTATACAGGGGTAGGAAATGCAGATTTTAGGTGCTTCTGGGGCTTAAAATGGGGTTGGGGGGGGGGGGTGGGGGGGCAGGCACGTAAAAACACGTATCTGAGTGGGAAAGGGTTAAAGAGTTTCTCTATATAAGCCCATGTAAAACCAAAGGGCCCTGGGGCGGGGGCATTTTTGGTCCCAGTACTATAATTTGAACAACCTTGGCAGGGGTCCACTAGATGAAGCTTCATACCAAATATCAAAGACCTAGGCCTTGTGGTTTCAGAGAAGAAGATTTTTAAAGATTTTCCCTATATAAGCCCATGTAAAACCAAAGGGCCCCGGGGCAGGGGCAGTTTCGGCCCCAGCACTATAATTTGCCTATAATTTGAACAATCTTGATAGGGGTCCACTAGATGAAGCTTCATACCAAATATCAAAGACCTAGGCCTTGCGGTTTCAGAGAAGAAGATTTTTAAAGATTTTCCCTATATAATCCTATGCAAAAACCAAAGGGTCTTGGTGGTGGTGGTAATTTTGGCCCCAGCACTATAATTTGAACAATCTTGGTAGGGGTCCACTAGATGAAGCTTAATACCAAATATCAAAGACCTGGGGCCTTGTGGTTTCAGAGAAGAAGAATTTTTAAATTTTCGGTGAAAAAATCTATTTTGGGCTCCTGTGACCTAGATGTGCAACGGACCGGAACCATTTGAACAACTTTGAAAGGGGACCACCTAAGGATCATTCCTGTGAAGTTTGGTCAAAATCCGATCAGTGGTTTAGGAGCAGATGTCGTTTGAAGAAATTGTTTACGCACACACGCACTGACGACGGACGAAAAGTGATCACAAAAGCTCACCTTGTCACTACGTGTCAGGTGAGCTAAAAAGGAATGCATCGTTAATTATAATGATTATACCCAAGGCAATTATTGTGCATAATTTCATCAAATTCCAAGCGTGGGCAGAAACCAATGTAAATTTCCTACGTACGCTGAAAGACCCCCTTTGGGAGATGCCTGAAACTGAACCTACAATCCTTGGTTTATCAGGCGAGTGACTTAACTACTACACCAGGAAAGCTTCTTGTTCAAGCCTTAAAGGGAATGGGTACACCTGAGATTTTTCCACTTTCAAAGGGAGACAACTTTCGTTTTTCTACAAACTCTGTCCCACTGTAAAATGGGTCTACTCTTAACGAATTTGCTCATCAGGAGCAAATTCTTTCCTTGGTTGACTCCTGTTGACATGGAAGAAAAAAAAAACTTTTGCAGGAGTTGCCTCCCCTGGAGGCATTTCCATTCCCCATAATTGCCAAGGAGATATTACAAGTGTTTGTTTGTTTGGAGTAAAAGCCCAGTCAATTCTATCAAGGTCACAATGAGCCTGTCAATTTACCTAACAGTACCTTTTCTGGGCAGGTTAACATCACGTGAACAAGTCCGTGAAATGAAGACCCCCCTATACTCCACTTTATATAGAGAAAACTGGGGTATACGGGGTTATACATTATTTTTCTTATTTTTGCTCCAAGACATAGGTTGTGGGTTTTCTTTAGAACCGCCTCAATGCATGGGCGTAGCTGTTGGTGAGATTGGTGCGATTTGGTCTCACCAATATTTTATATTGGTGCGACTAGTCTCACCAATAACTTTGACAATAATAGAGCATAATTCTTGGCAAAAGGTGCAAAATTATTTCTATCATTCAAGCAGAGAAAACTCTTCCCAAAATACACCCAGAAGCCACCACAATGCAGCATTTTTTTTTTTCAACAATTTTCCATGGACCTTCATCCCTTCCCTAGGAGGGCTTTGCGCCTTCGGCGCTGTATATGTTTTGGTCGCACCAATATCAAATTCATGGCTACGCCTCTGCAATGAGGCAGTGCTAACGAGCACCCACAACCTATGTTTGCAGTATTTATAAGAAAAATATCAAGGATTTTCATCAGAAAAATGGCCATTTTGGAGATGTGAAAAAATGCCCTATGTTGCACGGATGTGTTATCGTAATGTTCTGGGCAGGTTTATGCAAAAGCAGTTAACCATTACAGTGCACTGAAGGCCTCCTAGCAAAACCTATAACAACCTATAATTTTGCGTCAAAACCTATGCAACCTTTATATTCTTCATAAAGCCTATAAAAAGCCTGTATTACCTATATTTTTCTCTATTTGAACTTTCTCGCAACTCAACCCTAACTTTTCTTCAAAATGTGCATCTATATTTACTTTTTAGTACAAAACATATTATGAAAAATGTCAAGAAATTGTAATTTTTTCCTCGCTGGCTTCGCTCACTAACTTATTTGAGTAATTATGATGCAAAAGAAAACATCAAATATTTTTTCTTCAGTTTTAAATTTTTATGCGAGTTTGAAGAACCTTTTTTAACCAATATTTTTATTGAAAAACCTGTAAATAACCTATATTTTGAGTAAGAAGAACCTATATAAAAACCTATATTTTCAAAGTGGGCCACTTGAAGGCCTGTGCACATTCTTTCACCAGAAACTAACAACTGTCTTTCTTGAATCAGCGGACGGGAGAGAATGACCCTCGAAAAGATTTCATGATCAATCTCCACGAAAGAATGATGCTGGCCCGGAATGCATCAAACTTGTGACATGATCACCAGTCAGTCTCACATCCGACTGAGCTACCGAGCCCAGGGTATTACAAGTGAAGCTTCCCAAAAAGCCACTATTAAAATGCGGACTGGTTTAGTAAAATGACAATTGTAGACTGGTTAGTTACTTCATTTTTGAGGCTTTTGAAGAACTTACTAGGCTATCAATGTCACTTAGGAACGAGTCTGGTAAGTTTCAAGCAATACAAGAAAACTAGACAAAGTGCCCAGTGGGGCACGTATACCCCCGGCCAGTGCCATCGCCTGAGTTGAAAATGGCAATAGCAAAAGGTTCTTTGCATATACAGGCCACATTCCATACAAGTAGTCATACTGGTTGTTGCTACCAAATTTTAAGTCTCTATGTACAGTAGTTATTGAGAAATCTTTGACACAAAATAATAAAAATATACACTATTAAACAGCAAGAACTACAAAGGGAAATAACTCTAAAAGGCCTGACCCCTTGGCCCTTATTTTCTTTCCCACAATACAACTAGTCATACTGATCATGTTTGCAAAATTTCAAGTTTCTATGTACAGTAGTTATTGAGAAATCTTTGACACAAAATAAAAATATACACTATTAAACAGCAAGAACTACAAAGGGAAATAACTCTAAAAGGCCTGACCCCTTGGCCCTTATTTTCTTTCCCACAATACAAGTAGTCATACTGATCATGTGTGCAAAATTTCAAGTTTCTATGTGAAGCAGTTCCTGAGATATCTTTAACACAAAATAATTGTTTACGGACAGACAGACAGACAGACGGAAAAGACAAAAACTATATACCCCCATTGCATACTTCGTATGCCGGGGGTATAATAACAGAATACGTGATATATTTTATTACAAAATGTTCATTTGAATTATAGTAAATACATGGTTAGTGTCTTTAATAATAAAATATAATCGGTGAGCCTTAGACAATTTTTAGGGGCGAGCTTTAGCGAGCCCCTATAAAATTGTCGCGGCGAACCGATTATATTTTTTTATCAAAGACACTAATCATGTATTTAGTTTATACCGCAATTCGAAACACCCAAGGGTTTTGCAATAATTTAGCAAATTTAAGCAAAAAAGACCACAAACAATGAGGCATGTTAAACGATATTCAGTGCCATGGCACGCACACGTAGTACAACGTGACATCAAGGAGTGCAAAGTTTATGACGTCACCGCGCCACGCAGAAGTTGAAAACAACATGGACACTCGAATAAAAGTTTCTCAGCGCTTTCCATTCTGTATGAAAAGCTACAAATAAATAGCTTATTTTAGCTTTAGAATTTATTTTCGAGGTTGAGACGCAACCGCAGTAGCAGTGCGCAATTATTCCAACTGACCATTCAAATCATGAAAGCCCGACAAGGTAAGAATTTAGCTGAAATTCCTGAAAATCTGTTTAAAAAATATTGTAAAGACTATAACTTGCAGTTTCGTTGTTTCCCCGTGTACAAAAGGTTGCATGTTATTGTTTACACTTGCAAATTAGGGACCTGAAAAGTAGGTCTGGTCTATAAACGGTCACTAGACGTATTATAGGTCACTACCAATAATAGCGTGCAGTTACTCGACCCCCTTTATTAGGTTACTAGAATGCCTGGTTTCAGTATAAAAGTTCTTATTTTAACCCATTCCCACATGGGGACTTTGAGAATTTTGCTGGTTCTCACAGCCTGACAGCATCTTCAAATAGCCATAATTTCATAATGGATAGTCTGTTTTATACCACACTCTGCATGAATGTTCACTGGGCAGTAGCCTTTTAAATGCAAACTTTCTCAGCTTAATCACTGTTGCCATGGAAATAAGGGTGACTATGGTTTGGCTATATAGTTGCTGTTCAGATCACCTCCCTCCATAAATATGTATGCCCCTGCCCGAGGCTTGAAGAAATAGATTGGGCTGCACGGTGCTTCCACGCAGAGCAGAAACCGACTGCCCACGTGTACAGGTAAACCACTTAGAAGGTCTAAGCCTGTGCAAGGCAAAGAGGTGCATGTCAGACCGTCTATGCATATAAACCCTTTGGTTTCATTGGGCGGCAGGGCCTTTAGATGTCATTTCATCTCAATGTAAAAGTCCCACAAAATTGGAAACATCTCCAAAATGACCTAAATAGTGTTGATGTTAAACCCCAAATCAAACAAACAAATCCATAAACCCCAAATCAAACAAACAAATCCATAAATATGACCAATCACTGAAATTGGTTTCCACTATCCAGTGTTTGGTTCATTGAACCAAACACAGGAAAGTGGAAACCAATTTCACTTTCCAGTGTTTGGTTTCCACTTTCCAGTGTTTGGTTCCAGTGTTTGGTTCAATGAACAGGCTAATAATGGTTTATGAGTGGAATACTGTATATACCATATGTATTCGGACAGACAGGCCTTAGCAAACAATGTACACCCAGATGAAACTGCAGAATGTGGTGTCACATCAGGGTCTACACTGTTTGCCACTCATCCAGCTATTTTTAGACTCAACATCGGGTTATAAATTGTACTTGTTCAAATTTTAGATCAAATATGGTAAGGTTTTGATATGTCAAAATATTTGGGGTAAATACAATATTAGCAGCGATGCTGTAGAGACCACAATTAGTTGAAAAACTACCACTCAGTAAAGAATCTACACCATCTGGGACTGGCTTATAACCTTGTGGCCTGGAGCTTAAACCCCTTGTATACTAGTGGACTCTTTCATTACTATATGTTGGACAAGTCCATTTGTCATATATGGGGTGTCAGACCTGTTTTTTTTTCTCATTTTTATTGCATTTATAATGGAAAATTCTGTTAGCAAACAGTGTAGGCCCTGAACAGACGCCGGGTTCTGTGGCGTCTGATCTGGGCCTGCACTGTTTGCCAAGGTACCCCTTTAGGGGTTTCCCTGCATGCGGTGGGTTAAATTTCCTCGACATCATGCTGATGGCAGGCGAATTTATAACAAAGGAAAGAATTACATTGAATATATTTAATTATAAAGATGTATCCAGCTTCTGTCGATAAAATGGCTCTACATATACAAGAATCAATCTCTTCTCAATATCCACCTATCATCTCCACAAAACATCACGAAAACACGCCTTTATTATTTAGACCCCCTCGAACCCCACTTTTATATAGTAAAACTGGGGTTTGCAGGGGTATACATTATTTTTCTTATTTCTGCTAAAAACATAGATTGTGGGTACTCGTTAGAACCGCCTCATCGAGGCGGTTCTAACGAGTATCCACAATCTATGTTTAAAGCAGAAATAAGAAAAAAATACCGAAATTTTCGTCGGAAAATTTTCATTTTTCGGTGGTAAAATTTACAATGTATTTGTATCCACGTGTTTTTGTGATGTAACAGAGGTTCCCACTGATTCAGATGAAACAAGAAAAATGCCTAATGGCATTATGGACGGGTTTTTCATTTTCTTTTGTAAAAGAGCCAGACCACAGAAATTTAAAGAGAACCAGATAGTACCCCTAAGAAACACTGGACAAGAAATCTCGTTTTAAGTGTTTTGATTAAAAAAAAAATACAAGTTTTGCCCAAAAAAGCTATTTTCTTATAGGAAAGAGCTTAACAGACTGCAGCAGTTGAAAGAGTACCAAAAAGTACCCCTAAGTAAAAATGAACAAGAATTAAATCTTGTTTTCATGCCTTTGCATAAAAAACAAAAGTTATATTTTTCCAAAAAAAACAAAACAAAAAAAAACTACAAACGTAAAAGTAATAATAACTGTTTATGTTCTTTTAAGAAAGATGGGAAAAAAATCCTCTACCAGGATTTGAACCCACAACCCTCTAGTTCAGACTCCAGCACTCTATCAACTGCACTACCAAGCTCTCAAGTGAAATAAGGGAGGTAATACAGAGCAAAACATCTAAATAAACTTAAGTTAAAAAAAGGCAATTTTCACCAAAACGTTGATCACTGGTGGCATTAATGGATTGTATATGAAAGGGGTACCTCCAATGAAGAAACCGTCCTTATATGAAAGCAATCTGCAGAAGAATAAAGATAACATATCACTTTGAAAAAAAGTTAACCAAAAGGTGAACTATGGACGCCGCCCGCCCGCCCGTATATCACTATTGTTTTTAAAAACCCATCCATAAAGAAGTAATGAAGATAATTTAATTAAGGGATAATTTTCCTTAATTTTTGTTGGAAACATTCATGTTGTGGGTACTTGTTAGAATTGCCTCAATGAGGCGATTCTAACAAGTACCCACAACATCTTTTTTATGGAGAAATAGGAAAAATTATCCCAAAATTATCCTTATAACTATAGCTATGGCCCAGAAATGAGGGGGCAGCTTCAGTTTCTCTTTACCACAAAAACATCATGTGATTAGGTCAAATATAAATCTGCTTGATTAGCAAACAGGGTAGACCATTACAATAACACACCTGTGCAATATAGTGCCTTTAATCACATCTCAAAAATGGCTACTTTTCTGATGAAAATCTGTGATATTTTTCTTATTTCTACTACAAAACTACGTTGTGGGTGCTCGTTAGAACCGCCTCATAGAGGCGGTTCTAACGAGTACCCACAACCTATATATTGGGGCACAAAATAAGAATAATAATGTACACCCCTGTAAATCCCAGTTTTCTCTATATAAAGTGGGGTTTAGAGGGTGTTCATTTTACAGACATGCTCACATAATGCATGACCTGTTTTGAAATTCAATGGCCCATTCAATACTATTTCGGATCATATCTAGTAGGTCAGGATAACCACACCTTTTCTGGACAAGTTTAGAGTTAAGCAGCTAACCAGAACATGCTCATTCTCTCGCCAGAACCTGACAAATGGCCTTGTAGAATCGCAATAAGAGAGAGAATGACCGAAGGAAGACATCATAATCAATCTCCACAAAATGTAGTCCGACTGAGTGGGTATCCAGTCGGTCCCACATCCATCTGAGCCACTGAGGCTCACAGGGTGGACTTGAAACCACATGATTTTTTTTAATCTAAAAAGATCCATAACTCCGTAACTCTGCTTGTCTACAATGTTTTAACTGTGTTTTTCTGTTCCGACATTACATTTTATATTTAAACTAATATTCACTATTTACAAATAGGCAATAAATAGATAATCTAAATCCTTAACAGGCTTAAAGCAAGCTTTCAGCAGACAGCATTCTAAATTTTTTTATTTTTCTATTTAATTTTTTTTAAATATTTTTTTTTAGGAATTAGCCTTTTTTGGGTCACTTATGCAATACTGTAACAATCCCAAGTATTGGGACAGATAGGCCTTAGCAAACAGTGAAGACCCAGATCAGACTGCTCCTGAAGGAGCAGTCTGATCAGGGTCTACACTGTTTGCCATTCCGTCTGCACCTTTAAGACTCCTTGCTGGCTCGTGAAACAAAATTGTCAAAATTTTACAAGAATTATAGCAAGTCCTTAAGGCGTCCCAATTTTTAGGATTTTTATGCTGAGTGCCCTTTACTTTTTTATGACCAATTTCCAGTACGGAAACACATATGTGTGACACAGTCCATTTTTCTGTATCTTCAAAAGAGCTAATTTTCTGATGAAAAATTGTGAAAGTTTTTCTTAAATATACACTCCAAACAAAGGTTGTGGGAACTCATTAGAACCACCTCAATGAGGTGGTTCTAAAGAGTACCCACAACCTAAGCCTTGGAATAGTAATAAGGAAAATATTATATACCCCTGCAAACCCCAGTTTTCTCTATATATTTATAAAGTGGGATTAAGAGGGGTGTTTATTACACAGACTTGTTTAAAGTAAAATATATCTCTTGGGCAATAACATCATTACAATATGTGACAAATTATTATACAATTTGGGATTAGAACGAAAGCACAAGTACTTATATAGTTCTTCTCCCAGAATATGTTTAAACCAAAATATATCTCATCACAGTTTCCTTTCCTGTGAAACAAGCTTCACAGAAAACCTAGGTGACCATGTTCTCTTAAATGGCCAAATTATTTCCTGAAATACTAGTGCCCTTTTCCTAAGGGCATGTTATTTTTGAAAGAGTTGTCACTCCTGAAAGTTGCCTGACCCAAGGATCAAACCAGCAACCGACTGAACACCAGCTGGACGTGCATCTGACTGAGCTTCTGGGCCCAGCATTTAATGCTTCTGCACTATTATATTATAAGTGAAGTGCGTAGACACGAAACTTTACACATACCAAATGTGAAACATACAAAAAAATAGGAAATGACTCATTTACAAAACTTGGTCACAAAATAATAATATACAAGTTTATAAAAAGTTGACTGTACAATTTGGCCAAGTTGTTCAAAGCATAGTTAACTTAATGAGCTCATTAGTGGTCAAAATGAAAACTGTTCTAGTAAGTGTAAAATCTAATATAGTGTTATTTTTGCTGAAAAAAATGTGAGCAGCTTTTGCATTTGCAAAAGCTGCTCACATTTTTTTCAGCAAAAATATAAGTATATTAGCCATATTAAAGGATGTGTTTTAACAATATGTTAACTAATGACATCATGAGTGTTAATGTCATTACTTTAATTAAATGAAGCGTTTTAACAATATGTTAACTAATGACATTAGTGTAAATGTCATTAATTTAATTAAATGAAGCGTTTTAACAATATGTTAACTAATGACATCATTAGTGTAAATGTCATTAATTTAATTAAATGAAGCATTTTAACAATATGTTAACTAATGACATCATTAGTGTAAATGTCATTAATTTAATTAAATGAAGCGTTTTAACAATATGTTAACTAATGACATCATTAGTTTTGAACAACTGACCCCTGGTAGACAAACAAATCTTGGCAAACCAAACCCACAAACTTACACAACTGAGGCTATGCCTGGTCATATCATTTTGTGGGTTTCAGCTTGCCTTGGCC
The DNA here is from genome assembly GCA_963580285.1 of Lucinisca nassula. Classification (NCBI taxonomy): domain Eukaryota; kingdom Metazoa; phylum Mollusca; class Bivalvia; order Lucinida; family Lucinidae; genus Lucinisca; species Lucinisca nassula. The sequence goes on from OY757023.1 coordinate 91,641,912, forward strand.
AAATTAATATAAACAAACACAACACATAAACACTACAAAAGAAATTTATAAACAACCTTAGAATATATCACAAAAGTTTAGAATGAAAGGCCCCTATAAAAATAACCATCAAACTCCTGATCACCGGTCAGACGTGCATTTGACTGAGGAACCGAGGGTGCCCTCTTAAGCCATTTTTGTACCAAATGGAATTTTCCTCCTTATATATATAGAGCAGGAGCCCACTTCAAAATTTAGGAATGATAGATTGTGTTTTCTTCAAGATTTATTTGGAAAATGGCTGAACATTATGCAAACAGTGTAGGCCAAGATCAGACGCCGCATTCTGCGGCATCTGATCTGGGCCTGCACTGTTTGCCCAACTACCCGTTTTGGGGTTTCCAGGACGAAATGGGTTAATGGATCATGCAGAATACACTTTCAAAGGCTTTGATACAGAAAGTCTGAACGAGAAAAAAATCACAGAGTATTTCAAGTCAAGTCTTTTCAAAACTGATAAAAGCAAAATATAAAAAAATAAATTAGACAGAAACCAGTCTGTAATATACATGTATGTTGTAAAATGACAAATGACATTTAGTGCATATCACAAATGAAACACGTTTTTTTTTCATTGGCTAGAAACACATCACTTGCAAGTCGCTAATCCGTGGTAGATGCAAAGTGGGCACCATAACATTTGAATCGGACCGGTCCAAGTCCAGTCTTATAGTGCTCGCTACGGAGATAACTAGAAATTTTTTAAGGACAATCGCGATTAACTTACTGGTTGTCACTCCGCTGAATTGCAGGAAACCAGCCTAATAACATGCCCTTCACCTTTCAAATGTTGTATGTTTGTAATGTATCATTTTGCAGTAGTTGTTCAATGCACTAAAAGAAATAGAGCCCTAAGCTTTGGGCACTACCAAGGCTTATGGACTGCCTAAGGGCCTGGCTCTGGCCCTCGGGCAGTCCACAAACCTTAATAGTGCCCCCAGCTTAGGTTACTAACGCTTCAATAGAATAAATGACTATGAATTTGTGTAAGTATACAGAGAACCCTAGGTTTAATGACAGTATTTGTTAATGAACATTTTACTGTTATAAAGATGATGATGATGATTTTGTGTTTAACCCTCTTTGTGGGTCATAAGTGTCGAATGATTTATGATAAAAAAGTGTTAACCCTCAAGATGCCGAGGAAAACTACATCTGAAAATGTCAACTGCTTATGTCGTCTGCTGAATCTTCTTGCGAACGTTTTAAAATATTTTTTTTCATATAGGCATACAGTGTGGACCCAGATCAGACTGCTCCTGGAGGAGCAGTCTGATCTGGGTCCACACTGTTTGCAAAACAATCTAATTTTAAAGTACTTGGTAGATGACAATGCAGATGACAATTGTCGTAATTGGCATTTTATGGGTTACATTATGAGGATGATGAGAGTAAAAGTGTTAAAAAGAATCCAAAGAAGAGGTAGTATTTTCTGTGTTCTTGTGAAGACTGATGGCAATAGCTTTGTGATCAGTTTTACCATTCACAGCATACTCTTTAAAGCAGGTGGGTGAGAAAAATAATCACTGATGGGGTTGAGACCTGTACAAGGAAATCTCGGACTCGTTTTCAGTTTATTTAAGTACCTTACACAGTCTTAACCTTTAACCTGCTGAATATTCAATTAAGCCACACTCATTTCTGACTTTGAACCAATCAGATTACTTGATGCAGCTTATTTCTACATATTCATAAACTGAATGTCAAACTGTGTAGATCCTGATCAGATGGCTTCTTCAGAAGCCATCTGATCTGGATCTACACTGTTTGCAAAGATAGGGCTTGTCGCCTACAGCAGGGTAAAGGTTAAATAGACTGAAAACTTACCTAAGAATTCCTTGTCAAGGTCTCAACGCCACCACAGATTCTATTATTCCACAAATTATTTACAGTTTTCGTGCCAAGAAAGGCTATATATCTACAAAACAAGAATTCTGCCGAAGGCTAAGTAACCCTGTGGGGGTACAGTCACTGAACCATGAAATATGGGTCAAGGTCAAACCGGGATGCTTGCATTAAAGTTGTCATCAGTCAGACACGATAGCCCAGTGGTTAATGCGTTAGACTCATGATCGAGAGGTGCATTCGATTCCGGCACCCGGTATCAAGGAGTGTCCATGGGCAAGACACGTAATGACACTGCCTCACTCCACCCAGGTGTAAATGGGTATTAGTGATGTAATAATCACTGCCTCTCTCTCGCGCGCACGTGAAAACATCCGGAATGAGTGTTCAAGTGATTAAATAAGCTTGAAGCTTCCATTGCAATCAAACTAAAATAAAAAATTAGTATAAACTAAAGTTGAAATCTCTAGATGCAATTTTGTACCAAGTGTCATTATCGAAGCTCTTATAGTCCTTAAGAAATACGCTTGACCGTTAGGGTGAACGCTAGGGTGGTTGCAATATTTCACAAAGTCAGTGAACCATGAAATGTAGGCTAAGGTCAAATATGGATGCTTGCATTAAAATTGTCATCCGTAGTATCAATAATGAAGCTCTTATAGTTCTTGAGAAATGGACTTGAACATTCAGGTGAACACTAGTGTGGTCGCAATAGTTCCCAAAGTCAGTGAATCATGAAATGTAGGTCAAGGTCAAAAATGGATGCTTGGATTAAAGTTGCCATCCCTAGATGCAAGTCTGTACCAAGGTAACATTAATGAAGCTCTTATAGTCCTTGACAAAAAGACTTGAACTTTAGGGTGAACGTTTGCATGGTTGCAAATGTTTTCGGACGAACCGACGAACAGACAGAAATTTTGACTCCTATATCTCGCCATGCAAAAAGCAGGTGTGACAATGAACGCAATATCATTGCTATGACAAACCGTAATGATCCTAAAAATTGGGACACACAGGCCTAAGCAAACAATGCAGACCCTGATCAGATGGCTCCTTAAGGAGCAGTCTGATCAGGGGCTACACTGTTTGCCATTCTGTCTCCACTTTTTGGACTCCTTGCTGGATCAAGATACAAATTTGTTAAAATTTTAGGAGAAATACAGCAAGTCCTCAAGGTGTGCAAATTTTTAGGATTTTTAAGGTAGTTTGTTACCCTTGCTATATATAAAAGAATTGTAAATGAATATTTGATCCATATAGTCTTGTATAATATTTCTGTCACCTAATAAACTTCACTCTTCCCAAATATAGCAAATAATGCAGACCCTGATCAGCTAGCATTATCTAGCTTATAAAACTTTTTTCATGTTCAACTCAACTGATCATAAATTTATACATGAACTTTAGACTGTTCATAGATGATAGAGCAACAAGCGCTACAACTTCCAAGTACAAAACAGCATATTTGTCCTGTTAATATATGAGCCAGGGCACAGTATTTCTACTGAACTTACATGAACGCACAGCAAAGAATCAGATCAGTCTGGGCATTCATATAGTCTAACCAGAGACTTCTCTTGCTGCATGAAGGAGCATTGGGCCCTTATCTATCCTTAGAGTGCACAATGAAGACTCGGACCAGACTGCATGGAAGCGCAAGCTGATCGCAGTCTCCGTTGGGCGCACATCTTATTGTAGGTTTCGTCATGCACTAATCATAACTTGCAGACAACATTTTCAATGAATTTTTTTCTCGCTTATTTTTCAGAGAACATCAAGTTAACAAGTTTGATGAAATGAACACTCCCTAAACTCCACTTGGGTTATGTGGGGTATTCACTATTTTGCTTATTTCTGCTCCAAGCCATAGGTTGTCGGTATTTGTTTATACCACCTGAGCTGTCTATCTAGCACCTATGTTTTTTTTATTTGCGGTTTAACCTGGCCGTCAACACTGTATAGGTCATTTTGGGAGACGTTGCTTCCCATTTTGTGGGATCTAGCACCTATAACCTATGTTTTAAGTATAAATAAGAACAAGAGGGCCCAGAGGGCCCTGGTTCGCTCACCTGATCCAAAGCATAACAAGTGGGCCCCGGGCAGGGTCAATTTTGGCCCCAGGGCTAAAATTTGAACAATCTTGGTAGAGGTCCACAAGATGAAGCTTCATATCGAATATGAAAGACCTGGGCTTTCTGGTTTCAGAGAAAAAGATTTTAAAGGTTTATCCTGCATATAGAAGTCTATGTAAAACAAGATTTTCCCTATATAAGTCTATGTTAAACCAAAGGGCCCCGGAGCGGGGGCATTTTTGGCCCCAGTGCTATAATTTGAACAATCTTGGTAGAGGTCCACTAGCTGAAGCTTCATAACAAATATCAAAGACCTAAGCCTTGTGTTTCAGAGAATATGATTTTTAAAGATTTTCCCTATACAAGTCTAGGTAAAACCAAAGGGCCACATGGCGGGGGCATTTTTGGTCTCAGGGCTATAATTTGAACAATCTTTATACAGGTCCACTAGCTGAAGCGTCATAACAAATATCGAAGACCTAAGCCTTGTGGTTTCAGAGAAGAAGATTTTTCAAGATTTTCCCTATATAAGTCTACGTAAAACCAAAGGGCCCCGGAGCCGGGGCATTTTTGGCCCCAGGGCTATAATTTGAACAATCTTGGTAGAGGTCCACAAGATGAAGCTTCATACCAAATATCAAAGACCTGGGCCTTGCAGTTTCAGAGAAGAAGATTTTTAAAGATTTTCCCTATATAAGCCTATGTAAAACAAAAGGGCCCTGGTGCGGGGGCATTTTTGGCCCCAGCACTATAATTTGAACAATCTTGGTAGGGGTCCACTAGATGAAGCTTCATACCAAATATCAAAGACCTGGGCCTTGAGGTTTCAGAGAAGAAGATTTTTCAAGATTTTCCCTATATAAGCCCATGTAAAACCAAAGGGCCCCCATGCGGGGGGCATTTTTAGCTCCAGCACTATAATTTGAACAATCTTGGTAGGGGTCCACTAGATGAAGCTTCATACCAAATATCAAAGACCTGGGCCTTGCAGTTTCAGAGAAGAAGATTTTTAAAGATTTTCCTTATATAAGCCTATGTAAAACAAAAGGGCCCTGGTGCGGGGGCATTTTTGGCCCCAGCACTATAATTTGAACAATCTTGGTAGGGGTCCACTTGATGAAGCTTCATACCAAATATCAAAGACCTGGGCCTAGCGGTTTCAGAGAAGAAGATTTTCCCTATATAAGCCCATGTAAAACCAAAGGGCCCCCATGCGGGGGCATTTTTAGCTTCAGCACTTTAATTTGAACAATCTTGGTAGGGGTCACTAGATAAAGCTTCATACCTAATATCAAAGACCTGGGCCTTGCGGTTTCAGAGAAGAAGATTTTTAAAGATTTTCCCTATATAAGCCCATGTAAAACCAAAGGGCCCCCGTGCGGGGGCATTTTTGGCCCCAGCACTATAATTTGAACAATCTTGGTAGGGGTCCACTAGATGAAGCTTCATACCAAATATCAAAGACCTGGGCCTTGCGGTTTCAGAGAAGAAGATTTTTCAAGATTTTCCCTATATAAGCCCATGTAAAACCAAAGGGCCCTCGTGCGGAGGCATTTTTGGCCCCAGCACTATAATTTGAACAATCTTGGTAGGGGTCCACTAGATGAAGCTTCATACCAAATATCAAAGACCTGGGCCTTGTGGTTTCAGAGAAGAAGATTTTTAAAGATTTTCCCTATATAAGCCTATGTAAAACCAAAGAGCCCCGGGGCGGGGGCATTTTTGGCCCCAGCACTTTAATTTGAACAATCTTGGTAGGGGTCCACTAGATGAAGCTTCATACCAAATATCAAAGACCTGGGCCTTGTGGTTTCAGAGAAGAAGATTTTTAAAGATTTTCCCTATATAAGCCCATGTAAAACCAAAGGGCCCTCGTGCGGAGGCATTTTTGGCCCCAGCACTATAATTTGAACAATCTTGGTAGGGGTCCACTAGATGAAGCTTCATACCAAATATCAAAGACCTGGGCCTTGCGGTTTCAGAGAAGAAGATTTTTTAAGTTTTCGGTGAAAAAAATCTATTTTTGGCTACTGTGACCTATATGTGCAACGGACCGGAACCATTTGAACAACTTTGAAAGGGGACCACCTAAGGATCATTCCTGTGAAGTTTGGTCAAAATCCGATCAGTGGTTTAGGAGGAGATGTCGTTTGAAGAAAAGTTTACGGACGCACGGACGGACGCACGGACGGACGCACGACGGACGACGGACAAAAAGTGATCCCAAAAGCTCACCTTGTCACTACGTGACAGGTGAGCTAAAAATATCACAAATTTCAACAGACAATTATCCATTTTGGAGATATGAAAGAATACAAAATGTTACACGGATGTGTTATCGTAATGATAAGGCTTGAAATTACATGTGAAACTTCCGCTGGGAAGATGATTCAATTGAAATGTCAAGCTGTAATTTTTCTGAAAAATAAAAATATAGACTGTTGTTTGCTCTAGAATTTTCTGCAGAGCATAAAGGGTTAAAATTTCATTATGAAAACACACCTATACAAATGTATTGTAAACTTTACCGCTGAAAAAACGAATATTTTACGGTGAAACAGTGCGCTATTTTTCTTATTTATGCATGAAACATAGATTGTGGGCACTCAGTAGAACCGCCTTGACGAGGCGGTTCTAACGAGTACCCACAATCCATATTTTAGAGCAGAAATAAGAAAAATAAGGTAAACCCCTGTAAACCCCAGTTTTACAATATAAAAGTGGAGTTCAAGGGGGGTTAAAACTATATAGGGGTGTTTTCGTGATGTGTTGTCATTTTGATATTTATCTATACTTCTCATTGTTGAGCAGGAAAAATATTTTACTGCCTGTTTGGTCTGCACTATTTGTTTCTTTTATCTCTAGGATTTGGCTCATATAATAATGTTTAATTAGTTATATTTCTGGCTCCTAGGAAACTTCACCTTCATCATACACAATCTTCAATTGACATCAGTAGAGGGTTCACATATTCAAATCCGTCAAATTCTGATTGGTCAATCTTCTCTATTGTTTTTCTGAAAACAAACGGAAATGTTGTTAGGCATTGTTCAACTAAAGACAACAAAACCAATATTGCATATTCACCATTACAAGGCCACAGTGTTAGTTTGTTTGATTTGAGGTTTAACGTCCCCGTCAACACTGTAGAGGTCATTTTGGAGACGTTGCTTCCAATTTTACCCGACACCGAGATGAAATGACATCTGTCGCCCAATGAAACCAATAGGTTTATAAAGAATAAGGCCACAGTGTACCTAGACATTTATTTCACTCTAACAATCAAACAAGGCCTAGAGAGTCCTTCTATTTATCATAATGATCCCGAGTATTGGGACTGATAGGCCTAAGGAAACAATGCAGACCCAGATCAGACTGCTCCTCAAGGAGATCTGATCAGGGTCTACACTGTTTGCCATTCTGTCTGCATTTTTTTTAAATTTCTTTCTGGATCATGAAACAAATATTAAAATTTTAGGAGAATTACAGCAAGTCCTCCAATGTGTACGAATTTTTAGAATTTTTAAAGTAAGCACATGATGAGGTGTAATCACTTGCTTCTTATGTCAACTTTGGTATAACATGTACAAACTTGACAGAAGGAGTATGGATATTAAAACATATTAAGTTTCTTAAACTTCAGCATGCTGTAGGCGACTTTAGGGGTGGTCCAAATTGAGCAACTTATCACGCTCATAAGAAAGCAAGTACACTCTATCCGATGAGGTTCTCTGATGCAGGAAGGATTGTTCTTTCTTACAAGGGTACAGGTTTTACCCACATTACTGGCTGTTGGATTTTATTGAGATATGACGTTAAAAATCAACAATTTCTCAAGTACCAGCCTTCAACAGGTCCCCCTTACCCGTTTTATCACAATTTTGTGTATACTAGACCCAATCAATCAAAACAACTACCGGTGATAAATATAATATCCGCAGCTACATAAGCTATCAAGTACACACTGAGTGCTATTATCTTGCAGTTTTATTTCTTTTTTTTAAATGTCTTATACAGTTCCAGGTCAGATCACGTGACCGCCATTTTTGTCATTTTTGGAAGTCATGTGACCCATAATACTTCCAGAACCAATGACGGAAGATGTCTTGCCTACAATGTGTCAAAGTATAAGCAGAATCAGTTCAGGTTTAAGAAAATTATGGCTTGAAATAAGGGTACCCCCTCCAATGGGTGAGTATTGATTGTTTGTTTGAATTGAGGTTTAACATCCCCGTCAACACTGTAAAGGTCATTTTGGAGAAGTTGCTTCCAATTTTGTGGGACTTTTACCCGACATTGAGATGAAATGACATCTCAAGCCCTGTCGCCCAATGAAACCAATAGGGTTTAATGGGTGAGTATTGAATAGTGCTCAGCATGCAAAAGGTTAATAAACAGAAGTCAGCAATTTGCCCCTCAAAACCATAATAATTTATACGTCTGAGTGATCTTTAACACGGTAACTTCAGCAGACTGCAAAAGTATATTAATATTGTCAAGTGAGCTTGCCTGCTAAAGCGCTTTTGCTTGGGTACTTGTAAGATTTCACTGATGCGCAATAAGGACATAACTCAAAGTACTTACGGATCATCTGGTGTCAACTGTACTGGCTCATTGGTAAATGCAGGGTCAAAGTGTTCTAGATCTCTCTCACTTCGTAATGCTGGTTTGTATGGTGGAGATATCTGTTTCTGCTGAAGCATCTCCCAGTCTATGGTCCGGAAGAAAGCGTGAGACTGAATATCACTAAAACCTGTCTGCTTATGACATCCCAGACGCTCATGTTGGTTCTGAAAATTATGTTTGTTCTCAGATATTAACCCTTAAGATGCCAAGAAAAACTACACCTGAAAATGTCGTATGCTTATGTCGTCGGCTGATTTTTTTTTTTTTTTGCAAACTTTATAAAAATATTCTTGCATATAGGCAAACAGTGTGGACCCAGATCAGAGGAGCAGTCTGATCTGGGTTCACACTGTATGCAAACATGACTTTTAAAGTAACAGGCAGATGACAAAGCAGACAAAAATTGTCGTGATTGGCAACTTACACCTGTGGACACAAAAGCGTTCAAACTTTGATGAGCTTCATTTCATTCTGACTTGAAACATCATTCAATAAATCCTAACATCCTATCAGTCAACTTTTAGACAGAAATAAATTCAAAACACATGGTGGTGTACATGTCATTGTTGACTTCTGCACTGTCCATCAAAATACATCTCAAATGTCAATCGGAAAGTGTTTTCCAAAATAAGACCAACCAATTGCTTGATCTAGTTGTAGAATTCTTTCATGAATGACATTTGCTTGTCAAACTAACTTGATGCAAAGAGATTCATTGACAGTTATTTCATAGGAGTTTGAACGCTTTTGTGTCCACAGGTGTATGGGTTAAGACCTTCAAACAGCAATGAAATGTAAATCTTTGTTAAAGCAAAATTTACTACAGGACTCACTGTTATTGAACATGGACCAATTATTATAGCCTTATCGCACTGATATTGATGAATATTGAAAATACTGGCCCTACGTATTCAAACAGCTCAGATCCTTACCATACTCCTACTAGAAGCTGAACAAGTATAATTTGCCACCAAATGCTGTGTCTAAAAATAGCTGGATGAATGGTGAACAGTGTAGAGCCTTATGGGACACCACATTCCGCGGCGTCTCATGACAACACATTCTGCGGCATCTCATCTGGTTCTACACTGGTTGCTCAGGTCTCTTTGTCCGAATACATGATAATTATGGTAAACACAGAGGATCCGCGGTGTGTATGCCGCTTCAATGTGATGGCTTGCAGCTGGAAGTAGCGTGGGGTCATGTGTGGAAACACGGCGGGACAAAACAACTAGACCTTGGGGTTGTGCGGGTTCAAAAGAATTGCAGCGGGTGTACTGATTAGCACATCCAAGGGCGATATTTATCACTATAAGTGCAATAACCCTTTCATTATATACATGTAGCTATCATTGGTTTTCCTCAAAGACATCTTTAGCAGATGAAATTCCATGAATAGCAAAAGTAGGCAGTAATATTACCGAAGCAATATCATTTTCCGTATTTACTGTATGTATTCATACAGATAGGCCTCATACAGATAATTCATAAAGAGAATGGAAGCTCTCTGCTATCGATCCTCATGATAGACAGGCCTGGAGATCTGGTGTAAGATCTGCCATGCGTGCAGCAAGCCAGCTACCTGGAAGGGGACCCACTTAATTAAGCTCATTAATGAAGCTCTAAAAATTCTTGAGAAATGAACTTAACCAATAGGGTGAACGCCAGGGTTTTCGCAACATTTTACAAAGTCAGTGAACCATGAAATTTAGGTCAAGGTCAAATATGGATGCTTGCATTTAAGTTGCCATCCCCAGATTCAAGTTTGTATCAAATACCATTAATGAAGCTCTTATAGCAACCAAACAACGATAGTTGGTTGCTTAACGGTAACACGTGTATTTATTTATGAACATACCCCACCCATTCAAACCTCAAAAGCCAACAGGACTAAGGCCAAAAATTTCTTCGTACTTCCGGTTTTACAGCTTCCTGTTGCCGGAAGTAAACCTGATTGGATAAAACTTGAACTTCCTTGTTACCATGGACGCACGTTCATCTTTTCGAAATAAACAAACTTGGCTGTGCTACATCAACTCACAATACAGCTTTTTCCCGTTTAACAGCTACATCTAATTCAATGATGAAAACGTGTCTTCTTTACCCTTTCGCTGGTATATTCCACTGCATGAGGTAATACTACACATACAGTGTCACAGACCGTGTCAAAACTAATAGCCGTTAGTGTTGGCGAGAAGAAGTAAACAAAAGTTTTCCTGCTGTGATGGGTGAATAAAATAATACAGTAGGTACATTTTTCTTGAAACATCTTGCTTAAAAATTGGTGTTTCAGTTCAATGTACCTGTTGTTAAAATACAGCCAACAAAGCTCAGTGAGGATTTTTCCACTGCAGTCGAAGAAAATCAGGGCCGGACTCTAGCTCTTGTTGAAAATAAGCATGCAGCTACCAGGCTACTAGCTCGAGACAGTACATGAAAGAAGAAAACTCTGCACACTGATGACCAGAATCACAGCAATAGGTGAATTGGGATGCAAACATCTTGTTCAAACTTTGGTGTTTCATTTCAAAGTACCTCTTGTTTAAACAAAGCAGCATTGGAGGTCACAGGAGTGAATTGTCTTGGAATCTCAGAAGATACTCCCAGGTATCCAAGTTGTAAATAAGAATGCTTTGTGGTGAGTGACTGTTTCAAAAAACTTTACAAAGGTGTTCTCGAATTTGACCCCTAGCCCCACCCCAGGGCGTTCACCCAGGGTTATGTTCTCGTTGAACATCAGAAGACCCTCCCAGTAGCCTGGCAGTAGGGCTGGCTAATCAAAGCTGAAAAGATAATCAACTAGACTATCAAGTGAGCATATGCTCACTAATACCCCCGGCCAAAGCCATCGGTAACTTTCTTTGACACAAAATTTAAGGTAACTCACAAAATACACATCTCAGTAGCAAATATAACAAAGGGGAATAACTCTAAAGAACCTGGCCCCACAGCCCCAATTTTCTTTCCCACAATACAACTAGTTATGCATGTTGCTTGTACCAAATTTCAAGTTTCTAGGTACAGTAGATCTTGAGAAATCTTTGACACAAAATTTAAGGTAAGTCACAAAATGCACATCTCAGTAGCAAATATAACAAAGGGGAATAACTCTAAAGAACCTGGCCCCACAGCCCCACAGCCACACACAAAAAAAAGGAGCATAATCCGGACAAGAAAAAAAATACGCGTCAGCTAATTTTCCATGAGGAATCCATATATGAAATTTCAAAACCCTAGCATACACGGTTCTAAAATTATGCTATGCATCACTTTTACCATACAGATCAATGGCACAAATTACCAAAATGACAAAGGGCCATAACTCACAAAGTATTTTTCGGAATTTTACCACCAATCTATTCACCAACTTTCAAGGCTCTAGCTCCAATAGTTTTTGAGATATCTTGCTGACAAAATTTTATAAAAAAAAAATTCTTAGAGCAATAACTCTTGAAAGGGGCATAATCCTGACGAGAAAAAAAAATACGCGTCAGCTAATTTTCCATGAGGAATCCATATATGAAATTTCAAAACCCTAGCATACACGGTTCTAAAGTTATGCTATGCATCACTTTTACCATACAGATCAATGGCACAAATTACCAAAATGACAAAGGGCCATAACTCACAAAGTATTTTTCGGAATGTTGTCAAAAGTTAATCAGTTCATCTACTCATCACCACCAATCTATTCTACAACTTTCAAGGCTCTAGCTCCAATAATTTTCGAGATATCTTGCTGACAAGATTTTATTAAAAAAATTTCAAAGGGCAATAACTCTTGAAAGGGGCATAATCCGGAGGAGAAAAAAAATACGCGTCAGCTAATTTTCCATGAGGAATCCATATATGAAATTTCAAAACCCTAGCATACACGGTTCTAAAATTATGCTATGCATCACTTTTACCATACAGATCAATGGCACAAATTACCAAAATGACAAAGGGCCATAACTCACAAAGTATTTTTCGTAATATTGTCAAAAGTTAATCAGTTCATCTACTCATCACCACCAATCTATTCACCAACTTTCAAGGCTCTAGCTCCAATAGTTTTTGAGATATCTTGCTGACAAGATTTTATTAAAAAAATTTCAAAGGGCAATAACTCTTGAAAGGAGCATAATCCGGACGAGAAAAAAAATACGTGTCGGCTAATTTTCCATGAGGAATCCATATATGAAATTTCAAAACCCTAGCATACACGGTTCTAAAGTTATGCTATGCATCACTTTTACCATACAGTACAATGGCACAAATTACCAAAATGACAAAGGGCCATAACTCACAAAGTATTTTTCGGAATTTTGTCAAAAGTTAATCAGTTCATCTACTCATCACCACCAATCTATTCACCAACTTTCAAGGCTCTAGCTCCAATAGTTTTTGAGATATCTTGCTGACAAAATTTTATAAAAAAATATAACAAAGGGGAATAACTCTAAAGAACCTGGCCCCACAGCCCCAATTTTCTTTCCCACAATACAACTAGTTATGCATGTTGTTTGTACCAAATTTCAAGTTTCTAGGTACAGTAGTTCCTGAGAAATCTTTGACACAAAATTTAAGGTAACTCACAAAATACACATCTCAGTAGCAAATATAACAAAGGGGAATAACTCTAAAGAACCTGGCCTCACAGCCCCAATTTTCTTTCCCACAATACAACTAGTTATGCATGTTGCTTGTACCAAATTTCAAGTTTCTAGGTACAGTAGATCTTGAGAAATCTTTGACACAAAATTTAAGGTAAGTCACAAAATGCACATCTCAGTAGCAAATATAACAAAGGGGAATAACTCTAAAGAACCTGGCCCCACAGCCCCAATTTTCTTTCCCACAATACAACTAGTTATGCATGTTGTTTGTACCAAATTTCAAGTTTCTAGGTATAGTAGTTCCTGAGAAATCTTTGACACAAAAAAAAGTTTACACACACACACACAGAAAAGACGAAAACTATATACCCCCATGGCATACTCCGTATGCCGGGGGTATAATTATCATTCCTGTCATTGCGATCGATAATTAATTAGTAATCACTGAAGATTTAGTCATAATTTTACGGTCGGGTATAAAAGCCAAGGCCGGGCCGGGCCAAAAAATGCCGATCCAAAGATTTTATATTTCGTCTATTGTTTTAATTAAGATATATATCTAGGTCAATTGGGTATCAAATTATTATAAACTAGACTATCAAGTGAGCATATGCTCACTAATACCCCCGGCCAAAGCCATCGGTAACTTTCTGGCAATTCAAAGCCATCAAGTTTGACAAAAACCTATTATGAACACAGAATTAATCTTGCAAAAGTAAGGAGAATACCATTACATCTAAATAACTCACCTGATAACTAATGAGATCTTGAACAGATGTTTTTCAAAGGGCAATAACTCTTGAAAGGAGCATAATCCGGACGAGAAAAAAAATACGTGTCGGCTAATTTTCCATGAGGAATCCATATATGAAATTTCAAAACCCTAGCATACACAGTTCTAAAGTTATGCTATGCATCACTTTTACCATACAGTACAATGGCACAAATTACCAAAATGACAAAGGGCCATAACTCACAAAGTATTTTTCGGAATTTTGTCAAAAGTTAATCAGTTCATCTACTCATCACCACCAATCTATTCGCCAACTTTCAAGGCTCTAGCTCCAATAGTTTTTGAGATATCTTATAAAAAAAATATAACAAAGGGGAATAACTCTAAAGAACCTGGCCCCACAGCCCCAATTTTCTTTCCCACAATACAACTAGTTATGCATGTTGTTTGTACCAAATTTCAAGTTTCTAGGTACAGTAGTTCCTGAGAAATCTTTGACACAAAATTTAAGGTAACTCACAAAATACACATCTCAGTAGCAAATATAACAAAGGGGAATAACTCTAAAAGACCTGGCCCCACAGCCCCAATTTTCTTTCCCACAATACAACTAGTTATGCATGTTGCTTGTACCAAATTTCAAGTTTCTAGGTACAGTAGATCTTGAGAAATCTTTGACACAAAATTTAAGGTAAGTCACAAAATGCACATCTCAGTAGCAAATATAACAAAGGGGAATAACTCTAAAGAACCTGGCCCCACTCACAAAGTATTTTTCGGAATTTTGTCAAAAGTTAATCAGTTCATCTACTCATCACCACCAATCTATTCGCCAACTTTCAAGGCTCTAGCTCCAATAGTTTTTGAGATATCTTATAAAAAAAATATAACAAAGGGGAATAACTCTAAAGAACCTGGCCCCACAGCCCCAATTTTCTTTCCCACAATACAACTAGTTATGCATGTTGTTTGTACCAAATTTCAAGTTTCTAGGTACAGTAGTTCCTGAGAAATCTTTGACACAAAATTTAAGGTAACTCACAAAATACACATCTTTGTAGCAAATATAACAAAGGGGAATAACTCTAAAGAACCTGGCCCCACAGCCCCAATTTTCTTTCCCACAATACAACTAGTTATGCATGTTGCTTGTACCAAATTTCAAGTTTCTAGGTACAGTAGATCTTGAGAAATCTTTGACACAAAATTTAAGGTAAGTCACAAAATGCACATCTCAGTAGCAAATATAACAAAGGGGAATAACTCTAAAGAACCTGGCCCCACAGCCCCAATTTTCTTTCCCACAATACAACTAGTTATGCATGTTGTTTGTACCAAATTTCAAGTTTCTAGGTATAGTAGTTCCTGAGAAATCTTTGACACAAAAAAAAGTTTACACACACACACACAGAAAAGACGAAAACTATATACCCCCATGGCATACTCCGTATGCCGGGGGTATAATAACATATTTGATAACTGCACGAAGGTTTATCTCTCTACATTGTTTAATTTTTTTTAAATAACCGTTTTCCGAAATCCAGGGTATGAAAGCCAGGGCCGGAAAAAAATGATAATATTTCTTAAATCCTTGCAAATCTACAGTTTAAAGTACTTCTTTTTGTACTGAAAATATTTGAATTTGATTATTGTCATCACTTCTCCATAGAAAAATATAACAAACATATGAGACTACCTTAAATGTTCAATTTTCTTACTTTTTAATTGTTTCTATTTTTAGTTTGACTTTATTAAAGAAAACGACGGAAAAGGACCGAAATGGAAGAAAATTTTGTTTACTGCTAGCTGGAATTAAAGAAAAGTAAAAAATAACATTTTTTCTTTATCATTTTAATACACACATACATGTTAGCAAATATAACAATCAATTTTT
The DNA here is from genome assembly GCA_963580285.1 of Lucinisca nassula. Taxonomy (NCBI): domain Eukaryota; kingdom Metazoa; phylum Mollusca; class Bivalvia; order Lucinida; family Lucinidae; genus Lucinisca; species Lucinisca nassula. The sequence goes on from OY757023.1 coordinate 91,657,719, forward strand.
ATATTTCTTTAATTCCAGCTAGCAGTAATAATACGTTTTTTTTACCTTTTTGGTACATTTCGGTCATTTCCTTTAGTTAAGGTAATCTAAACATTACGATAACACGCCCGTATGGCATAGTGCATTTTTTCACATCTCCAAAATGGCTACTTTTCTGATTAAAATATGCGATATTTTTCTTATAAATACTACAAACATAGGTTGTGGGTGCTCGTTAGAACCGCCTCATCGAGGCGGTTCTAACGAGTACCCACAACCTATGTCTTGGATAAAAAAATAAGAAAAATAATCTTTACCCCCTTAAACCCCAGTTTTCTCTATAAAAAGTGGGGTTTAGGGGGGTGTTCATTTCACGGACTTGTTCACGTGATGAATAGAAACCATTAGAAAATAAGAAATAAGATCATTTAAGGTGATTTTGATATGTTTATTTTATTTTCTATGTACACATGATAAAAACTATCAAATTTATATATCATCAGGGCAAAAAAGAATTTCTTGAACCGATAAAATTGTAAGAAACTAAGAAATGTTTCCATTTTTACCAGCCTTTGGCACAATCCTTTGGATCCAGACGTTAACTGGAGGCCCCCTGTGCAGGGAGAACCATCCGCCATGCAGGTTAAAGATCCCTAACATAATTACATCAACAACAACAGCCTGTTTACTATGTAGGCAGCTCCATCCTGCGAAACCTGGAGTGTATATACATGTATATGTAATGTACACCAGGAGTGTTTTGTTTGTTTGATTTGAGGTGTAAAGTCCCCATCAACACCAACCCAAGACCGACAGATTTTGTCTGGTGAAAAGCTGGACCAGGTCAGGTCGCGTGAGATCAGTGGCTGGCTGGTCCGAATGGTCTACCCTGGTAGTTGAAAATCTGCCACCAAAGTCATAAAAATCCATGTTTTTAGCTCATTGATTATAAAATGGATTTCTGTTTTCAGTATGTTGCAGTAGCTTTACTATGTAAATAATAATAGAAATATTTGTTTGATTTGAGGTTTAACATCCCCATCAACACCGTAAAGGTCATTTTGGAGACATTGCTTCCAATTTTGTAGGACTTTTATCCGACACTGAGTTGAAATGACATCTCAAGCCCTGCTGGCCAATGAAACCAATAGGGCTTTAATATAAGCATGGACGGTCCGACACTTGCATATTTTCAGTATTAAACTGTATCCCTCATTGTCAGTTTCACTATTATCATGCGTCAGCATTAAGTTGTGTAAAGCCTTGAAAACACGAGCTTGTACTTGCAGCTGTGCCAGTTTCGCAGAACTTTTCAATTTTTCTCAAAAAAGGCACAAATATTTTATATCTAAACTCACTGCATCTAACAACATTGCAGAATAACTAATCAACAACTTATTCAAGTCAAGCCCCATGTTCAAGTCGCTTAAGACTTTTTAGTGCCGTGTTGGGAGAAAAAAATTGGTAGTTCCATTTCAAGGGGGTATCCCTTTTCAAAGAATTGTCCTGTTTGTTAAAAATTCAGAGACCAATTTTCATTGCAGATAGTTGGTAGGGAAAGTGTTGCAATGTTTGTGGTGGTGGCTTTGACAAAGTCACATATAAGAACTAAGAACAAAACTCAATGTACGCAATCTTACTGGACCGCATCGTAGATCTATTTTTGACCTGTATTTTGACTTTTTACACATTCGGTAAGTTTACTGGGCAAATCAACAGGCCAACTACAAACTCTGTGATATTGAATTGGTCTTATCTATATTTTGATATAGAATTTCCTGTGCCTGCGCAGGTTAGAGATGCCGTAATTACAGAATTACTGTGTAGGCTTTTGAGTGTATGTAATAATGTACACCTAATGTGACATACTTGTAACTTGTGTGCTAGAAGAATCATGATTCCTGAAGGATTGTCTTCTAGAACCATTTTCCATTCCCATTGAGAGTTTTGTTTGTTTGATTTGATGTTTAACATCCCCATCAACACTGTATAGGTCATTTTGATGATGCTGCTTCCAATTTTGTGCTACTTTTACCCGACATTGAGATGAAATGACATCTAAAGCCTTGTATCCCATAAATCAATATGGTTTATAAGCATGGACGGCCCGACTTGCACCGCTTTCCCTAGACAGGCATAGATCCTCGAAGCCGTTAACCAGGCAGTACTCCTGTGCTGTCGGTTTCAGCTCTGCGTGGAAGCATCATGCAGCAATCTATTTTTTAAAGCCCCGATGGAGTTGGGCGGTGCATGGGGGCACCTTGGGGAGATGGATAGATTTTGTTTGTTTGGTTTGAGGTTTAAAGTCCCCGTCAACACTGTAAAGGTCATTTTGGTGACTCCAATTTTGTGGGACTTTTACCCAACATCGAAATAAAATGACATATCAAGCCCTGCCGTGCAATGAAACCAATAGGGTTTATGTGCATGGACGGTCTGACTCGCACTGCTTTGCCTGGGCAGGCTTAGATCCTCAAAGCAGTTTACCAGTACTTGTGTGCGGGTCGGTTTCAGCTTTGCGTGTAAGCATCATGCAGCCCATCTATTCCTTCAAGTCCCAATGGTGGGTGGGGGGGGGGGGAGATTCACCTTATTTGCATTATCTGCTGGTTCCTAGTCTGAAGGTTATCAAAGTTGGAAAAACAGGTAACCAGAACACCCTGACCTTCAAGGTCAGTGGGGAGGGTCTGGTTACCTGTTTTTCCAATATTGACAAAGTGGCAGCAAATAGTGCAAATATGGTGAATAGATAGAATTCTGACATTTCTATCTCTTGAACAGAAATAATAACTCTTCCCTACCCTAAAGTATGGATGCAACTGCAGTTTTCAAAAATAATACTGGTTCTACTAAATACCGATACCATTCTCTGGAAGGAGTGGTTTTTTATACCCGCTTTTTCGAAGAAAAATCGGGTATATTGTTTTCGTACCACAGTTGAGTCCGGCATCCGTCTGTCCGTCGGTCTGTCTGTCCGTCACGTTTCTTGTAAATGGATCTCCTCTGCAACTACTGAAGTTACACTTTTGAAACTTTGCATGTGGATAGACCCTATGTGGAATGTAGATGGCAATGGGCAACTTTTTGGTGACCTTGACCTCAACATGACCCCAAGGTCAAAGGTAAAAAAATATGATTTGTCATATCTCCTTAACTATTGGAGATATACTTCTGAAACTTTGCTTATTGGATGGTCTTTGGAATATAGAATATGTCGGGCTACTTTTGGTGTGACCTTGACCCCAAGGTCAAAGGTCAAAATGTATGAATTAGCCGTATCTTCTAAACTATTAGAGTTACACTTCTGAAACTTTGGTTATTGGATGGCCCTTGGAATATAGAATAAATCTGGATACTTTTTGTGTGACCTTGACCTCAACATGTCCCCAAGGTCAAAGGTAAAAAAATTATGATTTGCCATATCTCCTAAACTATTGGAGTTACACTTCTGAAACTTTGCTTATTGGATGGTCCTTGGAATACAGAATATGTCGGGCTACTTTTGGTGTGACCTTGACCCCAAGGTCAAAGGTCAAAAAGTATGATTTTGCCATATCTTCTAAACTATTAGAGTTACACTTCTGAAACTTTAGTCATTGGATGGCCCTTGGAAGATAGAATAAGTTTGGACACTTTTGGTGTGACCTTCACCTCAACATGACCCCAAGGTCAAGGGTAAAAAATTATGATTTGCCATATCTCCTAAACTATTGGAGTTACACTTCTGAAACTTTGCTTATCGGATGGTCCTTGGAATATAGAATATTTTCGGCTACTTTTGGTGTGACCTCGACCCAAGGTCAAAGGTAAAAAAAGTATGACTTTGCTATATCTTCCTAACTATTAGAGTTACACTTCTGAAACTTGGTTATTTGATGGCTGTTGGAATATAGAATAAATTGGGATTCTTTGGGTGGACCTCAACATAACCCCAAGGTTAAAGGTAAAAAAGTATGACTTTGCCATATCTTCTAAACTATAAGAGTTACACTTCTGAAATTTTGCTTATCAGTTAGAATGTTCTTTACAACTTTTTTTTTAACTTACATAGTTTTGGCTTGCTAATACATAGTCATTTGTGTTACTCATAGAAAACGCGGGTATTTGCGATGGTATACTATCGACTGCTGATCTTGTTTTTTTTTCGGTCAACTATCTACTGCACAGTTCAAGTTTAACTTTGTTGCTGTCGACCACCTTTGAGACTGTTAAACTTTAGAACAGTCCAAAAGGAGGTCTTAATATAGGAATTTTGCGGTACTTCTGCAAATGTCCATTTAGAAAACCTTTTCATTTCAAAAAGACCCACCTAATACTGAATGCACAAAATGGGAGGTTTGTAAGCATCAAAACGGTTGGTTGCAGTTAGGTCGCGCCTATTTCATATTAGTTCTTGAGAAATAAACTTGACCATTAGGGTGAAAGCTAGGGTGGTCGCAATATTTTACAAAGTCAGTGAACCATGAAATGTAGGTCAAGGTCAAATATGGATGCTTGCATGTAAGTTGTCATCCCCAGACACAAGTTTGTACCAAGTATCATTAATGAAGCTCTTATAGTTCTTGAGAAATGAACTTGACCATTAGGGTGAACGCTAGGGTGGTCGCAATATTTTACAAAGTCAGTGAACCATGAAATGTAGGTCAAGGTCAAATATGGATGCTTGCATGTAAGTTGTCATCCCCAGACACAAGTTTGTACCAAGTATCATTAATGAAGCTCTTATAGTTCTTGAGAAATAAACTTGACCATTAGGGTGAACGCTAGGGTGGTCGCAAATGTTGACGCCTTGACAAACGGACGGACAAATGAACGAACGCATTCACGGAAAATCGGGCGCCTATATCGCGCCATGCTAATAGCAGGCGTGACAAAAATCTGTTGATGATGATGATGATGAGGCCTGGGCAAACAGTGTAGACCCAGCTGAGATGCCAAAGAATGCAGTGTATCACCAGTCTACACTGATTGCCACTCATCCAGCTATTTTTAGATAGCAAATGAGGCAGGTCTAACAAGCACCAAAAAGTTATGTTTTGAGTAGAAATATGAAAAATATCACAAATTTTCATCAGAAAGTTACCCGTTTTGGGAGATATTGAAGAATGCACTATGTCCAATGGCTGTGTTATTGTTATGTAAATTAGTTTGTAGGATGCTTTCATTGTAATCAAAGTAAAATAAATAAAGTTTAATCTCTCTTATGTGATGCTGTCTAATTGAACAACACCATTTCTAGTACTTTATCACTAACCTTGTTCAGGAAGCCTTTCAGGACAGATGCAGCCTTTACTGACAAAGACCGAGGTATTCTGATAGTTTTCTCCAAAATAACTGAAATATAACATGAACCAGCACATGACACAATCTACAATAAGACTTCAGCAAGAGCCTCCGCATCTGTGCAGACTGATCAGTCTTCATTGCTCGTGTAAGCTTTCCATATCCTCTTGTATATCCAAAGATCAACAAGCAAAATCTATGGCAAGACTGGTTTGAAGCACTGGCAATCAGATGGCAAACTCTGCTGCATTTGCGTTGGCCCTGCACTGTTTGTCAATTACCAGTTTTGGGGTTTCCCATATGAAATGGATTAAAAGTATTCCCTGTTTGACAAATGGTTTTGTCTGCGTTGAGATTTTATGACCTATATAGGTCTTTTTGGAGAATTTGCTTCTGATTTCTCAAGCCCTACAACCCAATGAAATAAAAAGGGTTTATATGCAGGGTTGGTCCAACTCACACTTTTCCTGGGCAGGCTTAGACCTTCTGTGCAGTTTACCAATACTCATGTTTGGTCTCTCTGTGCGGAAGCACCATGCAGCCCAATCTATTTCTGCAAGCCCCGATGGGCGGGGGCTTTTGACAAATGGGGCTAATTAGTTAACCCTTATCTTGCTGTTCACAACAACCCCTATCTTTGCAAACAGTGTAGATCCAGATCAGATGGCTTCTGAAGAAGCCTTCTGATCAGGATCTACACTGTTTGACATTCAGTTTATGAATTTGTAGCAATAAATTACATCAAGTAATTTGATTGGTTGATAGACAGAAACGGGTGTGGCTTAGATGAATATTCAGCAAGAGAAGGGTTAATTAAGAGAAAGGGACACACTTTCAGGAGAGGCAACTCTTTCAAAAATATTTTTTATCCCTTATCAATAAGTCTTCTCTTGAAAGAGGTGCAAATTCTTGCCTTTAAGGTGAATGGGAACACCTGGTAGATTTTTCTGCCATTTTTCAAAGGGAAACAACTTTTGGGACTTCCTGTTTGCTTTTCTATAAGACCTCTCCCACTGAAAAAGGGTTCTAGTCTTAAAGGAAAGAATTTGCTCCTCAGGAGCAAATTCTTTCCTTTAAGGGTTGACCCCTATTGATATGGAAGACAAAAATACTTTTGCAGGAGTTGCCTCCCCTGAAGATGTTCCCATTCCCCTTAAATGTAGACCACATTTTCCTTTAAGAGTAGACTATATTTTCTTTTAACAGCACACCCCATTTTCCTTTCTGATTATATACCAGTTTTCTTTTAAGAGTAGATCCCATTTTCCTTTATTTGAAGTACCAGTAGACAAGTTTTTTCCTTTATGAGTACCCCATTTTTATTTCCGAGTAGACCCCATTTTTCTTCAAGTGTAGACCCAAATTCTTTTAAGAGTAAATTCCATTTTTCTTTAACTGTAGACCCAAATTCCTCTAAGTCTAGGCTCATTATAGAGTAGACTCCATTTCCTTTGACAGCAGAAACCATTATCCTTTAAGAGTATATCCTATTTTCCTTTAAAAGTATAACCAATTTTCCTTTAAGGGTAGATCACATTTTCCTTTAAAGCAGCCCATTTTTCTTTAAGAGTATCCCATTTTCCTTTAAATATAGACCCCATTTTCAGAGAGGCTTAGATTACAGGAAAAGCAAGAAAAGGTCATGAAAAGTGTCTCCCTTGAAAAGTAGTAGCAAATATTTCCCTTACCATAAAAACTCTAAAAATTGGGACACCTTGAGCACCTGCTGTAATTTTCCTAAAATTTTAACAACTTTAATCTCCGATCTAGTAATGACTAAACAAGAGGACCAAGCTAGCTTGGTCCTGTATCGCTCACCTGAGCTAACAAATTCAAAGTTTAAGGAAGTGCCAACCTTTCCAGAAGGTTTTATGGGAGGACATGGTGATGACAGGGTAAGCATTTTCTGCAAATCAAATAGAATGTAACTCTATGATAAACAGGCTGACCTCACCGGTTTTCAAACTCATTCAAGCTTTTATTCCTGACTTGCTAAGAAGATCCGATCTAAACTGAAGTGGCTATGGTGATGACAAGTTCAAAAACAAGAGTTTTCAAACTCCACCAAGCTTTCTGCCTGACTTTCTTGTTTGTAAGTTTCATGAAGATCCGTTCAAAACTGAAGGGGCAGCAGTGATGACAAGGTGGAAAATAGGCATTTTCAGCAACCAAAGGCACTCTATGATAAATGTGCCGACTTGGCCGGTATTCGAACTCATCTGAGGTTTTATCCCCAGCCACCTTACATATAAGTTTCAGAAAGATACGATCAAAACTGAAGGGGCTACAGTGATGACAAGGTCAAAAATCGGCATTTTCAGCAATCAAAGGGATGTAACTGTATGATAAATGGGTCGACTTGGCCTGTTTTCAAACTCTTCCAAGGTTTTATCCCCAGCCACCTTACATATAAGTTTCAGAAAGATCGGATCACAACTGAAGGGGCTACAGTGATAACAAGGTCAAAAATCGGCATTTTCAGCAATTAAAGGGGCGTAACTCTAAGATAAATGGGCAGACTTGCCAATTTTTCGAACTCATCCGAGGTTTTATCCCCAGCCACCATACTTATAAGTTTCAGAAAGATCCGATCAAAACTGAAGGGGCTACCGTGATGACAAGGTCGAAAGTCGGCGTTTTTCAGCAATCAAAGGGACGTGACTCTATGATAAATGGGCCGACTTGGCCAGTATTCAAACTTATCCGAGTTTTTATCCTCAGCCACCTTACATATAAGTTTCAAAAAGATCCGATCAAAACCGAAGGGGCTACAGTAATGACAAGGTCAAAAATCGGCATTTTCAGCAATCAAAGGGACGTAACTCTATGATAAATGGGCCTACTTGGCCGGTTTTCGAACTCGTCCAAGGTTTTATCCCCAGCCACCTTACATATAAGTTTCAGAAAGATCTGATCAAAACTTAAGGGGCTACCGTGATGACAAGGTAAAAAATCGGCATTTTCAGCAATCAAAGGGACGTAAGTCTATGAAAAATGGGCTGACTTGGCCGGTTTTCGAACTCATCCGAGGTTTTATCCCCAGCCACCTTACATATTAGTTTCAGAAAGATACGATCAAAACTGAAGGGGCTACCGTGATGACAAGGTCAAAAATCAGCATTTTCAGCAATCAAAGGGATGTAACTCTATGATAAATGGGCCGACTTGGCCGGTTTTCGAACTCATCCGAGTTTTTATCCCAAGCCACCTCACATATAAGTTTCAGAAAGATACGATCAAAACTGAAGGGGCTACAGTGATGACAAGGTCAAAAATCGGCATTTTCAGCAATCAAAGGAGTGTAACAGTATGATAAATGGGTCGACTTGGCCGGTTTTCGAACCCTTCCAGGGTTTTATCCCCAGCCACCTTACATATAAGTTTCAGAAAGATCGGATCACAACTGAAGGGGCTACCGTGATAACAAGGTCAAAAATCGGCATTTTCAGCAATTAAAGGGGCGTAACTCTATGATAAATGGGCCGACTTGCTAATTTTTCGAACTCATCCGAGGTTTTATCCCCAGCCACCTTACATATAAGTTTCAGAAAGATCCGATCAAAACTGAAGGGGCTACCGTGATGACAAGGTCGAAAGTCGGCGTTTTTCAGCAATCAAAGGGACGTTACACTATGATAAATGGGCCGACTTGGCCGATATTCAAACTTATCCGAGTTTTTATCCTCAGCCACCTTACATATAAGTTTCAAAAAGATCCGATCAAAACCGAAGGGGCTACAGTGATGACAAGGTCAAAAATCGGCATTTTCAGCAATCAAAGGGGCGTAACTCTATGATAAATGGGCCTACTTGGCCGGTTTTCGAACTCATCCAAGGATTTATCCCCAGCCACCTTACATATAAGTTTCAGAAAGATCTGATCAAAACTGAAGGGGCTACCGTGATGACAAGGTCAAAAATCGGCATTTTCAGCAATCAAAGGGACGTAAGTCTATGAAAAATGGGCTGACTTGGCCGGTTTTCGAACTCATCCGAGGTTTTATCCCCAGCCACCTTACATATAAGTTTCAGAAAGATCCGATCAAAACTGAAGGGGCTACAGTGATGACAAGGTCAAAAATCGGCATTTTCAGCAATCAAAGGGATGTAACTCTATGATAAATGGGTCGACTTGGCCGGTTTTCGAACCCTTCCAGGGTTTTATCCCCAGCCACCTTACATATAAGTTTCAGAAAGATCGGATCACAACTGAAGGGGCTACCGTGATAACAAGGTCAAAAATCGGCATTTTCAGCAATTAAAGGGGCGTAACTCTATGATAAATGGGCCGACTTGCTAATTTTTCGAACTCATCCGAGGTTTTATCCCCAGCCACCTTACATATAAGTTTCAGAAAGATCCGATCAAAACTGAAGGGGCTACCGTGATGACAAGGTCGAAAGTCGGCGTTTTTCAGCAATCAAAGGGACGTTACTCTATGATAAATGGGCCGACTTGGCCGATATTCAAACTTATCCGAGTTTTTATCCTCAGCCACCTTACATATAAGTTTCAAAAAGATCTGATCAAAACCGAAGGGGCTACAGTGATGACAAGGTCAAAAATCGGCATTTTCAGCAATCAAAGGGGCGTAACTCTATGATAAATGGGCCTACTTGGCCGGTTTTCGAACTCATCCAAGGTTTTATCCCCAGCCACCTTACATATAAGTTTCAGAAAGATCTGATCAAAACTGAAGGGGCTACCGTGATGACAAGGTCAAAAATAGGCATTTTCAGCAATCAAAGGGACGTAAGTCTATGAAAAATGGGCTGACTTGGCCGGTTTTCGAACTCATCCGAGGTTTTATCCCCAGCCACCTTACATATAAGTTTCAGAAAGATCCGATCAAAACTGAAGGGGCTACCGTGATGACAAGGTCAAAAATCGGCATTTTCAGCAATCAAAGGGATGTAACTCTATGATAAATGGGCCAACTTGGCCGGTTTTCGAACTCATCCGAGTTTTTATCCCCAGCCACCTTACATATAAGTTTCAGGAAGATCTAATCAAAACTGAAGGCGCTACGGTGATGACAAGCACTTTCCCATAGTAAGTCTATGGGACCTTGTGGTTGCCATAGGAACCAAAGTTTTAGAGCGATTTCGAAAAAAAAGTTTATGTCATCAATGCCCCACCAGAGGCATGCTACAGATGAGAAATGATTGAGATCAGCCTGCAGGATACAGAGATATAGCTGCTCAAATGTGTGGACGGACGACGGACCCACTATACTATAAGCTCCCCTGGAGCCTTCGACCCAGGTGAGCTAAAAATACAGATGAAATGCCAAACTGCCTAACAGTGTAGACCCTGATTAGACTGCTCATTCAGGACCTGTCTGATCTGGGCATGCACTGTTTGTTAGGCCTATCTGTCCCAATACTTACGATCATTATGGCAATTGACAAAAATCTCAAATCAAAAACTTACTCTGAAAGAGGTAATCCTCTGTGTTTTGGTCAGGGTTCTCTGCCCCACCCACCACACATGAATACAGACAGAATGCCAAACAGTGTATACCCTGATCAGACTGCTCCTTCAGGAGCAGTCTGATCTGGGCCTGCACTATTTGCCTATCTGTCCCAATACTTAAGATCATTATGGCAATTGACAATAATCTCAAATCAAAAACTTACTCTGGAAGAGGTAATCCTCTGTGTTTTGGTCAGGGTTCTCTGCCCCACCCACCACATCAAACGGTGACCGTCCAGCTAACATCTCGAACATCAGAACACCAAGGGCCCACCAGTCTACACTAAAATCTGTGTGAAAGGGGAAAAGAGAAAATTCTGAAAGCATGTGCATCAAGAAAAAGATTTCAATTTCAAGCTTTATTCCTACTTCTACCAATCAAAACAGTAGCACTATCTGGACAGTAGTAAATTCAAAACAGGATACTCTTGGCATGCTTTCAAAGAGACATTCATCTCTGTATAAGTGTTTGTTTGTTTGACTTGAGGTTTAACGTCCCCGTCAACACTGTAAAGGTCATTTTGGAGACGCTGCTTCCAATTTTGTGGGACTTTTACCCGACATCGAGATGAAATGACATGTCAAGCCCTGTCGCCCAATGAAAGCAATAGGGTTTATTAGCATGGACGGTCCGCCTCGCACCGCGGTTCCTGGACAGGCTTAGATCCTCTAAGCGGTTTACCAGTACTAGTGTGCGGGCCGGATTCAGCTCTGCGTGGAAGCATAATGCAGCCCATATATTTCTTCAAGCCCCTATGGGCGGGGGCGACTCTGTATAAGTGGATTTGCATACTTCAAGAAATTTCTCCTTTTGGGCTTAGTCATTCTGAGTAGTTTATCAGTACTCATGTGTGGTCAGTTTCAGCTCTGCATGGAAGCACCATGCAGCCCAATCTATTTTTTATTTCAAGCCCGCAAAAAGGCATAATGGAGATCACTTTAGGATATCTTTACAATCTTCTATAAAATAAAGGTATGTTGTGTGTTCTCATTAGAATCGCCTCATTGAGGCGATTCTAATGAGTACACACAACATACATTTTCAAGATAAAATATGAAAAAAAATCTAGATATTATCCTAAATATATGAATATCTTCAGTTCTGGAAAATAATGTAAAAGGGACTCCAGAAAGAATTTGAATTAGCTATCCATGTTCGTGCTATCGAAGTTTCACTGTAGCTCAAATTTATGTTGGAAAATTTTCTGGCCAAGTTTGAAAAATTCTGTAAGAAGAACCATTAATATGGAAGCTGTACAATGGGTTAATATTTTCACAATCGCTGTAAAATGAAAACATCAATAGTTGTATAACAATTTGTTAGCACTGGGGTAGGCACATATACATGTATATGATGAATCCTTTATTGTTTAGTCAAATCTGCCTTGAAAACCATTTCACTCTCTAGCCCATCCTCATTACGAAAACACAATTTTCAAATATAATGAAAATTTTTCCACCAATAAATGAAAGTTTTCAGATAAAAAATTTCTAGTATTTTTCATATTCTTGCTCACAACATAGATTGTGGGGACTAGTTAGAACCGCCTCAGTGAGGCGGTTCTAACGAGTCTCCACAATCTAAGTTTTTGAGCAGAAATAAGAAAAACAAGGTTTATCCCTGTAAACCCCAGTTTTACCATATAAAAGTGAGGTTTAAGGGGGGTCAAACTTATATAGGCATGTTTTCGTGATGCTAACCTGGAAACCCATTAAAGGAACATAATGCAAACAGTACAGACACTGCATAATGGGGCATCTGGTCAGGGATTACAGTTTACTAACGGAATTGTCTGTCAAAATTAGAAAAAAAAAATTCACCCAACATCCCTACTTGTCCAACATAGAACACTGGAAGAGTCCACCAGTATACAATAGCTAGATACTTAATAAACACTTTCTTCCAATATCCATGGTAATAAATATCTCCATTTTGTACATCCCCGCTGTTAAAATGAAATTAAAAATCTCTTTTAAAACAAAACCTCAACTGATGTTTCCTACAAACTGTATCTGGTTGATTCCCAAGATTTCTTTTTTCTTGGATATTCTTTGATTTCAAAGAGAGCATTTTAATGAACAGATTTTGTGCTTTTAAGCTTCAAGGCAGATCTGACACATATTTAACTGAAATACAAACACATACATTCTGCCCAAAGCAAAATAATAATAATGTTAGCAAATTCCTGCATTTATGAGCATGGTAAATAATATTATTCTAATGCACTTCGGTATGTAACAAGACGTTTGCTGGGGTAACGTAAAAAATTTGTGACAGTATATCCTGGGATATACTGACGGAAATCAGAGGTCATCATATAACATCGCTTTTTATTGGTTGGTATTTGGTTTTACGAAGCTCACTGTGCTTGCCGTTTAGGGCTAAAAAGCAACGTTTTTTAAACAAATCAAGTGAATAAATGCATCGGAATGGGGATAACTGTATTGAAAATTGTCATTCGGGGAGGTAAATCGTTGGTTTGATGGTCGAGAATTTCGTTTTACGGCTCCGCTGACGCGTCTCCATCCAAAACAATTTCCGACCATAAAACTGACGATTTACCTCCCAAATGACAATTTTGAATTCAGTTATCCCCTACATGTCACTACTGAAACTCCAAATAATGGATACAAACACATACATGGACAGTGTAGACCCCCAACAAACTACTTCTTTTTGAGCAGTAGAAGGATCAGTCTCTGCATTCTATGGCTAACATACTGCAGCTCTTTACTTCAAATGTTCTTAAATGTCATGACATACAACTTTATTTAGTTGTTGTGTGCCTGCTTGGAGGGACCTAAACCAGATTTAGTACTGACAATGCAGTGCACAGTATTTACACATCCTGATCAGGGACCATACACATTCCTATTCATTACAAAAATTTCTTTCAACTGCATATTTACTATCACAACCTCTCTATAACAGTGTGCATTACAGTAAAATTCCGCTATTAAGACCACCGAAAATTAAGACTAATTTTGCTCTAAAAAGCTTATTTTGAAGGGTGCAGTTATTCTTTCTTCATGTTTTCTGCAAAAGTGGTCTTACAGACAACTTTTGAACAGTCCCAAAGGTGGTCTTAATATGGGAATTGTACTGTATATCATGGTATTGAAAATAACACCGTTCAAAGATGGATTAATACATTTATAGCTTATACAAATGTATACATTACAAAATCTTTGTTTTTTGTATTTCTGTTTTGGATAAACATGCATGTTTCAATAACTTGGTCTCAGCTTTGGGCCCCAAAACTAGTGTTATAAAGAGGTTGGGTTGTACATCCATTGCCATTTAACCTCCCACCCCACATTTTTTGCTCCTTAATCATGCTCCAAACTGGCCCATTGTGAAGAATTACTGTTTAATTTACACCATTCCAAACATTTTCAAACACAGAATCACTCAAAATAACAAACAAAATACTATTAAACTTTTCTAGAAAGATTAGACCAAATAAAGGTTTTAGCTAATTTATTAGTATACAGACACAATGCAGATATGCAGTGTGACCTAAGTAATGCATATAAAAACTCTGTTATATTAACAATGATGAAATGTACAACTTTCATTTACACTATTATACTTAATTACTGTATTTGCAGTTTTTCATATCTTCAAAACTCATATTTCTGATGGAAATTTGTGATAGTTTCCTAATTTATACAAACAAGCACTTCAAAGATCTGTTTTATAAAAAGAAAACAAATTTTAGGATAAAAAGCTGCTTCCACAGTATTCCAACATACTTGTTGTGAGAAAATGTTACTGAGAAAAAGCTACAAACAAAGAAGCTGCCATCTCCAGCCCTGGTGTAAACCCTGATCAGACTGCTCCTGAAAATGGCAGTGTACGAGGGTAGGCTGAAAATTTCTGAGCCTGACCAAGAAGCAGGCATCGAACAGCCATGAAATTTTGTATTCATTAAATCAAAACCTTTATTACTTGATTTGACTCAAATGAGTTCAAGTTTACCTGCAATAACATAGAAATTCTAGACTTTGAAAATTTATACTAGCACGTTTTTGAGAAAATGGACAAAATCTGGCATCGTGGTGTCATCAAGTACCTCCATAAAAAGGGGTTAGCTCCTAAGGACATTCATGCTGATATGGTTGCTACATTAGGGGATGATGCTCCTTCGTATGCAACCGTGAAAAGGTGGGCAGCAAATTTTAAGATGGGCAAGGACAGCCTTGAAGATGATGACCGGTGTGGACGACCCACAACAGCAACAACTGAGGAAACCACCAGCCAAGTGCACAGGGCCGTGATGGATGACAGGCGTTTAACTGTGAATCAGTTAGCTAACACTGTTGGCATCTCCCGTGAACCAGTAGAGAACATTCTACACAGTGAATTAGGAATGTCAAAGGTTTCTGCCAGATGGGTGCCACGGCTTTTGACGCCTGAACAAAAGTTGACCAGACTGAACCTGTCACAAACCAACTTGGCTATTTTTGAAGCAGACCAAGATGGTTTTCTTGACCGTTTTGTCACCCAGGATGAGTGTTGGGTTCATCACTTTGAGCCAGAGACTAGAAGACAATCCATGCAAAGGAAGCACCCTGGCTCACCCCCTCCAAAGAAGGCATAGGTCGTCTCCTCTGCAGGGAAGGTGATGGCATCAGTGTTCTGGAATGCCAAGGGTATAATATTCATAGATTACCTTCAAAAGGGCAGAATATTTAATGGGAAGTATTATGCAGATCTGCTAAAACAATTGCGAAAAGCAATTAAGGCTAAACGACCCGGAAAATTGACAAAAGGGGTCTTGTTCCATCAGGACAATGCGCCTGCTCATAAATCGGTTGTCGAAATGGCTGCTGTGCATGAATGTGGCTTCACACTTGTCAATCACCCTCCGTATTCACCTGATCTAGCTCCATCAGATTATGTCCTGTTTCCAAACATGAAAAAGCACTTGGCTGGGCAGCATTATCGGTCAGACGAGGAGGTGATAGCTGCTGTGGAGGAGTTTTTCAGGGACCAAGATGAGACCTTCTATACCACTGAGATCCAAGGACTTCAGCATCGCTGGAGGAAGTGTGTGGACAGGAAGGAAGACTATGTTGAAAAATAAGGCACTTTCAGCATGGACAAACCATTGGATCTTGGTCAGGCTCAGAACTTTTCAGCCTACCCTCGTAGAATCTGATGAGCAGCAGTCTGATCTGGATCTGCACTGTTTGCTCAGGCCTACCTGTCCCAATACTAAGAATCATTACAGTACATTGATTTGTTTGTTTGTGTTGAGGTTTTATGTCCCCGTCAACACCATTAAGGTCCATGCTTAACTTTTGTCTAGGTGTAAAATTAAAAATAAAACAATTAGGGGTCCTAAGCCACTCCTAAACTGAAATAATACCCTACAAAATACACAATCCGTAGATCCAAGCCCAATCACTCAAAAACATGATTTTTACCCTTAAGATGCCAATCACAACAAATGTCATCTGTTTTGTTGTCTGCTGGTTACTGTTACAAGTTTTGTACTGAAAAGTGTGGAGCCAGATCAGACGACTCCTCTAGATACAGTCTGATCAGGGTCCACACACTTTGCATGTATGCAAAAATAAGTTAGAAATATTCGCTAGAAGATTCAGCAGACGACATAAACGGATAACATTTTTAGAAGCAGTTTTTTTTTTTGGCATCTTAGGGTATTAACAATTGGTAAAAATGTTCTAAATAGTGCCACTACAAGTTTTCCCACTGCAGTGTATGCAGGACAAGCATGGTATACAACAGCAAATCATGGGAGACATTTCATGGAAACCGGTACACCTGGCAGTTTTTTTCTACCATTTTCCACAAGGGAGACAACTTGGGACTTCCTGTTGGCTTTACTATAAGCCAAATCCCTCTGAAAAAGAATCTACACTCAAAGGAAAGAATTTGCTCCTGAGGAGCAAATTCTTTCCTTTAAGAGTAGACTCCTACAGTTAAAGGGAGACAAACATGTTTTGAAAAAGTTGCCTTCCTTAATGTTGTATCTACATGTATTCCCTTGAACAACATTACTGTTTTGACATACAGCAAAATGATCAGAGGCCTGCAAATCTTTGGTGTTCATAGGAATGGCATTTCTGCAAGAAACTTTGTTTGTTTGTTTGTTTGATTTGAGATTTAGCTTCCCCGACAACACTGTATAGGTCATTTTGGAGATGTTGCTTCCAATTTTGTGGGACTTTTACCCAACACTGAGATGAAATGACATCTCAAGCCCTGTTGCCTAAAGAAACCAATAGGGTTTATAAGCATGGACGGTCTGACTCGCACTGCTTTGACTGGGCAGGCTTAGATCCTCTAAGGGGTTTACCAGTACTCATGTGTGGTCGGTTTCAGCTCTGCGTGTAAGCATCATGCTGCCCATCTCTTTCTTCATGGCCCGATGGGCAGGGACAGATGTGCCTGGCCAGTTAAGAATTCTATTCCCCACTCCATCTCCTCCCACTCTAACTTCCCTTTTGGTTTGGAGTTTAACAGCCCACTCAACACTATTAAGGTCATGTTAAGCTAGTCAGTGTACCTAAATACACTTCTTCTGGACTGGCTTAGACTCCAGCAATTTACCTGTACAGTGCCCAATTTTTTCGCCAGACAACCATGTTATATCAAAACAACATGCTTGAGATTTGATCTACTTCAAAACTGACCTCGTAAATGTGATTTATTACTCAACAATCCATTGCTAGAGCTGATCTATTTTTTAAATCGCCACACTTAAAAAAACTGTCTTCCGGGGTGGGGGGGGGGGGAGTTGTTCAAAGCATTGTTAGCTTAACGAGCTCGTTAGTGGTAAAACTCATAGCTGAATAGCTAATTCAGTGGTATTTTTGCTGAACACGGATGGATGTGCCTGGCCAATTAAGAATAGCTAATTCAGTGGTATTTTTGCAGAGCGGGGACGGATGTGCCTGGCCAGTTAAGAATTCTAATCCCCCCTCCATCTCCTCCCACCTCTCACTTCCCTTTTGGTTTGGAGTTTAACAGCCCAATCATAACAGGGGGGGGGGGTAGTTGTTCAAAGCATTGTTAGCTTAATGAGCTCATTAGTGGTAAAAGTCTTAGCTGAATAGCTAATTCAGTGGTATTTTTGCTGAAAAAATAAAATGCGAGTAGCTTTTGCAGATGTGTATAGATACCTCTTAATCACAAAGAATCTTTGGCTGGTGCTCGAGTTTGCTGTATGCCTAAACGGTTATGTTGATTGGTTCAGAAAATGTCTCCCTTTATGCACAAACTGCATATACAAGCAGAATAAATGCAAAAATCTGGGTCAATTATCATGGCAGCTAAAAAGTAATTAAACCATTTTTGTACAAGAAACCCCAAAACGGGTAGTTTGCAAACAGTGCCGGCTCAGATCAGACGCCGCAGAACGTGGCGTCTGATCAGGGCCTACACTGTTTGCAAAAAGTTCAGCCATTTTCCAAATAAATTTTGAAGATAACACAACCTGTCACCCCTAACTTTTGTTATGGACTCCTGCTATATGTAAGGAGGAAGATTCCATTTGGTACAAAAAGGGTTAAACCATTTTTTACTGAATGGAATCCTCCCCTTATCTACAGCAGGAGTCCAGTTTGAAATCAGGGTTTTCAGGGTCAGTTATTTTTAGAATCTTTCGAAAATTGTTGAACTTTCTGGAAACAGTAATGCCCTAATCAGATGCCGCATTCTGCAGTGTCTGATCTGGGCCTGCACTGTTTAATAATGATCCTTTTTGGGGTTCACCATATAAAATGGGTAAAACTGCTTTTTTTTAATGTGTGTCATTTCTCATTTTAAAACGAAATACATCACATTTGTGATGACTTCATTTCAACTAGTATTCACAAACTACAATTCATATACATAGCAGCCATGACAGTTTAAGCATCCTTGACCCCTGGGATCAATCAATACCATATTCTTCTCCTCGTAAGACCTCTGGGGCTATGTAATTTGGTGTCCCACAGAAGGTGTTTGTCATGTCATCTCCCCACAAACCTTCCTGTTCAATGGCAACATAATCATTAGTCAAATAATTATTATTATTATTTTCAATTTGTGGGTGCTTCTATACGTCCCTTTTTCAGATGGCTATCTAGTAAATATTAGCACATGAACCTTGTTATAACACTATTCATTATAGGACTGTTTTGAATTTAACAGGGTCTAAAGATGGATCTCAAAAGTTTGACTGGATGTTTTCTATATAATCTATATATTTTTGTTTGGATAACATGGTTGTTAATCCCTATCCTGCTGTTCATGACAAACCCTACCTTTGCAAACAGTGTAGATCCAGATCAGATGGCTTCTGAAGAAGCCATCTGCTGATCAGGATCTACACTGTTTGACATTCAGTTTGTGAAATTACAGGAATAACTTTCATCCAAGTAATTTGATTGGCTCAAAGTCAGAAAAGGGTGTGGCTAATTAATTATGTAGTGAGAAAAAGTTTGATTGGCCCAAAGTCAGAAAAGGGTGTGACCAATTAATTATGTAGCGGGATAAGGATTATGCTAACATGGTTATGATTAGGAATCCCTAAAAAGTGTTATAAAGAGGTTGTGATGTCTTTGAGCTGCACCATACATGAGCACCATTCTTCTATACCTATGACAACAGCACTGGTCCTTTTTGAATCCATTTAGAAATTTATGATCTTTGCACCCCTTGCAATAGGAGAGAACAATTTCAGAGACTGCTTTGCAGTTATAGTCTCTCAATTTCTTTTCTCATTAATCCATAGTATGCGGGAAACTCCTAAAGGGGTACCTTGGCAAACAGTGCAGGCACAGATCGGACGCCGCAGAATGCCGCATCTGATCAGGGCCTGCACTATTTGTTAACAGTTTTTTCTGTAAAAAATAGAATAAATGCGAAAAAATAATCCTACCATCCTTATATGACAAATGGACGTGTCCAACATATAGCAATGGAAGAGTCCACTAGTATACAATGGGTTAATGTCACATCTGTAGTTTATACTGCCTAATGTATGGTGTGTGCACCCATATCCACAAACTACCCACTGTAAATCAGGTTTTGAAGTTCATCTGTAAATGGGAAGAACATGTTTTTCCAGCCCTTCAATATCATTTCACTTATTTTGCTTTTGAGGAGATCATTAATCAGAGGTGGCCAAAAACTGGAGTAACCAGAGAAAAATCATCTGATTTCCCGTTCCATAATTTGGTATCAAACATGTAACCCTAGCAAGGCTTGAACCCAAAGCAAGAAGAGACCTAATGCCATAGCAACAGATAAGGTGCATATTTTGTGATAACTGAAGGATAGTTTTTCTTATTTCTCCATATAAACCTATGTTGTGGGTATTCATTAGAACCGCCTCAGCGAGGCGGTTCTAATGAATACCCACAACATAGGTTTTTATCGAGAATTGACAAAAACTATCCTTCAATTACCACAAAATACGCACCTTATCTGTTGCAATGCTAATGATTAAGAGACAACTCTCTCACCCATTAGACCATGGAGGTTTTCTGTTATCAGAAGAGACAATTCCTTGTAGATCGGAGCACCCACCATATAAATGTGGTTTATGTAAATCATCCACATCTAAATCGAAACCCGATTTACAGTATTTCTAAAAGAAAACACATAAAAGAAGATTTCATAAAGTGCATATTGGCACTAATTTGACCTAGTGCAAATACAACCTTGACCTCTGAGTCACAAGGTGAATGTCATTGACCTGTGAAGGGACCTACCATAATCTTCTCCTCTAAGAATCTCTGGGGCTATATAGTTTGGTGTGCCGCAAAATGTGCTCGTGACTTCTCCTTCCCACAGTCCTTCCTAACAGTAGCAGGAAAGCAGCAAATGATGGTTAGAATAACAGTACATACATGTTTATCATAAAATTAACCCATTTTGTTCTGAATAGAATTTTCCACATTACATATAGCAAGAGTCTATATGGAGAATAACAGGTTCATGTCTTTTGATATCAAGTTTATCAGGCAAGGCTTTGAGAACGCTTGCAGAATCATGAGGCTTGCCGAGCTATTCCACACGTATTCTTGAAGCCGAGCCTGATAATCTTGATTCAAATGACATGGATCTGGTATTCTATTTATCAGTTTATCCCCTTGTACACTCTTAAATTGGCAATTTACAATCAGCTATCGATCAGCCTCAATGCGCCCAACATTCAGGCACACAATAATCGGTCAATCTATTTAGTATCCAAGCTGACTATAATTTTTTCTATGGTATTTTGTCAAGTAATTATTCCAATATTTCCCGTAATAATAACATTTTGGCCAATTAATCCAGTAGTTCGGTTCATTAAAAAAGTGCAAGGTCATGCTGACCTGATAAAGCTCACTTGTCCTGGGATAGCATATCTTTATCACATCAAGGTGTTACAATACAATTAATATATGGGATAACTGATAATTTAAAATTTGGGGTGTTTTTTAAAAATGAACTTCAGTATTAGGGTGAATGCCAGGTTTGAAGCAATACTTCACAAGGTCAGTGAACCATGACAAGAATTCCACCAAAGGCTATGTCGCACCTAAAACTTGGCCATTTTATGAACGCTAGGGTGGTCGCAAATGTTGACAGTTTGACGAGCAGAAGGAAAATTGGACTTTCTTTGTGGCTAAAAGTAGCTAAGGTCAAATATAAATGTCTGTATTAAAGTTGCCATCCATGGATACAAGGTTGTAACAAGTATCATTAAAGAAGCACTTATAGTTCTTGAGAAGTGAACTTGACCATCAGGGTGAATGCTAGGATGGTCGCAAATAAGGATAGCTTGACAACAGGTGGACGGACAGAAAAATCAGACTCCTAATAGCAGACACAACAGAAACTGTATGATTAGGTTACATGTGATTTCATATTGGTCCAGCTACAGGTCCTTTTACAGCTATACTGACCCTTGGCCTTCAACCTAAGGCAAATACAGACCTCAGACCTGTAACTGGGCAATTACCAAATCACTTGAGTAATCATATGACACTCAACAATTATCATTTAACTTGAGGCTTAACTCTTATCCTCATGTTCATGTCAACCCCTACGTTTGCAAACAGTGTAGATCCAGATCAGATGGCTTCTGAAGAAGCCATCTGATCAGGATCTACACTGTTAAACAGCCAGTTTGTAAATTTGCAAGAAAAAATTTACATCAAGTAATCTGATTGGTTCAAAGTTAGAAATGGGTGTGGCTTAATTAAATATTCAGCAGGATAAGGGTTAAGATCAAATGTCAAACTTTTATGATCATGTATTTACAACTTAGGCAGTGGACCTGCCTGGCAGATACATGGGCCGCAGACCATTGCAGGTAGGTATTAAAGGCTGTTCAAAAAGACAAACAGAAAGATGAAACCATGTATAATTCGAGGTTTGTTAACCCTTTTTGTACCAAATGAAATCTTCCTCCTTATATATAGCAGGAGTTACTTTCAAAATTTAGGGATGCCAGGTTGTGTTTTCTTCAAAATTAATTTGGAAAATGCAAACAGTGGAGGCCCTGATCAGACACCGCATTAGTGTTGTGAATCGGACAGAAAAATTACAATCGATTATCGGAAAAGTAAAACCGATTGATTATCGATTGTACAATCGGATATCCCATCATTCGCTTCAACAACATATAATGATAGCAAATGCTTTTTCAGAGCCTCCATTTATACATTCCCACCCAATTACAGAGCGTGATTTGCTCAAGAAAACAGCTCATAGTTAATGAGGTAGTGGGCTCTTGTTTTGCCTGGTGTCCCACAAGGGACTGTTCTTGGTCCCCTGTTATTCTCCCTGTACATTAATGAAATTTCCTCTGACATTGATTCAGAAATAAGACTGTTCGCAGAAGACTGTGTTTGCTACTGAGGACTCAATTAAACTTCAGAATGATATAGACACATGATGATAAGGATGTAGGGCACGAAAATGGGGCATGAAATTTCAGCCCGTTAAAGTTAATGCAGTATTATGTAGATAAATAGGAAGAGACCCAATGGAATTAAGGGAACGGTGATTCCATTTAATACCTTTGTGTGACAATCACACACGATTTGAGATTCATAACACCTCATTAAAGATCTATACAGTTATACAAACTTAATTACTTTGACACGCGTGATAAAACATGACATGCAATCAACTCAAAACTGTCAGCTTAGCGAGAAAGAAATCACCGTAAAAGAAAGCAGTGCAGTTTAATTAACAATTTAATATTCAGGCTATAAAATGAGCCCAAACTTTCATACCCGCCTTTATGGGCAAGACCAATGCGAACATAAAAGTTTTCTGCAACCAACATCATTGAAAAATCAATTGTCTATCGTTTTTTTTCTGTTGGCGATCGGTAAATGACGTCATCGGATTGTAGCAAATATACATGCATGTATTTATGAATGTTATTGTTTTATTTTAATAGGACGTTTTTTCTTTCATTAAAAAAAAAAAAAATGGAACCGATATTTTCTCAGTAACCAAACGGTTGTGTTTTGAGAAATGCGCCTTGTATTATGCACGTTTTATTTTTGAAAGTTCAATCTTATTTACAAATAGCAGCGTACCCAGTAAAGAGGTCGTTTTTTTTTTTTTTCGCGCCAAGCATGCGTTTTTCCCGCGAAAAAAAAAACAACAACAAAACTAGCGTTCACGAGACAGTAGAAAAGTATGTTTTTATTTTTCATACATTTACCTTTAGATGTTGCTAATCGCCTTAGGAGGATTTTCACACTTGTTGATTGTGTTTTATGATTGAGGGATATACCCAAATAAGAGTCATAACTTGACCTTATTTTTACGTGAAACCTTGTCACACGGAACATTCATTATAGGCTTATCGGTATGACAGGAGGTGTGTGTTTGCAGTGTAATAGTAGAATAGTAACGTGAAGAATACGGTCGGCGTTTATAACGCGATTCGGTTAACTGACACGGTGCGTTGGTTGGATCCGGAGTTCCGGGACATAGCGAGGTTGAGGTGTATTACAAATCCGATTTATATCGCAAATTGGTAGATATTACACACTCTAAAACTTAAAATGAATTCATTTCTGAAGAATTGGTATGGATAACACACTTAAACATATTCCATTTTGACTTCTCGAACGTGATTTATTTTATGTTTATATTGATATGAATGCCGAGCTCACATTTGACCACGTCTCTGTTACCGTCAAAAGCGATAAGATCGTACGTTTACACAACGGTATTTATAATCAACGCCAAAGGCACTAATTATGGTCGCTGAAGTGTGGACAGTCAACAGGTGTCACATGCTAAAAACATGTTTACATAACGGTATTTATAATCAACGCCAAAGGCACTAATTATGGTCGCTGAAGTGTGGACGGTCAACAGGTGTCACATGCTAAAAACATGTTTACATAACGGTATTTATAATCAGTGCCTAAAGCCCAACTAGTTATGGTCGCTGAAGCGTGAACGGTCACAGGTGTCAGGTGCTAAAACACGTGCCGGGTTAATTTAAAGAGGTTGAAAATAATGCCGATAAATAGACTTCAAAGAAAAGAAACCTAATCAAGATGGCATGAAGATTGTTGTTGTTTTTCTGCGATAAAAAGAGTGTGCTCGGCAGGCTTCATTTACAATCGATAGTGACAAAAGTGCTATCGATTGTCGCCGACGTTGCTCAGAACGATTAGTTTTCGATGTTCAGCGACAATCGGTACAACACTACACCGCATTATGCGACGTCTGATCTGGGCCTGCACTGTTTGCCAGGGTACCCGTTTTGGGCTTTCTGGAACAAAATGGGTTAACTGTCATTGTACAGAGAACATTCTTTATAACGAAAGTATTTACTAACAAAAGGAGGGTTCTCTGACTGTAAAATGACAGTAAACAAACCTGGATTTATACATAGGGACATTTGAGGACAAATACTGTCGATATTTGTTAGAATCGCCTGAAGTTAATAAATATCGACAATATGTGTTTCTTGGAGCATTAAACAAAATATTCCTGAACAGCTTTTGAGTTTCCTTATTATAATCAGTTTCATTCATTTTCGGTTAAGAAGTCCTGTCACTGAAACTGTCATTTTAATAAGTTTCGATGTTATAAGGAATGTTGGTATAAAAAGGGTGGACTGTCCTGCCCTTTTCTGCTTGACTGTCAATCAACCTAAAGTAACTAATGTACCTTGGTTATAATGCTAATGTCCATGTGACTATCACAGATTAATACAGCTATATGGCAAAAGTAGTGTTTCTACAAAATTCGGATAAATAACATTTAACTGGAAATTTCACAAAAACCAGGTTTTCAAAAAGTTGTATGAAACCAGGAAAGCATCACAAGTGCAGAGTTGTCATTCTTGTATGCAACAATCTACACTGACATGTTCTATAATCCTACCAAGTATCATTAAAATATTTCAAACGGTTGGAAGAAATGCTCTGGTCGCGAAATGTTGAAAAATATGGATCAGGAGAGATAATTCAAAAAGGAAGACAAGCAGAGTTGTCCTTCTTGAACGCGACACTCGGCAATGATATATTCTGTAATTTTACCAGGTATTATTAAAATATTTCAGTTGCCGAGTTATGCTCCGGAAACGAAAATAAAGCAAAAATACGGATCAGAGGAGATAATTCAAAAACTGCTTAAGCAGAGTTGTCATTCTTGCACGCCACACTGACACAGTTCTATAATCTTACCAAGTATATTTAAAAGATTTCAAACTGTTGCGAAGTTATGCATCGGAAATGAAATGTTGAAAAATATGGATCAAGGGAAATAATTCGAAAATGAAGATAAGCAGAGTTGTCATTCTTGCACGGGACACTCCACAATGACCTGTTCTGTAACCCTACCAAGTATTATTAAAATATTTCAAACAGTTGCCGATTTATGCTCCGGATATGGATCAGGGGAGATAATTCAAAAAAAAAGATAAGCAGAGTTTTCATTCTTGCACGCAACATTCCGCACCGACCTGTTCTTTTATCCTACCAAGTATTATTAAAATATTTGAAATGATGGTGGAGTTATGCATTGGAAACGAAATGTTGAAAAATATTTATCAGGGGAGAAAATAAAGATAAGCAGAGTTGTCAATCTTGCACATAACACTCTGCAGCATGACCTTTCTATGATCCTACCAAGTATTATTTAAATATTTCAAACGGCTGCCAAGTTATGCTCCAGAAACGAAAATAAAGTAAATGTATGGATCAGAGGAGATAATTAAAAACAAAGACTATCAGAGTTGTCATTCTTGCATGTGACACTCCGCACCGGTTTAGTTCCTGGAGCAGATGGCAATCTGACTTTTTAATATTTTTCATAGTAAATAAGGCTTGACATTATATGTGAATTGTCTGCTTGGCAGACAATTCACATGTAATGTCAGGCCTTATTTTCACTAAAAATTGAGAAAAACGCACTTTGAAAATGTTGTCTGGTAGTCGTGACTAACAGTTGAAGGGTTAATATTGAAGTATGATAGAAGGCATGTTCACTGACTGATATCAGTTATATTTTCATAATTACCTTGCACATTCCATAATCTGTCAATTTGATATGCCCATCAGAATCTAGTAAGACATTGTCTAACTTCAGATCTCTATACACAATACCTGTAAAACAAAAAAAAAATATTTGAAGGATATGGATACACCTTGGCCAAGTTGTTCAAAGAATTGTTAGCTTAACGAGCTAATTAGTGGTCCAATTGTTAAATGTTCTAGTAAATACAATATCTAATATAAGTTTCACTTAAATACCCTGAATACTTTTAGAGATATAGAATGTGACGGATGGACAGATGGACACACGGACGGACGGTCGGACAAAGCGGCGACTATATGGCCCCCCTTCGGGAAATTGGAAACATAATAGTGTTATTTTTATCTAATACAAATGTATTTTTGTCATAAAAAATGCAAGCTGCTTTTGCATTTGCAAGAGCTGCTCACATTTTTCTTAACAAATAAGGCTTGAACAACCGGACTCCGGATAATTTTTCCATTTTTGTAATGCAAGGGGTGACAACTATTGTAACTTAATATTTGCTTTCCTGCATAAAATAAATGGTGTCTATATATATCTAAAATATTTTTAAAAGAGTTGCTTCCCTTGAATGTGTAGCCATCTCCTAGCTGCATCCCCCACAGACTCTAAAAGTGCTAAACATAACGGAAGCAGACAACTTAAGTTTTTCCTTACTTATTATCTCATATGAAATGTCAAGTGTGATTTTCAGGATTTGAAAAAAAACAACAAAAAAACATTCAACGAGAGGGCCATGATGGCCCTGGATCGCTCACCTGATCCACAGTGTAACAAGTGGGCTCCAGGGAGGGACAATATTGGCCCAAGGGCTTTAATGTGCATAATGTTGAGGTAGGTCTTAAAGGTGAAGCTTCATACCAAACATCAACAAAGGCTATAATTTGAACAACCTTGGCAAAGGTCCACTAGATGAAGCTACACACCAAATATCAAAGACCTGGGCCTTGTGGTTTCAGAGAAGAAGATTTTTTTTAAAGATATTCCCTACATAAGCATAGCCTATGCAAAACCAAATGGCCCCGGGGCTATATAAGTCAATGTAAAACCAAAGGGCCCCGGGTGGGGGCATTTGTGGCCCCAGGGCTGTAATTTGAACAATCTTGGTAGAAGTCCACAAGATGAAGCTCCATACCAAATATCAAAGATTGTTCAAATTATAGCCCTTGGGCCAAAAATGCCCCCGCTCCAGGTCTTTGATATTTGGTATGGAGCTTCATCTAGTGGACCTCTACCTTGCAGCCTTGCAGTTTCAGAGAAAAGATTTCCCTTTATAAGTCTATGTAAAACCAAAGGGTCTCCGAGCAGCTACATTTTTGGCTCCAGGGCTATAATTTGTACAATCTTGATAGAGGTCCACTAGATGAAATTTCACACCAAATATCAAAGACCTAGGCCTTGTAGTTTCACAGAAGAAGATTTTTAAAGATTTTCCCTATATTAAGTCTATGTAAAACCAAAGGGCCCCAGAGCGGGGCATTTTTGGTTTCAGGGCTATAATTTGAACAATCTTGATAGAGGTCCACTAGATGAAATTTCACACCAAATATCAAAGTCCTAGGCCTTGCGGTTTCAGAGAAGAAGATTTTTAAAGATTTTTCCCTTTATAAGTCTATGTAAAACCAAACGGAGCGGGGGCATTTTTGGCCCAAGGGCTATAATTTGAACAATCTTGGTAGAGGTCCACTAGATTAAGCTTCATACTAACTAGCAAAGACCTGGGCCTTCTGGTTTCAGATAAGAAGATTTATAATAGTTATCCCGAAATAAGCCTATGTAAAACCAGTCGGCCTTTGCGCGGGGGCATTTTTGGCCCCAGGGCTATAATTTGAACAATCTTGGTAGAGGTCCACAAGATGAAGCTTCATACCAAATATCAAAGACCTGGGCCTTCTGGTTTCAGACAAGAAGATTTTTGAATGTTTTCCCTATATAAGCATATGTAAAACCGGTGGGCCCCAGCGCGGGGCATTTTTGGCCCCAGGGATATAATTTGATCCATCTTGGTAGATGTCCATTAGGAGAAGCTTCATACCAAATATCAAAGACCTGGGCCTTGTGGTTTCAGAGATAAAGACTTTTAAAGATTTTCCCTTTATAAGTCTATGTTAAACCAAAGGGCCCAAGAGCGGGGGCATTTTTGGCCCAAGGGCTTTAATTTTATCAATCTTGGTAGAGGTCCATTAGATGAAGCTTCATACCAAATATCAAAGTCCTGGGCCTTGCGGTTTCAGAGAAGAAGTTTTTAAAGATTTTCCCTATAAAAGCCTATGTAAAACGAAAGGGCCCCGGGGCGGGGGCATTTTTTGCCCCAGCACTATAATTTGAACAATCTTAGTAGGGGTCCACTAGATGAAGCTTCATACCAAATATCAAAGACCTGGGCCCTGGGGTTTCAGAGAAGAAGATTTTTTAAGTTTTCAGTGAAAAAAATCTATTTTTGACTCCTGTGACCTAGATGTGCAATGGACCGGAACCATTTGAACAACTTTGAAAGGGGACTACCTAAGAATCATTCCTGTGAAGTTTGGTCAAAATCCGATCAGTGGTTTAGGAGGGGATGTCGTTTGAATAAATTGTTTACACACACACGGATGGATGCACGGAGGCACACAGGGACGCACGACAGACAAAAAGTAATCCCAAAAGCTCACCTCGTCACTACGTGATGGTGAGCTAAAAATACTGTCTACTGCAGTTTTGCAACACAAAAATACAGAACACTGTATCAACCCATTTGCGTTTAATGATCTCGTATCACCATCATTTTAATTGAGGCTGCCTGTAAGGTCTTGCATTTGCATGTTATAGAAGGCAGCTATGTGTAATGCAAAACCACATATGTAAACATAATGAGGCTACATACATGCAGGATGTAGTGCCATATTTTTCTGTTAAAATTTACGATTTAAGGGGAATGGGAACACCTGGCAGATTTTTCTGCCATTTTTCAAAGGGAGACAACTTTCAGGACTTCCTGTCCGCTTTCTATAAGCTCTGTCCAACTGAAAAAGGGCTCTACTCTTAAAGGAAAGAATTTGCTCCTCAGGAGCAAATTCTTTCCATTAAGTGTTGACCCCTCTTGACATGGGAGACAAAATACTTTTGCAGGAGTTGCCTCCCTTGAAGGTGTATCCATTCCCCATTTTGGAAGAATAATGTTATATACGAACATATCTTGAGCTCTTGCACAGTTTCACATCTCACAGATTTTCCGAGATCTTATGCCTAACATTCAACAATCCATGTCCTATGTGATTTTGTTTGTTTGAGTTGAGATTTTACGTCCCCGTCAACACTATTAAGGTCATTTTGGAGACGTTGCTTCGAATTTTGTGGGACTTTTACCCGACAATGAGATGCAATGACATCTCAAGCCCTGTCGCCCAATGAAACCAATAGGGTTTATAAGCATGGACTGTCCAACTCGCACCGCTTTGCCTGGGCAGGCTTAGATCCTCTAAGCGGTTTACCAGTACTCGTGTGCGGGTCGGTTTCAGCTCTGCGTGGAAGAATCATGCAGCCCATCTATTTCTTCAAGCCCCAATTGGTGGGGTATCAAAAGGTTACATTTAGCAACAGTCAAACTTCCATGGCTCAAGCACCTTTGGGACCATGATTCAGATGATAAAAAGGGAATGACAGATGGATATTTTTTCCATCTTCTAGAAAATAAAGGTACGCTGTGTGTACTCATTAGAATCGCCTCATTGAGGCGATTCTAATGAGAACACATAACATACATTTTCAAGATGATTTATCTTAAGTACATGTATATTGATTACTGGAGCAATGGTGTAAATTTCCTAGGGACTCAAAAACAAGTTTAATTTTAACCCTTTTTGTACCAAATGAAATCTTCCTCCTTGTATATAGCAGGAGTCCATTTCAAAATGTTGGGGTGTCAGGTTGTGTTTTCTTCAAAATTTATTTTGAAAATGACTGAACTTTTAGCAAACAGTGGAGGCCCTGATCAGACGCCACGTTCTGCGGTGTCTGATCTGGGCCTGCACTGTTTGCCAGGGTACCCCTTTTGGGGTTTCTGGTACAAAATGGGTTAAGCCTAGTAAACAAGCCATCGGTGTTAGAAAGATCAAAGATTCACAATACCTCTCTGATGTAGGAAGTTGAGAGCTAGAACTATTTCTGCAGAGTAAAATCTTGCATGCTCTTCAGGAAGACGTCGCTGTCGTTGCATGTGAAACATCAGATCTCCTCCGTTGACAAACTCTATCACAAAGAACAACCTGAAAAGAAGTGAGACACAGCCTACAAGAAGACCTTCTACAAACTCTGACTCAGATCAGCCTTTATCAAATGAGCCAGCGCACGACAAAACCTACATAAAGATGTGTGACCTTCAACTACCCGGTTAAGTCTGCTCATTTACTCACTAAGACAAGAGATGCTGTGTATCTCTCTTAGAATAACCTTCAGGCTACAAAAGGTACATGGGAACAGAAAAGGCTCTGATCAGACTGCCTGAATGTGCAGGCTGATCTGAGTCTTTGCTGGTTGCACAAGCCTTAATCTTTGGCCCCCGCCCATCGGGGCTTGGAAAAATAGATGGGCTGCATGATGCTTCCATGAAGAGCTGAAACTGACCCGCACATGAGTACTGGTAAACCGCTTCAGGATCTAAGCCTGCCCAGGCAAAGTGGTGCGAGTCTGCCCGCCCATGCTTATAAACCCTATTAGTTTCATTGGGCGGTAGGGCTTGAGATGTCATTTCATCTCAATGTCGGGTAAAAGTCCAACAAAATTGGAAGCAACGTCTCCAAAATGACCTATACAGTCTCCTAAAATTTAACAAATTGGTTCCATGATCCAGCAAAGAGTCCAAAATGTGCAGATGGAATAGCAAACACTGTAGACCCTGATCAGGAGCAGTCTGATCTGGGCCTGCACTGTTTGCTAATGTACTCTGTCCCAATACTTAGGATCATTACAGAATTCATTTTTGTTTTGTTGAATTATAAACACAGTTTCCACTTTGGACCTAAAAGGCCGTGGTGTATTTCACAAACATGATTTCTGGCAAGTGTTGCCAATCTTCTATATGTATTACCTGCTAGGGGTCTGGAAGCAAGAATGTAGCCCAACCAGGAAGGGGTAGTTGGTGGCTGTCTCAAACACATGTTTCTCTGTTTGCACCCAGTCTATATCCTAGATAATATATAAAATTTCTGAATTAAATTTTTTTCCCTCTTTCCTTCAATTAAGGTACTATAACTATGTTCAATACTAAAGTGTCAGCCCTTAGCAAATCAATTATAACAAATGTCATCTTCTACATTGTCTTTTGATGTTTTTTTTTTTTTTTTTTGGTTTTACGGCATTTTAATATTATTTCACTTATTTCGAGCTGATCATTAATCAGAGGTGGGGGAAAATCAGAGTACCCGGAGAAAAACCACCTGACCTTCTTTGCAGAACTTGGCTTCTCACATGTGGCCCAAGCCAGGCGTGGCCCAAGCGAGGTGTGAACCACAGAGGTGAGAGACCTAATGATTAAGTGTCAGCACTCTTACCCATTAGGCCATGTATTTTAAAAGTTGTTTCTGCAAATGGAGTGGATATATTTTACCCCGGCCGCAGAGCCGTAAATCATAATCTGCGACAATAAAACTGATAATTTACCTCTGCAAATGACAATTTTCAATGTAGTTATCCACATTTTAATGCACTTAGTCATTTGTAAGGCTTAACTCTTTTTGTACCAAATAGAATCTTCCTCCTTATATATAGCAGGAGTCATTTCAAAATTTATGGGTTTCAGGTTGTGTTTTCTTCAAAATTTATTTGGAAAATGTCTGAAGTTTTAGCAACAGTGGAGGCCCTGATCAGACTCCGCATTCTGGGGCATCTGATCTGGACCTGCACTGATTGCACGGGTACCCGTTTTGGGGTTTCCGGTACAAAATGGGTTGTACATTTTTTCCAAGAACAGTAAGAGCTGTCAGATGTATAAACATAACGTCAGACAATGAAAACCAACGTTATGTGATGTCGGATTTTCAACAGTATATAGCAGAATACACCACCGCAAATCTTAGATGTTATCCAATGAGATGTCTTATTACATATGCAAGTGCATTAAAATAAAGGTTTAAGCCACCCACCTCATCATCATTGACCAATTCTTTCTTGATCACCTTCATAGCGTACAGTCGTTTTGTTCTCTTCTGTTCTACCATTAACACCTTGGCGTAACTGCCACGACCAATCACTCGCAAGATGTTGAAGTCATCTAGAGTAACACCATGACTCTCTCCTAAATTATTGGCCTGAAACAGAATAGAATATTATATGTAACGCTTAAGACGCCGAGAAAAACTAC
Organism: Lucinisca nassula; assembly: GCA_963580285.1. Lineage (NCBI taxonomy): Eukaryota > Metazoa > Mollusca > Bivalvia > Lucinida > Lucinidae > Lucinisca > Lucinisca nassula. The sequence goes on from OY757023.1 coordinate 91,690,325, forward strand.
ATCTGAAAATGTCGTCTGCTGATTTTCTTTTGCAAACATTTTAAAAATAATTTTGCATACAGACAAACAGTGTGGGCCCAGATCAGACTGCTCCTACAGGAGCAGTCTGATCTGGGTCCACATCATTTGCATAAAAATTACTCTTAAGGAAACCGGCAGACGACAATTGTAGTGATCAGCATTTTATGGGTTAACACATTTTAAACTGGTTGAATCTATTCAGTAAGTCCATTTGTCACTGAACTGGTGTTGCTTCCATTTTTATTTATTTATTTTTTTCATTTTTGTTCTATATATGTATTGATTCTAATTTGAAAACTGAATGACAGTGTAGAGCCTGATCAGATGGCTTCTTCATATGATCTGGTTCTACAATGTTAAGCATGACAATGGTTAACCTAGATGACCACATTATAGTTACTGAATTTTATATTTATTCTACACCTGAATCTTATTAACCCTTAAGCTGCCGAGAAAAACACGTCTGAAAATGTCGTCTGCTTATGTCTTCTGCTGAACCTTCTTGCAAATCTTTAAAAATATTTTCACATACAGGCAAATAGTGGTCATGGTCCCAAATACTGTAAAAATCCTAAAAATTGAAGACTTGCTGCACTCATCCCGCTATTTTAGGCACAATTTTGGGTAGCAAATTGTACTTATCAAATAATCAATTGCAAGCAAATCAGTAATGATAATTATTTTTGTGGTATTTGTTGATCGATTAATCGTACCAGCCTAATTTATAATTGCCATATAAGTGAGAAAATGAAGACTCTAGCAGTAAGGTTGTATGAGCAGTTTATAGCAAAATAAAATTAAGCTTAATTAAATTAAACACATATAATTTCTTTTTGTTTCTTTTGTCACCGTGTGGAATCCATATAGGGTTCAATGATCATCCTGTGCAGAGTATCTTAAAATATTTTCAGGAGTTAAAACAAGTATAAACTAGAAATGGTGTTTGTAAAACACAAGGCCCCCAACCTTTGCTTGTCCTTAGATGGCAAAATATTAAACAAATATTGTTGAAGACTCAAAAATATACAACAAGAATTCTCCCGAAGGCTATGTCCCGCCTGTGGGGGCGCAAAGTCACCAAACCATGAAATCTAGGTCAAGGTCATACATGGATGCCTGCATAAAAATTTCACTCCTAGTTGCAAGCATGTACCAAGTATCATCAATGAAACTCTTAAAAACAGACTCTTACATCAGGGTGAAAGTTAGGGTTGTCACACTATTTTACAAAGTCAGTGAACCATAAAATGTAGGTCAAGGTCAGAAATAGATACTTGCATTGAAGTTTCAATTCCTAAATGCAAGCTTGTACCAAATACAATTAATGAAGCTGTAATAGATCTTGAGAAATGGACTCTTACATTAGATAGGGTGGTCGCAATAATTCACAAAGTCAGTGAACCATGAAATATGGGTAAAAGTCAAATATGGATGCTTGCGTTGCAGTTGCAATTCCTAGATGCAAGTTTGTACCAATTATAATTTAAAAAGCTTTAATAGTTTTCGAGAAATGGTGAAAGTCAGGGTGGTCGCAATAATTCACGAAGTCAGTCAACCATGAAATATAGGTCAAGGTCAGATATAATGCTTGCGTTGAAGTTGCAATGCCTGGATGTAAGTTTGTACCAAGAATGATTAATGAAGCTCTAATAGTTCTCAAGATATGGACTTGCTGACAAGATTTTATTAAAAAAAAAACAAGGCATCGCATGCGATACAAATCCCCTCGCACAAGACAACTTCGTGTGTGGAAAACACTGAAATGGCAAAAGTCCAACTTGCTTGAGATATTATCATATGCAACATTTGAGTAAAGTTTGTTTAAAAATCCATCCATAAATGTAGGTTCTAGAGTGATGACAATATTTCTCTAAAAATAGTCATAGGGACCTTGACTTGAGGCCATGGCCACGAAGTAGATCTTGCTCAAGATATTATCATAAGCATCTTTTGTGTGAAGTTAGATTAAAATCATAAATGTAGGCGGTAGAGCAATAACAAAGTTTTTCTAAAAATAGCCATAGTGACCTTGACCTTGAGGTCATGACCTTGAAAGTCAAAGCACCTCGAGATATTACCATAAGAAACATTTGTGTGAAGTTCTGTTGACATCCATCAATAAATGTAGGCACTAGAGCGATGACAAAGATTTTCTAAAAATAGCCACAGTGACCTTGACCTTGAAAGTCGAAATAGTTCGAGATATTGTCATAAGGAACATTTGTGTGAAGTTATACTGAAATCGGTGAAGAAATGTAAGCGCTAGAGCCATGTCAAAATTTTTCTAAAAATAGCCACAGTGACCTTGACCTTGAAAGTCAAACTCACTCGAGGTATTGTCATAAGGAACATTTGTGTGAAGTTATATTGAAATCAGTGAAGAAATGTAGTCGCTAGGGCGATGACAAAGTTTTTTCTAAAAATAGCCACAGTGACCTAGACCTTGAAAGTCGAAATCGCTCTAGATATTGTCTTAAGGAACATTTGTGTGAAGTTATATTGAAATTGGTGAAGAAATGTAAGCGCTAGAGCATTGACAAAGTTTTTCTAAAAATAGCCACAGTGACCTTGACCTTGAAAGTGGAACTCGCTACAGATATTGTCATAAGGAACATTTGTGTGAATCGATTTTGCAATTGGTGAAAAAATGTAAGCGCTAGAGCAATGAAAAAGTTTTTCTAAAAATAGCCACAGTGACCTTGACCTTGAAAGTCGAACTCTTTCGAGGTATTGTCATAAGAATCATTTGTGTGAAGTTATAATAAAATCGGTGAAGAAATGTAGGCGCTGGAGCGATGACAAAGTTTTTCTAAAAATAGCCATTGTGACCTTGACTTTGAAAGTTGAAATGGCTTGAGATATTGTCATAAGGAACATTTGTGTGAAGTTATATTGAAATCAGTGAAGAAATGTAAGCGCTAGAGCATTGACAAAGTTTTTCTAAAAATAGCCACAGTGACCTTGACCTTGAAAGTGGAACTCGCTAGAGATATTGTCATAAGGAACATTTGTGTGAAGTTATATTGAAATAGGTGAAGAAATGTAGGCGCTAGAGCGATGACAAAATTTTTCTAAAAATAGCTACAGTGACCTTGACCTTGAGGTCATGACCCTGAAAGTCGACCTCGCTCAAGATATTGTCATAAGGCACATTTGTGTGAAGTTGTATTGAAATCAGTGAAGAAATGTAGGCGCTAGAGTGATGACAAAGTTTTTCTTAAAATAGCCACAGTGACCTTGACCTTGAGGTAATGACCTTTAAAGTCGAAATCGCTGAGATATTGTCATAAGAAACATTTGTGTGAAGTTATATTGAAATTGGTGAAGAAATGTAGGTGCTAGAGCGATGACAAAGTTTTTCTAAAAATAGCCACAGTGACCTTGACCTTGAGGTCATGACCTTGAAAGTCGAACTCGCTCGAGATTTTTTTATAAGGAACATTTGTGTGAAGTTATATTGAAATTGGTGAAGAAATGTAGGCGCTAGAACGATGACAAAGTTTTTCACAAATTACCAAAATGACAAAGGGCCATAACTCACAAGTATTTTTCGGAATTTTGTCATAAGTTAATCAGTTCATCTACTCATCACCACCAATCTATTCACCAATTTTCAAGGCTCTAGCTCCAATAGTTTTTGAGATATCTTGCTGACAAGATTTTATTAAAAAAATTCAAAGGGCAATAACTCTTAAAAGGGGCATAATCCGGACGAGAAAAAAAATACGCGTCAGCTAATTTTCCATGAGGAATCCATATATGAAATTTCAAAACCCTAGCATACACGGTTCTAAAGATATGCTATGCATCACTTTTAGCATGCATTACAATGGGCACAAATTACCAAAATGACAAAGGGCCATAACTCACAAAGTATTTTTCGGAATTTTGTCAAAAGTTAATCAGTTCATCTACTCATCACCACCAATATATTCACCAACTTTCAAGGCTCTAGCTCCAATAGTTTTTGAGATATCTTGCTGACAAAATTTTATTAAAAAAATTTCAAAGGGCAATAACTCTTAAAAGGGCCATAATCCGGACAAGAAAAAAAATAGGCGTCAGCTAATTTTCCATGAGGAATCCATATATGAAATTTCAAAACCCTAGAATACACGGTTCTAAAGATATGCTATGCATCACTTTTAGCATACATTACAATGGGCACAAATTACCAAAATGACAAAGGGCCATAACTCACAAAGTATTTTTCGGAATTTAGTCAAAAGTTAATCAGTTCATCTACTCATCACCACCAATTCATTCACCAACTTTCAAGGCTCTAGCTCCAATAGTTTTTGAGATATCTTGCTGACAAAATTTTATTAAAAAAATTTCAAAGGGCAATAACTCTTAAAAGGGCCATAATCCGGACAAGAAAAAAAATATGCGTCAGCTAATTTTCCATGAGGAATCCATATATGAAATTTCAAAACCCTAGAATACACGGCTCTAAAGATATGCTATGCATCACTTTATGCATACATTACAATGGGCACAAATTACCAAAATGACAAAGGGCCATAACTCACAAAGTATTTTTCAGAATTTTGTCAAAAGTTAATCAGTTCATCTACTCATCACCACCAATATAATCACCAACTTTCAAGGCTCTAGCTCCAATAAGTTTTGAGATATCTTGCTGACAAGATTTTATTAAAAAAATTCAAAGGGCAATAACTCTTAAAAGGGGCATAATCTGGACAAGAAAAAAAATACGCGTCAGCTAATTTTCCATGAGGAATCCATATATGAAATTTCAAAACCCTAGAATACACGGTTCTAAAGTTGTGCTATGCATCACTTTTAGCATACATTACAATGGGCACAAATTACCAAAATGACTAAGGGCCATAACTCACAAAGTATTTTTCGGAATTTTGTCAAAAGTTAATCAGTTCATCTACCCATCACCACCAATATAATCACCAACTTTCAAGGCTCTAGCTCCAATAGTTTTTGAGATATCTTGCTGACAAGATTTTATTAAAAAAATTTCAAAGGGCAATAACTCTTGAAGGGGGCATAATCCGGACGAGAAAAAAATACGTGTCAGCTAATTTTCCATGAGGAATCCATATATGAAATTTCAAAACCCTAGCATACACAGTTCTTTAGTTATGCCATGCATCAAAAGCGTAACGGACGGACGAACGGACGAACGATGCAGAAGCAATATGCCCCTCCAACTTTTTCAAAGTTGGGGGCATAACTAGAATTTGTTTTTCTACAAAAACACAGATGTCTCCCCCGTTTTTGACTGCTAAGTATAACCTTGACATTGGAGGTATTGAGCTGGGTCTTGTGTGCAACACATCATCTAATGAAGATGAACATTTCTGCATAGTAACTTTAAAAATGTTCATAGATAAATAAAAAAGTTATTGGCCGTAAACAAAAAAAACACTTTTTTACCTTTGACCTCTAAGTATGGCCTTGACCTTTGCGGTACAACACATCGTCTCATGATGGTTAACATTTCTGCCAAGTAATTTCATAATCCATCAAAGAATAAGGAAGTTATTGACTGTCCTTCTTTTTACCTTTGACCTCTAGGTATGACCTTGACATTGGAGTTATGGACCTTGGTCTTGCACATGACTCATGGTCCAACTTTCAAGCCTCTAGCTCCAATAGTTTTTGAGATATCTTGCTGACAAGATTTTATTAAAAAAAAATTCAAAGGGCAATAACTCTTGAAAGGGGCATAATCCGGATGAGAAAAAAAATATGCGTCAGCTTATTTTCCATTAAGAATGCATATATGAAATTTCAAAACCATAGCATACACAGTTCTAAAGTAATGCTATGCATCACTTTTAGCATTCATTACAATGGGCACAAATTACCAAAATGACAAAGGGCCATAACTCGCAAAGTATTTTTCGGAATTTTGTCAAAAGTTAATCAGTTCATATACTCATCACCACCAATATACTCAACAATTTTCAAGGTTCTAGCTCCAATAGTGTTTGAGATATTTTGCTGACAAGATTTTATTAAAAAAATTTCAAAGGGCAATAACTCTTGAAAGGGGCATAATCCGGACGAGGAAAAAAATACGCGTCAGCTAATTTTTCATGAGGAATCCATATATGAAATTTCAAAACCCTAGCATACACGGTTCTAAAGTTATGCTATGCATCACTTTTAGCATACATTACAAAGGGCACAAATTACCAAAATGACAAAGGGCCAAAACTCACAAAGTATTTTTCGGAATTTTGTCAAAAGTTAATCAGTTCATCTACTCATCACCACCAATATATTCACCAACTTTCAAGCCTCTAGCTCCAATAGTTTTTGAGATATCTTGCTGACAAGATTTTATTAAAAAAATTTCAAAGGGCAATAACTCTTGAAAGGGGCATAATCCTGACGAGAAAAAAAATTCATGTCAGCTTATTTTCCATCAGAAATGCATATATGAAATTTCAAAACTATAGCATACACGGTTCTAAAGTTATGCTATGCATCACTTTTAGCATACATTACAATGGGCACAAATTACCAAAATGACAAAGGGCCATAACTCACAAAGTATTTTTCGGAATTTTGTCATAAGTTAATCAGTTCATCTACTCATCACCAACTATCTATTCACCAACTTTCAAGGCTCTAGCTCCAATAGTTTTTGTGATATATTGCTGATAAGATTTTATTAAAAAAATTTCAAAGGGCAATAACTCTTGAAAGGGGCATAATCCGGACGAGAAAAAAAATACGCGTCAGCTAATTTTCCATGAGGAATCCATATATGAAATTTCAAAACCCTAGCATACACGGTTCTAAAGTTATGCTATGCATCACTTTTAGCATAGATTACAATGGGCACAAATTACCAAAATGACAAAGGGCCATAACTCACAAAGTATTTTTCAGAATTTTGTCAAAAGTTAATCAGTTCATCTACTTATCACCATCAATTTATACACCACCTTTCAAGGCTCTAGCTCCAATAGTTTTTGAGATATCTTGCTGACAAGATTTTATTAAAAAAAAAATTCAAAGGGCAATAACTCTTGAAGGGGGCATAATCTGGACGAGAAAAAAAAATACGCGTAAGCTAATTTTCCATGAGGAATCCATATATGAAATTTCAAAACCCTAGCATACACGGTTCTTTAGTTATGCTACCGTAAAAATTCGGCTATAAGACGAGGATTTTTCCCTCCAAAATGAGCCCGAAAAATTGACCCCGTCTTATAGCCGAGGTCATGGACTGCATGCTTTTTTCCGGCAATGTCCGGTGAAGACCAGACATATGGAAAATGCTGATCGATGATTTTTGAATTGATATAAATCGCCGCCCACAAACCAACGCTACCATTTTTCTGCACGCGATCGCTAAATGACGTCATCAGACCCCAGCACGCCAACACGTGTTTAATGTCATTGTGTGTATCTCGTTCATAAAAAAACCCCGTTAGGAACCGGCAAAAAATATTTTCTCGATAGCTAAACTGTGAATAGAGGTGGATAGAAAACCAGCGCTTTGCACAGCTCCCGAATTATCCCCAGAAGCTCCGTGTCAATAACCAACAACAGCGTTCGACTTTTCTCGCCCAGCGTCTGTTATTTGGCGCCAAAACATAACCATTCATGAGATCGTAGAATAGTCCATTTTTGTAATGCAAACTTCTACCGTTAGATGTAGCTAATAGTCTGAGGAGCGATTAAATCACTTTCACATTGATTGTGGATTAAATTTTATGATTGGAGGATAAACGCAAATACGAGACATAACTTGACCATATTTTCACACCTTATCGACACGCACCGCAGGGTGGCAATTATAAGATGGGGATTAACAATAGTGTCATACTTGAACCGTAATAAATACACAGATGGTTTGTCTGCATTAATTATTGGGATTTACTTACTGATCTAGTTTTACCGGATTTAAGGATTCAGAAAGACTGACAGTTGTAGACGATTTTTTTGCACTTGCCCGACCGGGCTTCGTAAGGTCAAAGTGCACCTGCCCGGCGCGATTTCGGTCTTGTCTCGGGCGGCCGGGAAATAGATTTGTCAGCCCTGTCATTTATTAAATAGAAGTCTGTGAAGCTGTCTAGCTTTAGCCAGCAAAGCATGTACCGGGCCAAATTCGGGCCGACAGCGATACGACGTATCGGCCCGACGTTTCCCCCATTTCCCGACGCTTAATAGAACTACCGATTCAGATTCAGTAAGAGTTGTCTCTCTTTGTAACTCTCACAAACGAAGACACTATGTCAACAGACATAAACAAAGCCATGTGAGGGGTAAGTGGAGGGGTTTTCTGACGAAAAAAGGCGGATTTCTCACATCTAAACGGCATCTAGCGATAGCAGATAGGCCCCGACAGATATGGCAAAAATTTGACCCGTCTTATAAAAGAGTATAAGCAAAATCCCACATTAGAAGAACTGAAAAAGGGGTCCCGTCTCATAGCCGAATCGCCTTATAGCCGAATTTTTACGGTATGCATCAAAAGCGTAACGGACGGACGAACGAACCAGAACCAATATGCCCCTCCAACTTTTTCAAAGTTTGGGGCATAATAAGAAAGTTATTGACAGAACACAAAAAAGGCCCTTTTTTACCTTTAACCTCTATGTATGACCTTGACCTTTCAGGTATTAAACTGGGTCATGCGTGCAACACATCATCTCATGGTGGTTAACATTTCTGCCTAGCAATTTCAAAAAAGGCCCCTTTTTTACCTTTGACCTCTATGTATGACCTTGACATTTTAGGTACCAAACTGAATCATGCATGCAACACATCGTCCCATGATAGTTAACATGTTTGCCAAGTAACTTCAAATTCTATTTAAAAATAGGCAAGTTATTGACAAAACCCCAAAAAAAGCCCCTTTTTTACCTTTGACCTCTAAGTATGACCTTGACCTTTGAGGTACCAACCTGGGTCATGCGCGCAACACATCGCCATATATTGGTTCACATTTCTGCCATGTGATTTCAAAATCCATCTCAAAATAAGAAAGCTATTGACCAAATACGAAAAAAAGGCCCACTTTTTGACCTTTGACCTCTAAGTATGACCTTGACCTTTGAGGTACCGACCTGCCTCATGTGCACCACACATCGTCTCATTATTGTTAATAGTTATGCCAAGTAATTTTAAAATCCATCTCAAAATTATAAAGTTATTGACCAAATACGAAAAAAAGGCCCCTTTTTTGACCTTTGACCTCTAAGTATGACCTTGACCTTTGAGGAACCGACCTGCCTCATGCGCACCACACATCGTCTTATGGTTGTTAATAATTATGCCAAGTAATTTTAAAATCCATCTCAAAATAAGAAAGTTATTGACCAAATACGAAAAAAAAGGCCCCTTTTTTGACCTTTGACCTCTAAGTATGACCTTGACCTTTGAGGTACCGACCTGCCTCATGCGCACCACACATCGTCTTATGGTTGTTAATATTTCTGTTGAGTAATTTTAAAATCCATCAAAAAATAAGAAAGTTATAGACCGGACACGATTTGCCCATACATATATACATACCAACAAACTTCCAAGGGAGATAATTCAAAAAGTATAAATGTGAGAGTTATGGTTCTTGCGCACTGCATGTCGTCTAATGCTGATTAATATTTATACGAAGTTTGGTGAAGATAGCTCTAACGGTTTTCAAGTTACAGAGCAGACACGAATGTGTGACAGACGGACAGACGGACAGACAGACGCCCGGGGGAAAAACAATATGTCTCTCCGAAAAAAATTTTTTCGGGGGAGACATAAATACAAGGATTTTGATTTTGCTTTAACTAACAATGAAATTAACCACAATCTACAAAGAAATAATCAAATCTTAAACCTATTCTATACTCTGAGCCTCTGATTTGTTGTACCCATGAGATTTACATATATGTAGAGATTTTACTTCACACCATCTTTTCTGAGGGTCGCTATATCAAGTGTACTTGAACAATCATTACCAGGGAGCATACAGAAACTATCATCGTAGATCACTTACTCTAGAAACTACCATAAATAATACCCCATAAATATACTGGATATATTTGGGCATACAGGCCTAAGCATACTGGATGTATCTGGGCATACGGGCCTGAGCAGTGCAGACCCAGATGGGACACCACATTTTGCGGCATCTCATCAGGGTCTACAGTATTTGCCACTCATCCAGCTATTTTTAGACAAAACAATCGGGAAAGTAAAATGGACTTGTTGAAATTTTAGAACAAGTTTGTAAGAAGCTGAGGGGTCTGAATACTTTAACACTTTTGTACCAGAGACCCCTAAATGGGTAATTGGGAAACAGTGCAGGCCCAGATCAGATGCCGCAGAATGCGGCATCTGATCAGGGCCTACACTGTTTCCAAAAAGTTCAGCCAATTTCCATGGCATTATGGAAGGGTTTTTGAAAAAAGGTTAACCAAAAGGTAAACGGGGACGCAGACGCCGGCCGCCCGCCCGCCCACACCGACATCGCTATTCTAATGGACGGAATTTTTCCTTGAAAAAACCTTCCAAAAACACAACCTAACACCCCTAAATTTTGAAATGGGCTCCTGTATATAAGGAGGAAGATTCCATTTGGTACAAAAGGGGTTAAATAGGGCAAATATAGCAAACATGGAGTTATAGCTTGAAAACTTGGCGAGCATCTTCTGACTTTCTGGCAGCTAGCGAATTAGAACAGTGAGGCATGTGAAGGTGAGCTTCTAACCTTAACCCATTTTGGACTGGAAACTCCAGATGGGATCATTGGAAAACAGTGCAGGCCCAGATCAGATGCTGCAATCTGCAGGTCTGATCTAGGCCTGCAATGTGCTAAGTAGGGTCTTCAGTTTGCAGAAAATTCAACCATTTTCTGAAATAACCTTACAACACTAAAATTCAAAATGGACATCTGCTGTGTATAAAGTGGAGTGAGTGAGTGTTTCAATTTTACATCCCACCAACAGCTAAGGTCATACGGAGACGGGACCTAGGTTTAAAGACTCATCCGAAATTCTGGAGAAGCCCGAGATCGAACCTGCGATCCCTGGTTTACAAGGCGAGTTGCATAACCACAACAACACGGGGGCTTCTGTGTGTATAAAGTGGAAGATTCCATTCAGTACAAAATGGGTTAAATTCTGTTGCTACCACAACACAATCTCTATAATACTATTATTGGGGTACAAAGCAGAAACTGTGTTTGTTAAACAACTGTGTTATAGTCAAACAACAAGGTAAGTTCATATAGAAAAATAAACAATTATGGTCATTTCCTATAATATTAGGATCTAAACACAGTAAAATTCCTATATTAAGACCACTTTTGAACAGTTCCAAAGGTGGTCCCTGACCAGAGGACATTGTGGAGAGAACACACAAAGAAAGATCAGGTCAAGTGCACCCTTCAAAAGATAAGCTTTTCAAAGTGGAAATAGTCTTAATTTTAGGTGGTCTTAATAGCAGTATTTTACTGTATATGCTTTTTTCTTATTTCAGTATAAGTCTTTTAAGATTATCTGAATTTATTTCACTTGCATTGGGCTGATCATCAAAACAGGTGGGTAATAACCCAAGTTCCCAGAGAAAAAACACCTGGGCCCAGTTGTTCAAAGCATCGTTAGCTTAACAAGCTCGTTAGTGGTCAAATTGTTAACTGTTCTGGCAAGTTTAATATCTAAAATTTTGTTATTTTTGCTGATAAAATGTGAGCAACTTTTGCATATGCAAAAGCTGCTCACATTTTTTCAGCAAACATTTTAGCATATATGCCATATTTAATGATCAAAGTTTTAACGATTTGTTAACTAATGACGTCATTAGTTTTGAACAACTGGCCCCAGACCTTCCCTTGCAGGACATGGCATTACACATATGACCCTTGCAAGTCTCAAACTTACAGCATAGACAGACCTTATAATCAAGAGACAACACTCTTTACTACTAGGCCATCTATATACTGTAAAAATCCTAAAAAATTGGACACCTGGAGGACTTGCTGTAATTCTCCTAAAACTTCAACAAATTTGTTTCATGGCCCTGCAAGGAGTCCAAAAGGTGCAAATGGAATGGCAAACAGTGCAGACCCTGATCAGACTGCTCCTATGATCAGATTGCTCCTATGCCACCTTTTTTTTTTGGTTTTGGTTTTAAGGCCCTTTCAAGATTATTTCACTCATATCGAGCCAATTGTTAATCAGAGGTGGGCAAAAACTGGAGTACCCGGAGAAAAACCACCTGACCTTCCGTTGCAGAACTTCGCCCGAGCCAGGTTTTAAACCACAGCAATGAGAGACCTAATGATTAAGAGCCTTCTTATGCACTAGGCCACAGAGGCCTGTACGTATGCCGGGGCCAAAGCAAAAATTGGGATAGTTTAACAACCGTGTAAAATCCAAAACAAAAATGTATAGATGACCATTTATGGTAATTTTTTCTATATAATCTTTACATTTTTGGGATGCATCGAAAACCTTGTTATATTCAAAACTGTGTTATAATGAACAGTGTTACAATGATGTTTCTGTGTACTGTATAATTAGACAGATTAAAACAAACAGAACACATGCAGATTTTAACAAACTAGTTTTAAATTTTAGAAAGTTAAGGACATTTTTCTGAAGTTGTTGTCAACAAGAATTTGAGGTAATGCTTGAACTCTTATCCTGCTGTTCAAGACACCCCTACCTTTGCAAACTGTAGATCCAGATTAGATGGCTTCTTAGCCATCTGATCAGCATCTACACTGTTTGACATTCAGTGTGTGAGCTTTAATGAATAAATTTCAGCAAGTAATCTTATTGGCGGAAAAGTAAATGGGTGTGGCTACATTAATTTATTCAGCAGGATAAGGGTTAAAACTCTGCAAAGATTAGTTAGCTAACTGTCTAACACTCTCAAATTACCTCCACTTGAGCTGTCTATCACCACCAAAGAATAGAACAGAGGGGGAAAAAAGAAACAAGAAAATAAAATTTAACGAACCGAAAAACTACATCTGAAAGTGTCGTCTGCTTATGCCGTCTGCTGAATTTTTTGCAAATGTTTTAAAAAATATTTTTTCTTACAAGCAAACAGTATGGACCCAAATCAGACTCCTCCTAGAGGAGCAGTGTGATTTGGGTTTACATTGTTTGTAAAAATGACTTTTAAAGTGACCAGCAGATGACAAAGCAGACGACAATTGTCGTGATTTTAACGGTTAAGATAATCAATTAATCAATGCACTGACAACATACTCCTTGTCCAGCTGAACAATGATATGCTCTGCCTTTGCAAACAGTGAAGATCCAGATCAGATGACTTCTTCATTGTTTGTCATTCAACTGGTGATTTTATAGACGGATCCAATGTTTTGACAAGTGACTTAGTTTACATTTCACTGCACATGCGCCAATTACCTCCCCTGTAGAGTACCTCTTTTATCTGGTTGGCAAAACATGACTGTTACCATACAGTGTCAATGAAAATTTTGAATATTTATCATGTAATTAAATTCCTTTCTTCTCCACAAAATTATCTGATCCTTTTCATTTTGTGTTTCTGAAGTATTAAATGATATAGAACCAGTCTCTTCTGACATTTTATCGCACATTTGGTTGCATAAAAAGCTTTATAAAACTACCCAGCATCATACCAAAATGTAGTCAATGCGCTTTATTAAACGAACGAAAATAAGATTAAAGCATAAATATTTTCCAACCAAGTTTATACGAAAAAGAAGCAGTGAAATGTCCAAAATGGTTTTGGCAAACAGTTTTAATAGAACGACGATTTAACAATAGTATTTACAGAAAACAATTCGTGCTACATCAACGGTAGAGTATGGAACAAGGCTAATGACCTTTGACCTTGTGTGACTTGACTTTGGATGTGTTTGTTTGTCGATTTGAGATTTAACATCCCAGTCAACATTTTATAGGTCAATTTGGAGACGTTGCTTCCAATTTTGTGGGACTTTTACCCGACATTGAGATGAAATGAAATCTGACTGGTTGGTAGTCCATAATGAGTGTGGCAAAAGTAATTTTTTTCAGCACAACAAAGGTAAGGGTGAATGGATAGAATTATTAGCTACATCTGACATTTCTTCCAGAAACAATTTTTGTCTTTCCATTTTCTTCACTGCGCATTGAGTCCCTTTAAAAACCGGGATGAATGTTTTGTTAAACCTTAGACAAACAAACAATGAAACTGAAATATTTTAAAACAAGAGGGCCTAGAGGGCCCTAATTCACTCACCAGAGTCACTGTCTCCAGTACATTCTATAGACTATGATATCTCTTCATATGACTATGTAGGTTTAAAATATTTGTTGAAAGTAAATGTTTTGTGATGCTAGGCTGGAGGTATAAGAACTGCGATGGTGCTTGGCACATTTGGGGCCTTTCAACCAATTAGGATTATGTCAATTGTGATCAGTAAACCTAACCACACAGTTCCTGGGCAGGCTTAGACCTAAGTGGGTAACCAGTAATACATGCAAGTACACATACTTTTGCCAGTAATTGACAACTGCCCTTTTTGAATCAGCAGAAGGGGGAGATTGATGGTAGAAAACATTCCATGCTTAGCCAGCTTGGGTCTCAAACCCGCAACCTCTAGCTTCTCAGTCAGACATGCTTCCAACAGTTACTATGCTGAGCAGCCTGGCTCCCCACCTATATGCCATTGGGCACAGAAATGAATGTTGTGAGCCCCTAAATTTTGAGAAACTAGACAAAGCTGTGTGGCAAATATCAAAGGCATGGGCCTTCTGGAATGGGGACATGTTTGGCCCCAGCAAGTGAGCCCCAGAATGGGGCCATGTTTGGCACCAGGGCTATAATTTGAACAATCTTGGCTGAGGTGCTCTAGATGAAGCGACATACCAAATATCAAAGACCTGGGCCTTCTGGTTTCAGCTTAGAAGATTTTTTAAAAGGTTTTTTCCTATAAGGATCAATGTAAACTGTGACCTCTAGGGCAGGGCCAATTTTGACCCCAGGGCTATAATTTGTACATTTTGGTAATGGTTCATTCGGTGAAGCTACATAACAAATATCAAAGACCTGAGTCTTCTGGTTTTAGACAAGAAGATATTTAAAGGTGTTACCTATTTAAGTCCACGTAAAATATGTGGGCCCCTTGGAGGAGCCATTTTTGGCCCCAGGGCTGTAATCTGAACAATTTTGGCAGAGGTCAACTCGCTAGTCGAAGCTGTGAACCAAATATCAAAAAGGCCTGGACCTTCTGGTTGCAGTCAAGAAGATTTTAAAGGTATTCCTTGAAGAAGTCTTGGTAAAATGTGGGTCCCTATGTAGGGCTATTTTTGTCTGAGGGCTATAAGTTGAACAATAATGGCAGAGGTCCACTAGTCAAAGCTGTGAACCAAATATCAAAGGCCTGTGCCTTCTGGTTTCAAGCAAAAAGATTTTTAAAGGTATTCCTTATGTAAGTCTATGTAAAACAAGCTGGCCACTGGGTGGGCCATTTTGGCCCCAGGGCTATTTGGTATAAGTCCACTGGATGAAGCTACCTGCATATCAAATATCAATGACCTGGGCATTCTGGTTTCAGTCAGGAAGATTTATGAAGGTTTTTCCCAATGTAAGTCTATGTAAAACAAGTGCGGGGCCATTTTTGGCCCCAGGGCTACAAGTTGAACAATACTGGCAGAGGTCCAATAGACGAAGTTGTGAAGCAAATATCAATGAACTGGGCCTTCTGGTTTTGTACAAGGAGTGATTAAAGGGTTTTCCCTTTATATGTCTTTGTAAA
The DNA here is from genome assembly GCA_963580285.1 of Lucinisca nassula. Classification (NCBI taxonomy): domain Eukaryota; kingdom Metazoa; phylum Mollusca; class Bivalvia; order Lucinida; family Lucinidae; genus Lucinisca; species Lucinisca nassula. Next base: position 91,706,079 of record OY757023.1, read on the forward strand.
ATGAGTGGCCCCTAAAATGGGGTCCTTTTTGGCCCCAAGGCTTTAATTTGAACAATCTTGGTAGTGGTTTTCTAGATGAAGCTACATACCAAATATCAAAGACCTGCCTTCTGGTTTCAGAAAAGAAGGCTTTTTAAGGTTTTTTCCACTCGTAAGGGTCAATGTAAAATATGTGACCCCCAGAGAGTAGCCAATTTTGACCCCAGGGCTATAATTTGAACAACTTTGGTAATGATCCTTTTTAGCAGAACCTTTTAACTATTTTGATATAGGGTCACCTAAGCAACATTCCTATGAAGTTTAAATGAAATTGACCCAAGGGTACAGGAGGAATTTTTCTATTTTTAGTCCAGGTGGACATCAGAGCAGACTGATTTTAGCTATTTTGGTTCGGAATCACCCAGGAAATATTCCTTTGCAGTTTGATTCAAATTGGCCCAAGGGTTTAGGAGGAGTTCACATTTGAAACAAATTTACTTTTTTTCTGTTTATAGCTCTGGCAGCCTCCTTGCTCCTTGCTCATCAGAGCGGAAAATTTTTAGCTATTATTTTAGTCACATAGGTAACATTCCTGTGAAGTTTGAATTAAAGTGACTCAAGGAGGAATTTGAATTTGAGTCAGTGAGTGTTTGAGTTTTACGTCTCACCGACAGCTAAGGACATACGGAGACAGGACCTGGGTGTAAAGACTCATCCGAAAATCTGGAGAAGCCCAGGATTGATCCTGCTACCCCTGGTATACAAGGCGAGTAGCATAACCACTACACCATGGAGGCTTCTGAGTTTGTATTTGAAGCTTTACAATGATTTTCTATTTTTAGCTCTGGTGGCCATTTTCCTCACAGAAGCAGAACTGTTTTAGCTGTTTTAGTAGAGGGTCATCTAAGCAACATTCCTATGAAGTTTGAATGAAATTGGCCCAAGGGTGCAGAAGTTGTCATTTAAAGATTTTTCTATTTTTAGCTCTAGCCGCCATCTTGTTCATCAAGTGGAATGATTTTAGCTATTTTGTTAGGGAGTCAATCAGGCAATATTCCAATCACCTTTGAATCAAATTGACCCAAGGGTTTAGGAGGAGTTCGTGTTTGAAGCAAGCAATTTTGTTAGAGGGTCATTTAAGCAACATTCCTATGAAGTTTGCATGAAATTGGCCCAATGGTACAGGTTTTGTCATTTTACAACAATGCAATCGGCAAGTTAGCAATCGGTCTTCTCCCAGACGTACTTTTGATGTTGTTTGAGACGAATATCAAATACGTGCCGAAAGCTTTGTTGCACCGTTTTGAACTTTCCATCACGTGCTTCTGAACCGGTATTTTAGATGATTGACACACGTCTTTGGACGTTTTAAGCGTGGGCGGGATAATAGCGCTGTCAGTTAATGTTACAATCGATTTTAATACTGCTCAAAAGAAGATTGTGGATACTCGTTAAAACCTCGAAGCGGTTCTAACCAGCAGTACCCACAATCTATAGTCTGCTCAAAACAGAGATTGTGGATACTCGTTAAAACCTCTAGGTGGCGACATGGCTTGAGATGTCATTTCATCTCAATGTTGGGTAAAAGTCCCACAAAATTGGAAGCAACGTCTCCAAAATGACCTATAGTGTTGACGGGGACGTTAAACCTCAAATCAAACAAAACACACAAAACCTCGAGGCGGTTCTGACCAGCAGTACCCACAAGCGAATATATATTCATCTCAAAACAGATTGTGGATACTCGTTTAAACCTCGAGGCTGTAGCAGAAACAAGAAAGAACAATGGATGAACCCCTGTATATACATGTATTAAAGTGGTCGAGCCGGCACTCGACATTGAATCAAGCGTGGTAGCTCAATGGTATAGTGCACCTGCCTGTGATGCTAGAGGCCCCCGGTTTGATTCCCGGCAGCGGTAATAAAACTGCGGTGTCCGAACATGCTCCGGGTGAATGCCACAAAGTGCACCGTCCTCCGCATCGGGACGTTAACTGGGAGGCCCATCCTGTGCAGTTTAAAGATTTCTTCGTTATTACATGATTACTGTGTATGTTTTCATCCTGCAGACCTGGATCGGCAATGACCGATCACACTAGAATTGAAAACGCTCCAATGTTGATTCGACCGATATAGATAGAAATAGTAGAAAGAATGAATTGGAGAGGAGCAAATTCTTTCCTTTAAGAAAAGAAAATAAATAAATAAAAAAATCAGAAAATAAATAAATAAAAAAAATATTTGTCACTTAATTGCTCGACTCGACGGTTACTGATTTTTGCGTGCCCCCCAGGAGACCTGTTGGGTCCACACTCTTAAATCTTGAAATCTTCCTGCACAACTTCATTTTCATATCTGTCTAGTGGTTACTGAGAACTTATCGGGACAAAAATTGGGCGGAAAAAAGAGAAGAAACCCAGAAAAACTAATGTCTTGTTTTGGAGACTTAACCCTTATCCTGCTGAATAGATTAATTTAGCCACACCCATTGTTGGCTACCAAAGCATCATGCAGCCCATGTATTTCTTCAAGCCCAGATGGGCGGGGGCCGCAACACTGTATAGGTCATTTTGGAGACGTCACTTCCAATTTCGTGGGACTTTTACCAGACATTGAGATGAAATGACTTCTCAAGCCCTGTCGCCCAATGAAACCTATAGGGTTTATATACATGGACGGTCTGACTCGCAACACATTTCCTAGGCAGGCTCAGAACCTCTAAGCTGTGTTCGTGTTCGGTCAGCTCTGCGTGGAAACATCATGCAGCCCAGTCTATTTTTGCAAGCCATGATGGGTGGGGCTATTCACAGAAACAGTAGGAAGTTCCAACTTTGAGCGGTAGGGGTCAAAATTAAAAAGGTGTGTTTGTATGGTTCGTATCAACTACGAGACTATGAAGATGTAATCACAGTGTTGGGAACAGAACTTTATTGAGCATCAATGATGGGAAATGCCGGATCCGGCGTATTTTTTACGCCAGTTTTGTTTGTTTGATTTGAAGTTTAACGTCCCCGTCAACACTGTAAAGGTCATTTTGGAGACGTTGCTCCCAATTTTGTGGGACTTTTACCCGACATTGAGATGAAATGACATCTCAAGCCCTGTCGCCCAATGAAACCAATAGGGTTTATTAGCATGGACGGTCCGCCTCGCACCGCGGTTCCTGGACAGACTTAGATCCTCAAACCAGTTTACCAGTACTAGTGTGCGGGCCGGATTCAGCTCTGCGTGGAAGCATCGTGCAGCCCATATATTTCTTCAAGCCCCTATGGGCATTTTTTACGCCAGATTTTGCGTAAAGTTTCCAGTCGTGGCCAGTATTTTTTCTCCTGTCGCGTTCGTCTTTGTAAATGACAGCGAGTGCTCAATTGATCAAAGGATTTAAAGGCATTTATTCTGTAACAGTAAAACACACCGTGTGTCCATAATTGTTTTATTGCCCCCTGTGATATACTGACATAGCAGATCAAAGGCGGCCCTTAATAGGGTGATTAGTAGCTCTTGTTGAATCCCCTGACTGAGACACTTAAGGGGAAAATCAATAATGTACACCAGTCAACAGTAAGTAATTTATTGATTTTCCCCAAGGCGGCCCCTTACCTGTTGAAGACAGAGGATTTCTCTCCAGTGAGCACTGAGGGCTACATAATATTATGTAATGAAATGATAGTCCTCAATAATCAAGAATAAATGCCTTTAACAGTCTCAGGTCTGTAGGCTGGTGGGTATTGCCTATCGCGACTGCGGAAAAAAATGACAGGTCCATCTTGCGACACTCGGGTGTGCTGAGACAAATCAAGCATGTGGCTGATTAACACTTATTGAATGTTTTGCTTCCCGGATTTTTGTACACACACTTGGATTATCGGTAATTTGATTGTTGAGAAAATGTCGGGGTATAATTAAAGAAAGCGCTCATTACCTATATTTTGATTTAAAAAAAAAAAAAATACAGAATCGTCGATATTGCGATTCCCTATCTAACACTATTATCCATACCATCAACAAATAACAAAATGCGTTAAACTGGCAAATAAATCAATTTTTGGCTATTAAACTTTAAAAATAGAATAACCAAACTAATCATAACTGAACTTTATTTTATCAGATGCATTAGTTTGAATTTTAAAAATTGATTCGAAAATAAACATTTTTTATGTGGAAGTTCGCCATTGCGACTGGCCGGAGAAATGACCCGAATTACATATGGTTCAAGCCCCAAAGTCTTTCGGATCCTCACGCGACACATGTTCATGGTGCTGCCTGACACAACAGCCTATAATACTGGCGCTTCAGATGTCTGTAAACTTTAGCCATAAACTCCCAAAGCCTGCCCTGGCGAGTCGGACATGCAACGCTTCAGATGTCTGTTAACTTTAGCCATAAACTCCCAAAGCCTGCCCTGGCGAGTCGGACCATCCGAGCATATAAACCATATCGGTTTAACTGGGCGGCAGGGATTGAAATGTCATTTTATCTAAACGTCGGGTAAAAATTTCACACAAAACTGGAAGTAATGTCTCCAAAATGACCTAAATAATGTTAATGGGGATGTTTAACCTCAAATCATGTAAACAAACAATCTAACAGAAAAGCAGAACTATTGGTCAATTAAAGTCCGTTATTGGTCACATGAAATCTGATGGGAATGACTTGGCAGATTTTCCACATTTTTCAAAAGGGGGCAACTTTCGGAACTTCCTGTTTGCTTTTCTATAAGCTTTGTCCCACGAAAAAGGGGTCTACTCTTAAAGGAAAGAATTTGCTCCTTAGGAGCAAATTCTTTCGTTTAGAGTTGACCCTCATTGACATGGGAGACTAAAATACGCTTGAAAGAGTTGCCTCCCCTGAAGGTGTATGCATTCCACTGAAAGTCTGAAAAAATATATTTTTCACTTAATTGCTCGACGATTAGTAAAATATTTGGGCGGATTTTTGCGTGTTATTTCGTGATTTTATGGGCCCACCCTTTTAAATTTTGAAACCTTCCTCACAACTGGACAAAAAATGGGCGGGAAAAAGAAACCCAGAAAAACCAATAAGTCTTAACCCTTATCCTGCTGAATATATATATTTAGCCTCAGCAATTGCCGACTGTCAAACATGAAAATTTCTTAACATTATTCACAAGCTGCATGGCAAACAGTGTAGGACCTCATCTCTGTTTGCAAAAGTAGGAGTTGTTATGGGTTAAATATACACTAAAACCACTTTATAACTGAGCCTCCTGTTGTGCCCATTTCTGTTTGTTTGTTTGATTTGAGGTTTAACGTCACCTTCAACACTGTATAGGTCATTTTGGAGACGTTGCTTCCAATTTTGTGGGACTTTTACCCGTCATTGAGATGAAATGACATCTCAAGCCCTGTCACCCAATGAAACCAATAGGGTTTATAAGTATGGGCGGGCTGCCTCGCATCGCTTTGTATGGGCAGGCTTAGATCCTCTAAGCACTTTACCAGTACTCGTGTAGTCTGCGTGGTAGCCTCGTGCAGCCCATCTTTATCTTCAAGCCCCGATGGGCGGGGGCCGACCATTTCTGTATGTATTGGAATTGCACAGGGAGGGTAAATTACAAGGATTCGTGTCAAAAATACATTGTGTATAAAGAAGTTGTTTTGTGAAAGCAAAATGTAGGACAAAGGGTTAATTCTTTCATGGAGGTTTGAAATATTAGGCAATAGTAATTATATATCAGTTCTCAACAAGCTGTTGTATGATAAGCACTAAATCAAGGCGAGATGCAAAGGACTAAACTCAACCATTATAGATAAAGGTATGCACATGTATGTAATCAGACCGGACAGTCGTCGGCAGTCGCGAGCGGACGACAAAGGCGACCAGCGGAAAGGGGAAGCGTTCCCGACTGCCACCGAGTGTAGGCTGGGATTTTTTTTTTTTGGTTTTACGGCCCTTTCAAGATTATTTCACTCATATCGAGCCGATCGTTAATAAAAGGTGGGCGAAAACCGGAGTACCCGGAGAAAAATCACCTGACCTTCCGTTGCAGAACATGGCGTCTCACATGTGACCCGAGCGAGGCTCGAACCACAGCGGTGAGAGACCAAATGATCCAGAGTCAGCGCTCTTAACCACTAGGCCACGGAGGCCCGTGTAGGCTGGGAAATAGTCCCGGACTGAGATCCAAACTTTCGTTCAAGCCCTAAATTCCACTTTCTTTGTAAACAGTGTAGACCCCGATCAGACGGTGCGTTCTGTGGCACCTGATCTGAGTCTCCATTGCTTGCCAAGCCTCTCACAGCGAACATTCTCTACTGAAATCATATACGCTAATTGGTGATTGATTTTTTACATGACCCGTGGCGTCATGCAGTAGATTTTTGACAATCGCTTAGCTCCGCCCTCTCCTGTGGGTTAACCGGTATTGGATGGTGATGTTAAGTATTGATTACGGTCAGTTTGACATTCTTGTCTCTTGATACACCTATTCTGGTGTAGCGTGTCAGTGTTTTTTGACGTATCTGCTCTTTAATGAACCGACGGGACATGACGTATTGCTAACTTGCTGGGTGCGCGGTTGTAAGGTTTTTCTATTTTCAGTTCTGGCAGCCATCTTGTTCATCAGAGCAGACTGATTTAAGCTATTTTGGTAGGGAGCCACCCAGGCGTTTGAATCAAATTGGCCCAAGGGTTCAGGAGGAGTTCGCATTTATAACAAATTGTTGACGACGCACAACACACAACGGACATTGACTGATCATAATATCTCACCATGAGCAGTTCATGCTCAGGTGAGCTAAAAAATTACATAATGAGCCAGCGCATGACAAAACCTACAATAAGACATGTGCACCCAACGAAGACTCATATCAGCCTGTGCATCTGTGCAGTCTGATCAGAGTCTTCGTTGTGCACTCTAAGGATAGCTAAGGGCCCAATGCTCTTTCGTGCAGCAAGAGAAGTCTCTGGTCAGACTAAATGGTTGTGCAGGCTGATCTGAGTCTTGGCTGGGTGCACATGTTAGGTGTAGGAAATGCTGTGCCCTGGCTTTAATTAATATACTGTGACCTTCCGAATATTTAACCTGCCTTATCCTGCTGAACCACAATAAACATCTACCTTTGCAAATCATCTAGATCCAGATTAGACACCATCTGATCCATATCCACATTGCTAGATATTTAGTTTGTGCATTTGTGGGAATAAATTACATCAAGTGATTTTATTGGTCGATAATCAGAAATGTGTGAGGTTAACTAATTTATCTAGCAGGACAAAAGTTAACCTTTATCTTGCTGTTCACGACAATCCCTACTTTTGAAAACAGCGTAGATCCAGATCAGATGGCTTCTGATCAGGATCTACCCAGTTTGACATTCAGTTTGTGAATTTGCAGCAATAAATTACATAAAGTAATCTGATTGGTTCAAAGTCAGAAGTGGCTGTGGCTATTCAGCAGGATAAGGGTTAAGAACCTTGATAAATATGATATTTTTTCTGTTTTTTTTTTTTTTCCTTCAACTCAAGAAAGATAGCTTTCTGACCTTCGGTTCACACTCTTCTAAATTGTGTCTTGTCAAAAAGAGGTCTACACTTTAAAGGAAAAAAAAATGTTCCCACTGCTTTCCTTTAAGAGGAGACCAATATTGATAACAGAAAAAACATATATTTTTGAAAAATTTGCATTGCCTTTAAATGTATGCATATTTAGACAAGAGCCTTTGGGATTCAAAATATGACAGCTGGTTAAAACCAAGAATCATTTACTGAACCATTTTTTTTTCAATATTTTAGGCAGGTTTTCAACAGGCATCCATCTAGCCCATGGCAAAGACTCTGATCAGAGTGGATGAGTGTGCAGTCTGATCTGAGTCCTAGCTGTGTGCACATACTTCAACATTTGGCCAAGGCAACTCACAATTTTTTCAGCAAAAATACAGGTGTTACTGATACTTTGCTTGCTAGAATAATGCTTCAGTTCATTTTATGATTTTCAAAACCTACTTTCATGATTTATTACTGAGTGATAAAGTAAACTGCTGCATCACCATAATTGATAACAAACACAAAACTAGAGCTATCACTAAAGGTGATGAATACCCCCACAAAAACTGCCTTGATAGTACAACAGCGGCATTTTGCAATTTTTTCACTTGAAAGGGGCCATAACTATGTCGAAAATTGACGAATTGTAGTGGAAATCGAACTTGACCTGTATTTTGTGATGTTACATCAGTGTACCAAAAATTATAAAAATCGGTGAAGCGCTTTTTGAGTTATCGTCTGGAAACCAAGTCAACAGACCGACCGACCGACAGACCGACCGACCGACCGACAAGCTCACTCCTATATACCCCCCCAAATTTCATTTGTGGGGGTATAATTACAAACTCATCATGAAAACACGCCTATATTATTTTTACCCCTTTGAACCCCACTTTTTTACAGTAAAACTGGGGTTTACAGGGGTATGCCTTATTTTTCTTACTTCTGCTCTAAAATATAGATTGTGGGTACTCGTTAGAACCGTTTCAAAGAGGCGGTTCTAACATGTACCCCCAATCCATATTTTGAGCAGAAATAAGAAAAATATCACAATTTTTCATCTTAAAATGTTCGATTTTCAATGTTAAAATTTACAAAGTATTTGTATAGGCGTGTTTTCATTATGTGGCACTAAAGCGGTTCTCGACCCTTATCCTTCTGAACCATGAAAACCTATCCTTTGCAAACAGTGTAGATCCTGATCAGATGGCTTCTGCATCTGATCAGGATCTACACTGTTTGACATTTACTTCGTGAATTTGTAAAAATAAATAAATCACATTAAGTAACCTGACTGGTTGAAAATCGGAAGTGGGTGTGGCTAAACTGATTTAGTCAGCAGGACAAGAGTTACAGCTTTGTTACATTCCATTTTGGTTAGTGATTGGCAAACTGTTAGCACTTTCTATTTATTGGTCTGTGTCACGGTAAAATACTGTCTTAACGGGAATAGGAACACCTGGCAGATTTTCTGCCATTTTTCAAAGGGAGACAACTTTCAGGACTTCCTATTCACTTTTCTATAAGCTCTGTCCCACTGAAAAAGGGGTCTACTCTTTGGGAAAGAATTTGCTCCTCAGGAGCAAATTCTTTTCTTTAAGAGTTGACTCCTATTGACATGGGGGACAAAAATGCCTTTGCAGCAGTTGCCTCCCCTGAAGGTGTTCGCATTCCACTTAAGGCCTGTGTTCAGTGAAAGAGTCTTAATTCTTTTGATATGCTCAAAACTCAGCCTTCTTGAACAGCCTGCGGAAGAGTTCAGAAACAAAGGGGGGAAAGGGTTAAGAAGAAAAAAAGCTCTTCTTATGCTGTCAAGAATAGTAATTTTATCAGTTACCCTCTATATTAATTGCATTGTAGCACAATGACCTGATAAAGATATGCTATCTCAGGACAAATGAGCTTTATCAGGTCAATGTGACATTGCACTTTTATGAATGAACAGGAGTACTAGAAAAAATTGGCAAGAATGTTATTTTTACTGGTAAAAATTGAGGTGATTCTAACAAATTTATCATATGACGTCGCGTCTGAGAGTGTAATAATGCCATGTAATATTTTTGATAATCCACTAGTGGATTAAATATGCAAATTAGCTAGATACGTCCCGTAACTTTACATGTACGACGTCCTTAATGATGTCGCGTTTACTAATGGCGGAATATTGACATTTTTTGTAAACAATCGTGAATAAAATGCGTTTCAAATGTCATATGATAAATAGAATCTTGCATTCTTGCTCATGTATTATTGAATTTATTAAACTCGTTGCGGAAAAGGGATAAAATGCTCAGCCTTTGCCGAGCATTTTATCCCTTTTCCTCAACTCGTTTAATAAATTCAGTAATACATGAACACTCATGAAAGATCCTCTATATCAATAATTTATTAAACTCGTTGAGGAAAAGGGATAAAATGCTCGGCAAAGCCTCGCATTTTATCCCTTTTCCTCAACTCGTTTAATAAATTCAATAATACATGAGCACTCATGTAAGATCCTCTATATCAACAATTTAGATCTGGTTCCACACTGTTTGCAAAATATTACGTTTATTGAATTTATTAAACTCGTTGAGGAAAAGGGATAAAATGCTCGGCAAAGCCTCGCATTTTATCCCTTTTCCTCAACTTGTTTAATAAATTCAATAATACATGAGCACTCATGTAAGATCCTCTATATCCACAACCTTTGTTTTTGCATTCTTGCTCATGTATTATTGAATTTATTAAACTCGTTGCGGAAAAGGGATAAAATGCTCGGCAAAGCCTCGCATTTTATCCCTTTTCCTCAACTCGTTTAATAAATTCAATAATACATGAGCACTCATGTAAGATCCTCTATATCCACAACCTTTGTTTTTGGAGTAGTCAGTATCATATTCTTGAACATCTGCATGAATCCATCTTATCTTAAGCGAAGGATTCATTCCGTCAAAGTTGTCGTTAATGGTTATAAGGGAATTTGTCATATCAAATGGGTACATGCATAACAAAACCTACAATAAGACCCGTGCTATGGTCGAAGACTCAGTTCAGCCGGCCAGTAAGGTCAGCTTGGTCCGAGCATTCTCTTGTTGTCCTATGAATAGCCCAGAGGCAATAGAAGGCTCATGTGAACAGGGAAGACTCTGATCAGACTGTGCGAATGCACAGGCTGATCTATTTGCAGAGGCTGATCTGAGTCTTAGCTGGTTGCCCAGGTCTTATTATAGATTTTATTGTGTGCTGACTCAAATAATTTGTCAGTATAAAGAGGGCTGACTGTAGATAGACAGCTGTGGCCATGATGTGGCATCACTTTGACACTATGTTGACCAGTCATGATGTTCATTTATTTGTCTTGTTGCTTGATAACAACATCACATGTCATTTGTCCTCCATCCATCTATGAAGAAAACTGGTCTGAAAATGTCATTCTAAGGAAATTCTGCGGTGAGTATAAGTATTAAATGCTGAGTTCGTTTTAGCACCTGGCATAGTCACCATATCTAAATAAGCTGTCTGTTACTATTAATAAAGATTTATGTCTCGATTTCTTATTAGTTTCTTTCTTCTGGAAATTAAGGCAAATAGATTCATCTGCGTGACATGTGGATGGAAGACCGGTTGGGGCTTTCCAGGTTAATTTACTGTTAACTCAGATTCTCTGAGAAAGGGATCTACTCTTAAAGGAAAGAATTTGCTCCTGGGGATCTACTCATTAAGGAAGGAATTTGCTCCACAGGAGCAAATTCTTTCCTTTAAGAGTAAATGCCAACTGACAATACGGAAAGAGCTGCCTCCCCTAAAGGTGTATCCAGGCTCCTTAAATGAGAGAATTTGTGCTGTCTAGGAGCAGATATTTTTTCTGTTTAAGAGCAGCCCAGGATGAAATTGGAGCCAGAGGCATAGCAATCTTTTCACAAAAAATGCAGCTGTGTACACAAGAAGAAGAAGAAGAAGAAGAAGAAGAAGAAGAAGAAGAAGGATGAGTAGAAGACACAAATTATGTGTCTACAGTAAACACAATGCTCAATATCAAAATTAAGCATGAATTTCTTCATGACAGGGATCACGCTGACAGAAAAGAGGCCCCCACCCATCAGGGCTTGAAGAAAAAGATGGGCAGCGTGATGCTTCCAGGCAGAGCTGAAAGTGGCTGCACACGAGTACTGATAAACCACTTAGAGGATCTAAACCTGCTCAGGCAAAGCAGTGCGAGTCGGACCATCCATGCTTATAAACCCTATTGGTTTCATTGGGCAACAGGCCTTCAGATGTCATTTCATCTCAATGTCGGGTTAAAGTCCCACAAAACTGGAAGCAACGACTCCAAAATGACCTGTACAGTGTTGACAGGGACGTTAAACCCCTAATCAAACAAAACTGATGAGTCTTGATGTTCCTTCATTTGTATTGTTGCTTGATAACAACATCACATGTCATTTGTCCTCCATCGGTCTACGAAGAAAACTGATCTGAAAATGTCATACTAAGGAAATCCTGCAGTAAGTGTAAGTATTAAATGCTAAGTTTTTTTTAGAACCTGGCATAGTCGCCATATCTAAATAAACTGTCTGTTACTATTAATAAAGATTTATGTCCTATGAGTTCCTTTTCTTCTGGAAATTAAGGTAAATAGATTCATCTGCATGACATGTGGATAGAAGACTGGTTGGGGCTTTCCAGTCTGATTTACTGTTAACTCAGATTCTCTGAGAAAAGGATCTACTCTTAAAGGAAAGAATTTGCTCCAGCGGATCTACTCATAAAGGAAAGAATTTGCTCCAAAGGAGCAAATTCTTTCCTTTAATAGTAGATGCCAACTGACAATGGGGAAAGAGTTGCCTCCCCTAAAGGTGTATCCAGGCTCCTTAAATGAGAGAATTTGTGCTGTCTGGAAGCAGACATTTTTTCTGTTTAAGAGCAGCCCAGGATGAAATGGGAGCCAGAGGCAGAGCAAGAAGGACGAGTAGAAGTCACAAATTATGTGTCTACAGTAAACATAATGCTCATTATCAACATTAAGCATGAATTTCTTCATGACAGGGATCACGCTGAAAGAAAAGAGGCCCCCACCCATCGGGGCTTGAAGAAATAGATGGGCTGCATGATGCTTCCAGGCAGAGCTGAAAGTGGCTGCACAAGAGTACTGGTAAACCACTTAGAGAATCTAAACCTGCCCAGGCAAAGCAGTGCGAGTCGGACCATCCATGCTTATAAATCCTATTGGTTTCATTGAGCGACAGGGCTTGAGATGTCATTTCACCTCAATGTTGAGTAGAAGTCCCTCAAAATTGGAAGCAACATCTCCAAAATGACCTATACAGTGTTGACGGGGATGTTAAACCTAAAATCAAACAAAATAAAGAAAATAATTTGCTCCCCTTTAGGGACCAAATTCTTTCTTGTAAGAGCAGATCCCCTTTTGTATTGGATACTGCAGACTGATATTTCTAGCACTTTCTTTGGTTTGTGTACACTTTACTTTCTTCTTGCTATGCCACTGGGTGCCACAACAGGTCATACACGAGTAACCTCTCTTGAAGATGCATCTATTTACCTTATCCCTTGTCCTGCTGAATATTTATATATGCCACACCCACTACCGATTATCAACCAATCAGATTACTTGATGCAATTTATTGCTACAAATTCACAATCTAAATGGAAAACAATGTAGATCCTGATCAGATGGCTTCATCAGAAGCCATCTGATCTGGATCTACATTGTTTCAAAGATACGGCATATCCGGGATTAGCAGGACAAGGGTTAAGCAAGCAGTTTTACCTGAAAACTTATTCTACTAAAACGCTTTTTCAAAAGACCCCAAGAAAACAAGCTTCTCTACAAAATATAATAAACATAATTGTGTGTACCCATGTTACTGAAAAGAGTTCTGAAAAGTGGTCATAAAAACTACAAATAAATTCGGATAGCTACTCAAAACTGTTAAAAATTTGAAACATTCCTGTACGTCATAATAAAACTGCAAGCACTGCATGATGCCCAGCCACTACAATTACATCAAGCAAGTGCCATATCAAAGTTACGGTTCATATGTTCTGCACGTCGTCTCATGGTGCTCTACATATCTGTGAAGTTTCATGGAAATATCTCAAATGGTATCGAAGTTATGGAGCGGACACGAAACTATATAGAAATGCCTATCTTCAATGTTCAAAGGGCAACAACTCCAAAAGTAGGAAAATCAGAGTTACGGTTTATATGTTCTGCAGGTCAACTGATAGTGCTTTACATATCTGTGAAGTTTCGTGAAAATATCTCAAATGTTATCAGAGTTATGGAGCAGACACGGGACTATGGGGCGCTGACGGATGGACGGACATACAGACACTAAAAACTTCTGAGGGTATAACATAATACCCCCCCATTTTTTGAATGGCGGGGCATAAAAACTACACATCAATTCAGTTGGATACTCAAAACTGTTAAAACTGTAGTCATGAAACATGGCAAATGACTGAAAATCTTCTGGATGTATACATTCATCTTAAACTCCACAAAATGAAATCAGATAAAGTACAACAATCTAACAAACAAACAAATAACAATGTAACATCAAACACTGCAACCAAGCAACAAAATGGCAAACCAATAGCAGCCAAACTTTTTTGAGATTCAAGAAATTTAAAGAGGCCTTTTAGCTGAGCATTATTAATTGATTATCCTGTATTACACCAGGTCAACCAAGATATAAAACTTATAAATCATGTTTTTTAATTGCATCAGTTAATAAAATTGTCATTAATCAAGTAATTTCGAAGTAAAACTTATAAATCATGTTTTTTAATTGCATCAATTAATAAAATTGTCATTAATCAAGTAATTTCGAATTGTCCCAGTTACAGGCCCTCGGTCAGCTGTATTGGCCTCATGCCAATACAGCAGACCTCGGACCTGTAACTGGGCCAATTCGAAATTACTTGATTAATAACATTATATTATTCCTGGACAAAAAAGAAGTACTGAATAATCCAAGGTAAAAGAACACCTACAATAATCCTTGTGTGGCCTGTAAAGACTCAGATCAGACAGTCTGATCAGAGTCTTCCCTGATTGCATGAGCCTTCTACTCCCACTTGACAAGCCAATGAAAGACATGCAAAGTCTCCTGCCAATACTAGGTGGGTGTGCAGGCTGATCTGAGTCTTTGCGATGTGCACAGGTCTTATTGTAAGTTTGATATGTGCTCGCTCAAATTATTTGGTAATGCTGTTAAATCAACTTGCAGTAAATGGTGGTTGTTCTTTTTTATTTTTTGTTTAATTCAATAGCATGTAAAGGGAAATGGAAACACCTTCAGGGGAGGCAAGCCTTTCATTAAATTTTTTTGTTTGCCTCCCATTCAAATAGGAGCCTCCACATAAGTGAAATTGGAAACACCTGGCAGATTTTTTTCCCATTTTTCAAAAGGAGACAACTTTCTGGCCTTCGTGTTCGCTTTTCTGTAAGCCCTGTTCCATCGAAAAAGGAGTGTACTCTTAAAGGATAGAATTTGCTCCTCAGGAGCAAATTCTTTCCTTTAAGTGTTTACCCCTGTTGACAAGGGGGAAAAATACTTTTGCAGGAGTTGCCTCCCCTCAAGGTGTATCCATCCATTCCTCTTACAGGAAAGAATTTGCACATTTTATGATGTCAAGAAAAACTGCACTCGAAATTGTCATCTGTTTATATCTGTTGCATATTCTTGCAAACTTTGCAAACCTATTTTTGCATAGAGGCAAACAGTGATCAGACTGCTCGAAGAGGAGCAGTCCGATCTGGGCCCAACATGCAAACAGTGTGGACCTGATCAGACTGCTCCTAAAGGAACAGTCTGATCTGAGTCAACAATGTTTGCATCACAGACTTTTAAATTATCGTTTGTTTGTATTGGAGTTTGACAGCTCAGTTAACACTATTTAGGTCATTTTTGAGCCGGTCAGTTTACCTATCCACACTTTTATATGTAAGTGGTTAACCAGTACAGTGCGAAATTCTATCGCCAGAAACGCCTTTTAAAGTAATCAGCAGACAACAAAGCAGATGACATTTTATTACGAAAATACGCCTATATAATTTTGACCCCCTTGAACCCCACATTTATATAGTAAAACTGGGGTATGCGGGGGTATACCTTATTTTTCTTATTTCTGCTCAAAATATAGATTGTGGGCACTCATTAGAACCGCCTCATTCTTATTTTTCTTATTTCTGCTCTAAACTATAGATTGTGGTTACTCGTTAGAACCGCCTCCTCGAGGCGGTTCTAACGAGTGCCCACAATTTATATTTTGAGCAGAAATAAGAAAAATAATACAATTTTTCATCATAAAATTTTCATTTTTTCGGCGATAAAGGTGGCAATGTATTTATATAGGCGCGTTTGCGTAATGCTTGTGACTGACTTCATAAGGGTTAGGAATAGACCCTTTTTTTGAGAGGGGTTCAGTTCATAAGCAATTGAACAGCAAGTCCCAAAATTTTGTCCCAAACACATGGCAGAAAATATGACAGCTGTATCAATTTCGATCTTTGTAATCAATTTGCTCCAACTCAAAAGCCTCTTTAAGTTCCCCATTTCTCAAGGAAACCATGCTATACCTCTGTTTCAAAATGTGTTTCAATCTCCTCCTCCTTTGTTAAGATGGCAAGTAAAAATATATATGAATATAATCATGTGATACTTGATGAATATTCAACAATAAACTTCCTTGAATGATATTCTTTTTCATTAGAAATTATTTGTCCTATAGTTCATGTATACCACTTACATAACATCAAAATTCAAACATTTTATAAGTGAAAGAATTCACATAAGTATAAGTGAATAATGCTCCAAGAAGGTTTTGTTTGATTTGAGATTTATTGTCCCCATCAACACTGTACAGGTTATTTTGGAGACATTGCTTCAAATTTTGTGTGACTTTAACCCGACATTGAGATGAAATGACATCTCAAGCCCTGTTGCCCAATGAAACCAATAGGGTTTATAAGCATGGACGGTCCGACTCGCACCGCTTTGCCTGGGCAGGCCTAGATCTTCTAAGTGGTTTACTTGTGTGCTGTCGGTTTCAGCTCTGCGTGGAAGCATCATGCAGCCCATCTATTTCTTTAAGCCCAGATGGGTAAGGGCCAAGCTCCAAGAAGGTAACTACCACAATGATCCTAACTATTGGGACAGATAGGCCTAAGCAAACAGTGCAGACCCAGATCAGACGTATACACCAATTCCATGTGCAATTTTGTCAAACAGGTAGTATATGGGACATATTGGCCCCGTCAAGCGATTTTGGTACTTATTGCCTATGGGAGCAGCGAAGGTTCAGGCGAGCCTGCGCATCCGCGCAGTCTCGCCAGAACCTTTGCTGATCGCTCATACAAGCAGTGAATCAAGAGGAACCTTCAGACAGAAAGCCATATCACTGGCCCCTCTGAATGGCTGGGCATGCGCAGTTAAAATTTGTCATGAAGGAATGCTCCAAGACACAAATTCGCTTGGCGGGGCTCATATAATTCTGCTGTTCTTATGAAAATTTTTTAGTTTAATAATCATGCAGACATGGTGTAGCAATAGCAGTAGTATCATTTATGAGAAACAGTCAAACTTCAATGGCTCATGATTAAACATCTTTTGATTGCATGAAAATTCAATTCAATTTGAATCTAGTCTTGGAGCTCCTGGAGAATTTTTCCTACAGGTCCACATCATAACAACAGACAAGGTAAGTATTATGTGATAATTGAAGGATAGTTTTCCTTATTTCTCCATTTAAACCTATGTTGTGGGTACTCATTAGAACCGTCTCAACATAGGTTTTCATGGAGAATTGATCACAAAATAATTTTCTTATCTATAGCTATGATATTTTTTATCAAGTGTGTTGAAAATATAAGAATTTTCACGTGTGAAATATAGTTTGTGTTTTTCGAAAATAACAAATTTTTTTTTTATCTAATATTGTGAAAACAAGTAGCCGGACTGCTACTGTAAATAACACGATCATGTTATCGTTTCACAAAGTGACAGTATTTTCCACACTCTGAAAATATCATATCTTTTCACAATGTGAAAACATTGTTTTTTATTTGTTTCTGATATGCATTGATTTCACTTTTAAGTATAAAATAAACCGTATATACCCTGTTTGACAAAAATAATTTACAAAGATATATTTCGTACTTTAGAACCATAACTATATATTGTGCTAATATGAAGCTTATTATAATATATTTTGGAGTATGTGATATAGGATATCTAATACAGTATGAAAAGACAGCAAATCTCACCTCTTTTCCAACATCAATTTGAGTAGTTACCCCTGAAATATAGAAAGTTGATCATGCAAAGTAGGAATTTGTTTCAAGCAGGAGCAAATTCTTTTATTTAAAAGCTGCCCCACTTCCTATTTCTAAAAGTGGCCAACCTTTGAAAACATGGGAAATGTCATTTAGAGGTTTTTCTATTTTGAGCTCTGGCGGCCATTATGTCTAACGGAGTGGAACGATTTAGGCAATTTTGAAAGAGGGTCACTCAAGGAACATTCCTGTGAAATTATTTTCAAATCGGGCCATTTGCATAGGAGGAGATGTCATTGAAAGGTTTTTCTATTTTTAGTTCTGGCAGCCATTTTGTTTAACGGAGCAGAACAATTTAGGCTATTTTGAAAGAGGGTCACTGTAGGAAAATTCCTGTGAAATTCTTTTCAAATCGGGCCATTTGCCTAGGAGGAGATGTCATTGAAAGGTTTTTCTATTTTTAGCTCTGGCAGCCATTTTGTTTAACGGAGCAGAACGATTTAGGCAATTTTTAAAAAGAGGGTCACTGTAGGAAAATTCCTGTGAAATTCTTTCAAATCGGGCCATTTGCCTAGGAGGAGATGTCATTGAAAGGTTTTTCTATTTTTAGCTCTGGTGGCCATTTTGTTTAACGGAGCAGAACCATTTAGGCAATTTTGAAAGAGGGTCACTCAAGGAAGATTCCTGTGAAATTCTTTTCAAATTGGGCCATTTGCATAGGAGGAGAGGTCATTGAAAGGTTTTTCTATTTTTAGTTCTGGCAGCCATTTTGTTTAACGGAGCAGAACAATTTAGGCTATTTTGAAAGAGGGTCACTCTAGGAACATTCCTGTGAAATTCTTTTCAAATCGGGCCATTTGCCTTGGAGGAGATGTCATTGAAAGGTTTATCTATTTTTAGCTCTGGTGGCCATTTTGTTTAACAGAGCAGAACCATTTAGGCAATTTTGAAAGAGGGTCACTCAAGGAACATTCCTGTGAAATTATTTTCAAACGGGCCATTTGCATAGGAGGAGAGGTCATTGAAAGGTTTTTCTATTTTTAGCTCTGGTGGCCATTTTGTTTAACAGAGTGGAACGATTTAGGCAATTTTGAAAGAGGGTCACTCAAGGAACATTCCTGTAAAATATTTTCAAATCGGGCCATTTGCATAGGAGACAATGTCATTGAAAGTTTATCTATTTTTAGCTCTGGCAGCCATTTTGTTTAACGGAGCAGAACAATTTAGGCAATTTTGAAAGAGGGTCACTCTAGGAACATTCTTGTGAAATTCTTTTCAAATCGGGCCATTTGCCTTGGAGGAGATGTCATTGAAAGGTTTATCTATTTTTAGCTCTGGTGGCCATTTTGTTTAACAGAGCAGAACCATTTAGGCAATTTTGAAAGAGGGTCACTCAAGGAACAGTGCTGTGAAATTATTTTCAAACGGGCCATTTGCATAGGAGGAGAGGTCATTGAAAGGTTTTTCTATTTTTAGCTCTGGTGGCCATTTTGTTTAACAGAGTGGAACGATTTAGGCAATTTTGAAAGAGGGTCACTCAAGGAACATTCCTGTAAAATATTTTCAAATCGGGCCATTTGCATAGGAGACAATGTCATTGAAAGTTTATCTATTTTTAGCTCTGGCAGCCATTTTGTTTAACGGAGCAGAACAATTTAGGCAATTTTGAAAGAGGGTCACTCTAGGAACATTCTTGTGAAATTCTTTTCAAATCGGGCCATTTGCCTGGGAGGAGATGTCATTTAAAGGTTTTTCTATTTTTAGCTTTGGTGGCCATTTTGTTTAACGGAGCAGAATGATTTAGGCAATTTTGAAAGAGGGTCACTCAAGGAACACTCCTGTGACATTATTTTAAATCGGACCATTTGCCTAGGAGGAGATGTCATTTAAAGGTTTTTCTATTTTTAGCTCTGGTGGCCATTTTGTTTAATGGAGCGGAATGATTTAGGCAATTTTGAAAGTGGGTCATCCAAGGAACCTTCCTGTGAAATTATATCAAAATCAATTCACTGCTTTAGGAGGAGATGTTGTTTGAAGAAAAAGTTTACGCACGCATGGATGCACGCATGCACGGACGCACGCATGGCGACGACGGACAAAAAGTGATCCCAAAAGCTCACCTCATCATTCAAGACAGGTGAGCTAAAAATATAATCGGTTCACCGCGACAATTTTATAGAGGCTCACTAAAGCTCGCCCCTATAAAATTGTCTAAGGCTCACCGATTGTATTTTATTATTAAAGACACTAACCAGTGCTTCAGCTGAAGTGCACAACCCGCCGGATGCTTTTAGCTTTTATGAGTGTTACCATATATGGGTATGGCGGCCATTTTGGTCATGTGACCTGGACCTAAAACGGTTCCCCCAATAAATGCGTCTTATCGTAAGGAGCAAAAATATATCTTATACTTTAGTACTGTATTCTGAATCGTTTGCAGGATAAAATGCGTTCGCACTTTTCCAATACAAAAGCATATGTGTCAAAGTTTGACCTAGGCACAAAGAAGGTCAAAGTCAACCCAGGGTCACCATTTTAGCAATTTATGATGGGCCTACGTCCCATATGTTATTTATCAAGTTTCGTGGAAATCTGCCCAGTGGTTCTGGAGAATATTATTTTTGAAGGGTTTTTACCATATATGGCTTGGCGGCCATTTTTTGTCATGTGACCTGGACCCCATGAGCAAATCTTGGTTTCCCCCATCCCATAGAGGCTCCATATGAAATTTGACTTCAATCGGCCCAACGGTTTCCGAGGAGAAGCAGTTCGAAAATTTTCACATTTTTTGCCTCGGTGAGGCTATACAAAATGGAATGTAATAGTTCGCAAGTTCATTGGTTAGATCTCATTGATATCTATCGGTATGCCAAAAATTGTTTAAATATTCCAAGCGGTTAAGTCACTATCACCAATTTTCACAAAGGGTTACGGACGGACAGACAGACAGACCATATATGGCTTGGCGGCCATTTTGGTCATGTGACCTGGACCCCATGAGCAAATTTTGGTTTCCCCCATCCCATAGAGGCTCCATATGAAATTTGACTTCAATCGGCCCAACGGTTTCTGAGGAGAAGCAGTTCGAAAATTTTCACATTTTTCGCCTCGGCGAGGCTATACTAAATGGAATGTAATATTTCGCATGTTCATTGGTTAGATCTCATTGATATCTATCAGTATGCCAAAAATTGTTTAAATATTCCAAGCGGTTAAGTCACTATCACCAATTTTCACAAATGGGTTACGGACGGACAGACAGACAGACCATATATGGCTTGGCGGCCATTTTGGTCATGTGACCTGGACCCCATGAGCAAATTTTGGTTTCCCCCATCCCATAGAGGCTCCATATGAAATTTGACTTCAATCGGCCCAACGGTTTCCGAGGAGATGCAGTTCGAAAATTTTCACAATTTTCGCCTCGGCGAGGCTATACTAAATGGAATGTAATATTTCGCAAGTTCATCGGTTAGATCTCATTGATATCTATCAGTATGCCAAAAATTGTTTAAATATTCCAAGCGGTTAAGTCACTATCACCAATTTTCACAAATGGGTTACGGACGGACGGACAGACAGACAGACCATATATGGCTTGGCGGCCATTTTGGTCATGTGACCTGGACCCCATGAGCAAATTTTGGTTTCCCCCATCCCATAGAGGCTCCATATGAAATTTGACTTCAATCGGCCCAACGGTTTCCGAGGAGAAGCAGTTCGAAAATTTTCACATTTTTCGCCTCCGCGAGGCTATACTAAATGGAATGTAATATTTCGCAAGTTCATTGGTTAGATCTCATTGATATCTATCAGTATGCCAAAAATTGTTTAAATATTCCAAGCGGTTAAGTCACTATCACCAATTTTCACAAACTGGTTACGGACGGGCAGACAGACAGACCATATATGGCTTGGCGGCCATTTTGGTCATGTGACCTGGACCCCATGAGCAAATTTTGGTTTCCCCCATCCCATAGAGGCTCCATATGAAATTTGACTTCAATCGGCCCAACGGTTTCCGAGGAGATGCAGTTCGAAAATTTTCACATTTTTCGCCTCCGCGAGGCTATACTAAATGGAATGTAATATTTCGCAAGTTCATTGGTTAGATCTCATTGATATCTATCAGTATGCCAAAAATTGTTTAAATATTCCAAGCGGTTAAGTCACTATCACCAATTTTCACAAACGGGTTACGGACGGACAGACAGAATGACAGACTGACAGAATGACACGGTGATTTTAGGGCACTTAGAAAATAAACCGGCTTCAGTCGGTAGCTTTTTCTGCGGGTCGTGCAATCATGTATTTAATATTTATGGGACTTTTACTCAACATTGAGATGAAATAACATCTAAAGCCCTGCCAACCAAAGAAACTGCTAGAGGTTATAACCAGGGACGGTCCAAATCACATCACTTATCCTAGGTAGGATTAGACCTTCTAAGCAGTTTACCAGTACTCATGTTTGGTGGGTCAGCTCTGCCCAGAAGCACCATGCAGCCCAATCTATTTCTACAAGCCCCGATACGCTGGGGCACCCAAACATAAACAACAACTCTAGCATCAATGAGTGGATGTGCAGGCTGATCCCGTCTTTGGTGGTCCCACATGCCTCACTGTAGGTTTGCCAAGCATCAGCTCATATAACATTTCCATCACAAAACTTGTTTATTTATAACGATGCATTAAGTATTTGGGCCCTGTTTGTAAAGAATGGCCATACAGAAGCATTTAAAAAATCTCTAGTGGAAATAAGGATCTCTTTTTTTTCAAATGTCGGGTTATTTTACATTTCGTACCTGAGTCCCCGTTAGTATCTGGTGCTTGACTGGTCTGTGTAGGTTTGTAGGGTGGAGGTGGTTCACCACTAGGCTGCTGTGGCGGTTTTGGCTGCTCTTGCTGAAATAGTCACAGAAGGGCCCAAACAGGACCTTAATCTCCGGAACTTTGAGGTCAAATGGATGCATAAAAAGGGAAGTCACTCAGATCCTTAACCCAATGCATACGGGAGACCTCTAAATGGGAACCTTGGCAAACCGTGCAGGCCCAGATCAGACGCCGCAAAATGCGGCGTCTGATCTGGGCCTGCACTATCTGCTAACATGATTTTCTGTCAAAAATAGAAAACAAACGATAAATTGGTAATACAGCAAATGGATGCACTGGAATTATTTTCTGCCCATGCTTATAAGGAAGACAACTTTTGGGACTTCCCGTTCACTTTCCAATACACTCAGTCCCTCTGTAAAAGGGATCTATCCTTAACCCATTTTGTACCTGAAACCCCAAAATGGGTAATTGACATTCAGTGCATACAGCAAACTTAAAATATGGAACAAATTTTACAACATCCAAAAGAAACTGCAGAAGAACTTCCATGACTCGAACACCGATGGTTCGCTTACCATGGATGTGTCGAACCCATTCTTGAGCCCCTTGCAAAATCCTCTACATAAGAAATAGTGGGGGATAATTAGGGAGATTTTAGTCTTTTATCTTGCAAATGTATGCTGTGTGTACTCATTAGAATCGCCTCGATGAGGCGATTCTAATGAGTACACACAGCATACATTTTCATTATAGAACGTCGAAAAGATGAAAACGTCGAAAAGATGTCTAAAAGTATCTTGTTATGCCTCCTGGCAGTAACCTCAGTGGCTCGAACTACCCCTTTCTCGAACAGATTTTCGTGGTCCCGAAGGTGTTCGAGCCATTGAAGTTTGACTGTATATTACAGCATTTTATAAGCCACACCAAGAGAAATGTGTTTCTATGCATGTATGCCCTGGGCAGATTCAGATCAGCAACCATGCAGTATGAACAGAACCTGTTCTGTGCACTTAATAGATGACTACTAACCAAATATCAATCTTCAACTACAGCCTACGTCCTCCCATGCATTTTTGGCAGGACTTCCTTGGCGAGAACCTGTACTAAGCAGTGTGGATAAAGTGTCTTTCTCATGGGGATCAACCGTCTACCTCTGGATCCCTAGA
Source organism: Lucinisca nassula (assembly GCA_963580285.1). Lineage (NCBI taxonomy): Eukaryota > Metazoa > Mollusca > Bivalvia > Lucinida > Lucinidae > Lucinisca > Lucinisca nassula. The sequence goes on from OY757023.1 coordinate 91,729,848, forward strand.
TGCACCACAATGCTCCATGACAGACAAGGAAGGCTGTATTCTTACAACCGTATTTACCCTAAATATTCGGATTCCTTAATTCCTTACCATACTTGCTGTACACTTTGAATAAGTACAATAAACTACCTGATGTTGTGTCGGCCCCCGCCCATAGGGGCTTGAAGAAATATATGGGCTGCATGATGCTTCCACGCAGAGCTGAATCCGGCCCGCACACTTGTACTGGTAAACCGCTTAGAGGATCTAAGCCTGTCCAGGAACCGCAGTGTGAAGCGGACTGTCCATGCTAATAAACCCTATTGGTTTCATTGGGCGACAGGGCTTGAGATGACATTTCATCTCAGTGTCCGGTAAAAGTCCCATAAAATTGGAAGCAACGTCTCCAAAATGACCTTTACAGTGTTGACGGGGACGTTCAACCTCAAATCAAACAAACAAAACCTGATGTTGTGCCTTAAGATAGATGAATGTGTGGCAAACTGTGCAGACCCTGATGAGATACCGCGTTATGCGGCATCTCATCTGGGTTTACACTGTTTGCTCAGGGCTGTCTGTCCGAATACATACGGTAAACTGTTCTGAATCTACACTGAGTCCACATACAAAGAGACCATTTTGCTTAATGCGGCTCATACAGCCATGCAATTGCTACTTAAAATAAGGCCATAACCCTTGTCCACCTGAACAAAATTAATTTAGCCACACCCATTTCTGACTTTCAACCTATCAGATTACTTGATGTAAACTGTTCCTACAAATTCACAAATTGAATGTTAAACAATGTAGATACAAATCAGGAGCCAGTTGTTAACCCTTGCCCTGCTGAATATTTAAATATGCCACACCCCCTACTGATTATCAACCAATCAAATCACTTGATGAAATTTATTGCAACAAATTCATAAACTGAATGACAAACAATGAAGTTCCTGATCAGATGGCTTCTCTGGATCTACATTGTTTTAAAGATAAGACATATCCGGGCTCAGCAGGACAAGGGTTAAAATCCTCGTTAGTTTAACAAGCTTGTTAGTGGTCATATTGTTAACTGTTCTAGCAAGTACAATATCTAAAATTTTTGTTGTTTTTGCTGAAAAAAATTGAGCAGCAAAAGCTGCTCACATTTTTTTTTCAGCAAAAATATTAGCATATGTGCCATATCAAATGATCAAAGTTTTAACGACTCGTAAACTAACGACGTGGATAGTTTTGAACAAATGGCCCCTGAAGAAGCCAGCTGATCTGTATCTACACTGTTTGCAAAGATTCAGCACACCTTGGTTGGACAGGACAAGGGTTAAAACAGAGGCATCAATAGAAGCTCCTAAATTACAAATAAGGGGCCAGTTGTTCAAAACTAATGACATCCTTAGTTAACGTATCATTCAAACTTTGATCATTGAATATGGCGAATATACTCATATTTTTGCAGAAAAAATGTGAGCAGCTTTTGCAAATGCAAAAGCTGCTCACATTTTTTCAGCAAAAATACCAGAATATTCGATATTATACATACTAGAACAGTTAACAACTTGACCACTAACAAGCTTGTTAAGCTAACGATGCTCTGAACAACTGGACCCTGACAGTTGCTTGAAATCAGTTCAAAAAGTATACATTTATATGCAAGCCTGCAGATCAAGGCATTATATCAATAAGCTGGACAGTAGCACAGCTCAAAGCAGAACAAATGAACAGCGCTCAACCTGCAGTAGGATGTCTGTGTCAAGCAAAGATTCAGATCAGACTGCACATCCTCCCGGTATCAACAGATATTTTTTTTCATTCATCCATCTTTGGATAGCCAGAGGCTACAGAAGGTTCATGCCTCGGTAGCTCGGTCAGACACATGTCTGAATGGGAACACCTTCAGAGGAGGCAATTCCTGCAAAACTATTTTTGCCTCCCATGTCAATAGGGGTCAATGCTTTAAGGAAAGAATTATCTCTCCCCACTTTTCAGGGAGACATATTATTTTTCCCCCTGGCGTCCATCTGTTCGTACATATGCCAGATACATAATGGGATTTCAGTGGCAAAGGACTTATTGAAAAGTGATGAGGATGTCCTGAAAGTTTTCTCCCTTTGAAAAATGGCAGAAAAATCTGTCAGGTGTTCCCATTCCCCTTAAACAGTGTAGACATTTTGCGTACATCGTGGTATATCGTTTCTTTACACAACAAACTCTTTCTAAACACTATTAATAGGGTTGAAAGCAGAAACTGTCAGTCAAACAACTTCTTTATATCCGAAGTAAACTGTATAGATTATGTAGAAAAATGACCATTTATTGTAATTTTTCTATATAATCTATACATTGTTGCGATCCATCTTGAAACCATGTTATATCCAAAACTGTGTTATAATGAGCAGTGTTATAACGAGGGTGTGGTGTACTAGGTGAGGCCTATGTTTTAATGGAGAACTATAAAAAATCATCTCAGATTCATTTTCAAAATACAGAGAACCCTCATTATAATGACAGTATTTGTTCCTTATTATTGTGCCGTTATAAAGAATTTGCCGTTAAAAAGAATCCCAGTTTGGCGTATGATAGGTAATAAAAGGCCTTTTCCCCATTGTTACTCCAAGAAACAAATGTTATAGACATTTGTTAGAATTGCCTCGGTGAGGCGATTCTAACAAATTTCTATAAAATTTGTTTCTTGGATTATTAGACTACAAGACCCTTGCATGACTAAGGACTGTTTTTGCATTTCAAACCCTATGGAAGCCCACGCTGCTCTGAACCAAGGCTAAACCTTTAGCTAAGTAGTCATTTCATTCAAATTGCCGTTATAGCAAAGTTTTGCCGTTATAAGAATGTCGATATAAAGAGGGTTGACTGTATTGCCGCAAAACAAGTGCAATAAATGCACCACAGAAGCACAGGAAACTTACCAATGGTGGTCTTGTAGTACCACACTGTATTTTGACAAGTTTATGACATCTTTTGTGGACGAGTAGTTTACACTGTATACACTTGTAACCTTGGCGACCAAGACCCCAGATTCTGTCTTGACAAAACTCACAGACAGCTTTCTATGAATAAACATGAAATTGTATAAGTTAATACAAGTTAACATATAGTCAAACCTGGATAATTCGAAGTGACAGTGACCGCTAGATTTCCTTCGAATTATCAGGTTCGAATTTTCGAAATATTTAGTTTTTCAGAAATATTTGGAAGTAGTTAGGTAGTAATACTTGACTGCAGTCTGTCCATAAGCAATGAACACAGACTTTTATTGGCTTCCTCGATAGCTCAGTGGTAAGCGTGTTCGGCTCATGATCGAGAGGTTGTGAGTTTAAATCCGGCAACAGGAGGCAAGGTGTGTCCTTGGGCAAGACACGTAATGCCACAGCTCCGCACCACCCAGGTGAAAATGGGTAGCAATGGTGTAAAAGTCACTGCCTCTCTCTTTCGCATGCATGATAACATCTAGAATGAGTGTTCAAGAGCGATTCAAATAAGCTTGAAGCTTTCAGCGTAATCAAACAGAAATAAATTAGTATAAACTCCTTCTTATCTTCGCCCTTGAGAATAAAGCAAACACAAGAGCACCACATGCGGGTGCCAACTAGGGCTGGCTAATCGGAGCTGAAAAGATAATCGATTATCAGTCCTGTCATTGCGATCGGTAATCGATTTGTAATCGCTAAGATTTTTTACATTATTTTACCTGTCTGGCTTTCTGTCTGAGCATGACTCTTACCATCTGTTGCACTTTACCATATGTATATTTGAACAGACAGGCCTGAGCAAACAGTGTAGACCCAGATGAGATGCCGCATAATGCGGCGTCTCATCAGGGTCTGCACTGTTTGCCACTCATCCAGCTATTTTAGGCATGACTTTGGGTAGTAAATTGTACCTATCAAGTAATCGATTAAAAGCAAATCAGAAATGATAATCATTTTTGTGGAATTTCTCGATCGATTATTCGATTAATCGTGGCAGCCTTAGTGCCAACGCTCAGCTGCAAAAATTCTAAGTCAAAAAAGGGGCATAACTGCGCCAAAAGTATTTTGAGGGTTATCTCACCTATTGGTATGAGTTTCCCTTTTCATAATGAACAACTAGGCCGAGTTTCCAGTAAATATGTTCAGTAATGACAGAGATATTACAAAATGTCCAAGTTTTTTGCATGACGACGCAGACGACGCCAGAGCTATGACAATACATCGTGGTTTTCTTCGAAAACAGCCGAGCTAAAAACAACATGAACTTACATGTTTTTTTATTTTTTATGCCACAACAATTGTTTAATGTAAAGCAATAAATCTCCAAATAACGAACTATTGTACCAATAAAAAGGCGGGATAGCAATGGTTCACAGGAGTAGCCATCAAAGATCTAGGACAAAATGCCATAAGCATAATGTTTAAGTCGTGTTGGCAAACCATATGTTTCTATTCACTTCTTTACTGCATTTATTTTCTACTTTCACTTTCAACAGTCTTTCAGTCTCCCAAAAATCCCAACTTTCCACGAACTACAGCTCTAACTAGAGCTGTCAGAGGATCTGACTATAGCCCCGCTTCAGCGCTGTCAGAGAAGAAAGTTATTTAAGCTGCAGAGAAAACAGTTATGAACAAGAAATAACTGTTGAAAATTTTACATTATCTGGAAAAACTCTAAGAGTTGTGAGCCCTTGTCCCTCATTTCAATGAGCATGATACATTACCAGAATGTCCATGTTTATACTAAATTTCATCTTCCATTTTTCAATGTTCAAAGGGTAATAACTCCTAAAGTAGGCAAATCAGAGTCAGGGTTCCTGCGCTCTGCACATTGTCTCATGGTGCTTTACACTTGTGTGAAGTGTCATGAAAATATCTCAAATGGTTTGTGAGTTATGGAGCCGACACAGTCAAAATTGCCTTTTTAAATGTTCAAAGGGCAATAACTCCTAAAGTAGGCAAACCAGAGTTATGGTTCCTGCACTCTGCACATCATCTCAAGGTGCTTTTCATTTATTTGAAGTTTCATGAAAATATCAGAAACGGTTATGGAGCGGACATAGTTAAAATTGCCATTTTTTAATATTCAAAAGCCTATAACTGAAAAAGTAGACAATCCAGAGTTTGGGTTCCTGCGCTCTGCACACGTAATATGGTGCTTTACATTTGTGTGAAGTTTCATAAAATTATCTCAAACGGTTTTTGAGTTATCGAGCAAAGACGGCTAAAATTGATATTTTTCAATATTCAAAGGGAAATAACTCAAAAACTAGGCAATCCAGATTTATGGTTCCTGCACTCTGCACACCATCTCATGGTGTTTAATGTTTGTGTGAAGTTTCATGAAAATATGTGAATGGGTTTTAAAGTTATGGAGCGGACACGAAAATTGTTAACAGAAACAGACAGACACACAGACAGACACACAGAAAATACGAAAACCAGAGTTATGGTTCTTGCGCTCTGCACATTGTCTCATAGTGCTTAACATTTGTGTGAAGTTTCATGAAATTATCTCAAACGGTTTTCGAGTTATGAAGCGGACACTGTTAAAATTGCCATTTTTCAATGTTCAAAGGGCAATAACTCCAAAAATAAGCAATGCAGAGTTATGGTTCCTGCGCTCTGCACATCGTCTCATAGTGCTTAACATTTGTGTGAAGTTTCCTAAAAATATCTCAAACGGTTTTCGAGTTATGAAGCGGACACAATTAAAATTGCCATTTTTCAATGTTCAAAGGGCAATAACTCCAAAAGTAGGCAATCCACAGTTATAATTCCTTCGCTCTGCACATTGTCTTATGGTGTTTAACATTTGTGTGAAGTTTCATGAAAATATGTTAAGCAGATACAAAGTTATGGAGCCAACACAAATTAACGGAATCACGGAATTACGGAATTACGGAAAATGTTCAAAGGGCAATAACTCCAAAAGTAGGCAATCCACAGTTATAATTCCTTCGCTCTGCACATTGTCTTATGGTGTTTAACATTTGTGTGAAGTTTCATGAAAATATGTTAAGCAGATACAAAGTTATGGAGCCAACACAAATTAACGGAATCACGGAATGACAGAAGGACATGGCAAATCCAATATAGCCCCACTTTTTCAAAGCGGGGCTATAATAATGTTTTTACTGATGGTCTCAGATTAAAGTCGCTTAAAACATCAAACAGGATTATCTTGTTGGCGATGTCCATTACCATTTGCTGTTATATCAATTATGGAATATCCCTCGAGTGAGCGCAAGATTAACTAGATGTCAATTTAAGTAAAAGTCCTATATTAAGACCACCTTTGGGACTGTTCAAAAGTGGTCTTTAAGACCACTTTTGAACAGTCCCAAGGGTGGTATTTTATCAGGATACACTGGGTATAGAAAACACAAAGACAGAATAATTGAAACTTCTCAATAAGCTTTCAAAAGCAGACCTGGTCTTAATTTTAGGTGGTCTTACTAGTGGAATTTTACTGTACATACTATAATGCACCTGTGAAATCAATCAGGTGTGAACAATTAATATTTACTGCTCAAAGAAAACATGCTCTTCAAACATGACTGTGCTTGACATATTTTGACTTTGAATTTGGAGATGGATTAAAAAGGAATTTCTTTGATGGGGACCGACAATTTTATTCGAAAAATTGAATTATTTGAATAATCGAATATTTTTATATTCAATAATATTTGTTTGTTTGTTTGATTTGAGGTTTAACGGCCCCGTCAACACTGTAAAGGTCATTTTGGAGACGTTGCTTCCAATTTTGTGGGACTTTTACCCGACATTGAGATAAAATGACATGTCAAGCCCTGTCGCCCAATGAAACCAATAGGGTTTATTAGCATGGACGGTCCGCCTCACACCGCGGTTCCTGGACAGGCTTAGATCCCCTAAGCTGTTTACCAGTACTATGCTGTTTTCTCCGATTATCGCCATGCCAAGAATTTGAGTGACTGTAACAAATGTCTGCTTAAATCATTCAAAATGTCTCTAATCTAAATATAATGGCCATTTAATAATCAATCAGTTTTTCAAGACTTACGATTTCCATTACTATTTTACTGTGCAAAATCTTTAAATAAACATAGCTTTCCTTGACCTTAAAACATTTGGATTGTCTCTCAAGTTATCGTCATGCGTTGTTACCATGACGTCATAGCATAAGCAGGGGCTACCTAAACATGTAGTAAGTGACCAAAACTTATGCATATATTCTGTAGCCTTTTTTTATTGGTTGAAAGCTGGGAAACAAATGTCACGTGACCAAATAAAGGGAAAATAAAATGGAGGCCAGTTGTCTGCTGCACATGGTTGTATAAAATGGGAGGAAATAGAACAATAAGGGGTTTTGTTCGCAATTTAGCATCACCAGCTTCCTCAAGGTCAATGATTCTTGATTTTTAATTACTGCTCTAACAGTATCTAGTGGCTTCTTAGTTACCAGAGTTCTTAGTTAGTCATAGTTACCAGAAAATGAATGCTGACGAAAACATGAGACATGACGATAACTGGAGACACAGGCATAGTGTGTGGGCCAGATTCAGCTCTGGGTGGTAGCATCATGCAGCTCATATATTTCTTCAAGCCCCTATGGGCGGGGGCCATATATACAATAATAGCAAAATAGCAAAAAAGATTGGGACCGGCAGTCACTTTTGAAAAATCTGGTAGTTTCTAAAAAATGGCGTTCAAATCCCTGAGATTCTACTGTAAGTGTTATATCCAAACTAAAATGTATAGACTATACAAAAAAATGACCAATTAGAAGCTGCCACGTTTGAAAGAAACCCCAGCGAAAAAACGTCAAGCCATTAAATTCAATTTATTTCTCTTGTAACATTTACGTTTTCAATAGTTTCCCATTTTTTAATTGAATACTGTTGATGTCATTTTATAAACAATGACGTAACGTGCGGGTTCAAAACTTTCTCTTTGACGTCACGTTATATTACTACCTGCCGCTGTGTGATATAGTTCTGATATTCTTGCTCATGGAATTTATCCAAGTATAAAACTTTTATTTCAACCACTCAAATCGCTCGAAATGAGTAAAATGATGGAGGGAATTATACAACAATGAAATTTGCTCTAGATGATATGAGACAGTTTCACAAAGGCAAAAAAAAGCTATCAAACAAACATGATCTACAATATCTGCAAACGTATATTGGAAATGTGACAAGAAGTATCTTACCCTTGAGAATCTCTTAGCTTGAAACAAGTGACCATTAATTCTGTAGAGTTTTCTCCATCTTCTAGCACCACGTCTGTACATATTTCCTGTGAAGAAGGTACAAGAGATTTTAAGGGGAGTGGATGGCCAAGGGCCAAGCAATCTTATATAATAGTAATCATAAGCAGGCCGGCCTCGGTAGGTCAGTCCAATGTATATCTGACTGATTTTTGTTTGTATTGAAGTTTAGCAGCCCAGTCAACACTATTTAGGTCATTTTTGAGCCAGTCAGATTACCTATCCACACTTTTCCTGAGCAGGCTTATACGTAAGTGGATAACCAGTACAGTGCACATTCTTTTGCCAGAAACTGACAACTGCCATTCTTGAATCAGCGGAAGGGAGAGAATGACCATAGAAAAATTCCAGGTGTTAGAAAAAAAAATCGCACGTTCAAATTTTCGTATTTCGTGCTGTTTGGTTCCTTTTTCACTCATGTCGTCCATTTCAAGACTTTCGGACCGTTCTTGCCAATCGGTTTCTGAACTCCGGTTGCCTGACCGACACTATAATTTACCGCCTACCCCAATCTTTTTTTTTCTGGTTTCTGGGCCGCCAGAATCATTTTCGGAACTTCTGGTTCATTTCAGCAGTTTCGGATACATTCGCAGCGTGGCTGGCCGTAATGTCAGTATACAACTGTTGGCTGAGATTTTCCCTCGGATTAGCCAACGGCTACCGCTGTACGACTACTCTGTGATCAAATTATTTTCCTTTGAAGTCTATTGTGACAACAAGAATTATCCGAAATGTGTTTTCACACCTGTTGCACTTGTTAGATATGTGTACATGTACGCTGTTGTTTGTCCACACTTCAACAGTCATAAATAACGCAGGCGACTAAGACAAACAGATGCACAGGTTGATTTGTCTTTACCGGTCGCACAATTTTTCCAGGGTTTTTACCGTGCATCGAATTCCCCGCCTTTTATCAGTACATCATTTTTAGCATGTGCGTCAGTTGTAGTCAGTGGAAAATTTCCCACAGTTTTAGCATGCAACTTACCTGTGGGTCGGATGAGGACGCAGATCAGCCTGCGCATTCTGATCAGCCTTCGCTCTTTATATACACCTTATGTGGCCTCCAGCATTTAAAAAGACTAACATGGAAAGAATTTTGCCACAGATTCACATGCTGCTCTGATCCTTTTTTGGAAGAAAACATTTTAAACGTTTTTTTTTTGTCTTGCTGCGCGCCGGCTCATGTAAATGTATAAGAATGTATAAGAGTGTTTGCAATACCCTGTAAGCCAATGAGTGCTGGGGTCAGACTGTCAATGTCTGTCATTAGAAAATGCCTGCCGAGTAATGCACTGAATGCAGAGTCTGGTCAGAGTGTTTACTGTTCACAAGAATTCATACTAAGGAGAGCGAAGACACTGAGCAGGCTGCAGACATGGGCAGCCTTTACATGATTAAGAAAGGCAAAAAAAGAAAGAAAAGAAATTAGATTCTCAGCACCAAGTCTGCCAATGATGCCAAAAAAAAAAAATCTCCTTATGAATGAAAAAAAAATCCATCACAAACTTGCCAAGTGGAAAACTGCATAATAAACTGACACTTTTGATCTTTGCAAGCTCATGTTTATCATGCACTTCAAAGTCTTTAATTGCTAATTGGATTAGCTGGATAAACACCTGCTAACAACCATGTTATTGCAGTTAAAAGTCGGACAGAAATAACATACTAATTATACTTGATAAGTACATCTATCTTTGATTATGATTATGAAAATATTGGGATGGGAAAATATGGTGTGACATTTCACTAGCATTTTATACCCAGACCAAACATGTTCGGGGGATATAGCAGTCAGTCTGGCGCCTGTCTGGCAGTCACAACATTGTGACATGCCTCGCCATAACCCCAATAACCTTTAAGACATATTGATGGTACATGTCCTTGATACAGTTGTACATGAGGTCAAGAAGACATGTCAGGAGCAAGAACCACAACTCTTGGTGCACAGGTATTTTGGTTATCTCCCCTGGAAATATAACCGTCTGATTGCTATAACTCCAAAACCCTCTTGAGATTTGATTTAACTTGGTACAGTTGTACCCAAAATTAAGAATATTATGACCAAGAACCACAACTCTAAGTGCCATGGTGTTTGAGTTATCTCCCCTGACAATATAACATTGTAATTGCATTAACTGCATTTACAGAATAAAAAATCTCACTCAGTTTGTTCAAGTGAGAGAAAAAAATCTCATTGAATTTGAAAGTGCCCAATTGGGATTTTTTCTCTCATTAAAATATAGGGCCAGAATATACCCTGTTGATCTATCAGGCTTCAATGAAGACTGCAGGCAAACACTTGAGAAGACCTCACAGAACTATCCGAGCAGCTCATTTGGACGCATCTCTGGTGATCAGGGGCCAGTTGTTCAAAGCCTTGTTAGCTTATCGAGCTTGTTAGTGGTCTTACTGTTAACTTTTCTAGCAAGTTCAATATATAAAATTTTGGGATTTTTGCTGAAAAATTCTGAGCAGCTTTTTGCAGCTCACATTTTTTCAGCAAAAATAATAGCATATTTGCCATAATAAATGATCAAAGTGTTAACACTATGTAAACTAACAACGTTGTTAGTTTTTAACAACTGGTCCCAGGAAGTGTGGGTTCTATACCTGCCAGGACCAACAATATTCTTTCCGGGAGATTAATCACAAAATCTTTTCTATAGCCTTTGTGCTGATTCAAGAAGGGCAGTTGTCAGTTTTCTGGAAAAAGAATGTGTACTATACTGTTTGACCGCCTATGTATAAGCCTTCCCAGAAAAAGTGTAGTGCTCAATATGACCTACATAGTGTTGACCAGCCTGTTAAACCCAAAACAGAGAAACAAACAAAACTGCTATTACTTACTATCTTCTCCTACACATGGCAAGCCTGGGGCTGCTGGGACATTCGGAAATACTGAAATGATACAAGAAAAAAAGATGAGGCTTAGTCTGGGGCTGCTGGGACATTTGGAAATACTGAAATGATACAAGAGAAAAAGATGAGGCTCAATGAGCCTAAACGGCTCACCTGAGGACCTTAACCCTTCTCTTGCTGAATATTCATTTCAGCCACACCCATCTCTGACTTTGCACCAATCAGATTACTTGATGTAATTTATTCCTACAAATTCATAAACTGTATGTCAAACAGTGTAGATCCTGATCAGATGGCTTCTTTAGAAGCCATTTGATCTGGATCTTCACTGATTGCAAAGATAGGGGTTGTCGTGAACAGCAAGATAAGATTTAACTTTTAACAATTCACAGATCTGACTGCTAAAAGTGCTGAAGAATTTTAATAGCACCTGATAGTGTGTGCTCCTGACCAAGAGAATGTAACTCCGAATTCAACTAACTAATATTGCCCATTTTCAAGCTTGAATAAGCCAAGAGGTGTGGCCAGTTTGGATCCCAGAGGCATGGCTGGTAGGATTTATGTAGGTGACCATATAATGTTGCTACACACTAAATATCTAAGCTCTGGGCCTTATGGTTTCAGAGAAGATTTTTTACTTTTTGTTTTCAATTATAAGTCTAAGGGAGCTAATGAGCCAAGGGGCATGGCCAACTTGAGTCTAGGGGCATGGTTGGCAGGATTTATCTAGGTGACCACTTAATACTGCTACATATTAAATATCTAAGCTCTGGACCTTATGGTTTCAGAGGAAAAGTTTGTTCTATTATAAGTCTTTGGGAGCTAACTAGCCCTGGGGCATGGCAAATTTGGACCCAAGGGCTGTGGCTGGCAGTATTTATGTATGTGACAACTTCAGAGACGTTTTTTCCATTATAAGTAAATGACAGCTAATGAGGCCGTGGGGCATGACCAATTCGGACAGGATTTATGTAGGTGCCCACTACATTGCTATGTACTAAATATCTAAGCTCTGGGCCTTAAGGTTTCAGAGACCAAGATTTTGAAGTTTTTCCAATTATAAGTCTTTGGGAGGTAATGAGTCCAGGGGCGTGGCCAACTTGATGCCCAGGGGCATGGCCAACTTGGTCCCCAGGGGCATGATTGGCAGGATATTTGTGGGTGACCACGTTGCTACATACTAAATATCTAAGCTCTGGGCCTTATGGCTTTAGAGATGTTCCATTATAAGTCTATGGGAGCTAATCAGGACATGGCCAATTTGGATCCCAGGGGCATGGTTGGCATGATTAATGTAGGTTACTACATAATGATGTTACATATTAAATATCTAACCTGTGGGCCTTATAGTTTCAGAGAAGAAGATTTTTTTAATTTTCCCATTGAATGTCTATTGGAGCTAATGAGCCCCGGGGCATAGGCAATTTGGATCCCAGGGGCATGGTTGACAGGATTTATGTAGATGACCACTTACTGTTGCTACATCCTTATAACTAAGCTTTTAATTTTTTTCAGAAAAAAAAATAGCACTATATCAGATATTGTTCTTGCTAGAACAGTTAACAATTTGACCACTAATGAGCTTGTTAAGGTAACAATTCTTAGAACAACTGACCCCTGAACTACATACAGTGTATACACAGTCAAACTTCAATGGCTTCAACATGTCTGGGACCATGAAAATTGGTTCAAGGCAGGTGTAGTTTGAGTCACTCAACAATGTGATCTTAATGAGTACACACAACCTATTTTTTCCCAAAAGTATTAATTACCGTATTTACTCTAAGAATTCGGACACCTCAACTCCTTACCATACTTGTTAAAAAATGTGCACAAGTACCCAATGTTGTGTCTAAAGACAGCTAGATGAATGGCAAACAGTGTAGACCCTGATGAGATGCCGCAGAATGCGGCATCTCATCTGGGTCTACACTGTTTGCTCAGGCATGTCTGTCGGAAAACATATGGTAAATACAGTGTGCAGTTATGGAAGATTCTAATACTGGTCGCCTATATAGCTAATAGACAAATCTAGTGATATATTGAGTGATATAACACTGGGTGGAAGAGCGGGATGTGAAGAGCTACCCTTTTATCCTGTTTCATGACATCTTTCAATGTTCCCTTGTCGCTAGATAGTGTAACGTTCACATGATAGTCAGTTATATTGGCGGGATTCCTTTCAACAATGGCGGAAGATAGGCTGAAGCTGAAGGAATCAATAGCATTTTCGTCAACATTTAGTGTGTTAGATTCGAAACAGATCATCTCTAATACTGTGATTAATTGAGTGATATATCACTGTTTGTTGGTCAGTTGTAAGTAGACAAATCACTCATGCTACAAGCTCGTGATTTGATCTACTTTACAACTGACCTCCAAGGAGTGATATATCACACAATAAATCACTGGTAGAGCTGATCTATTTCTTAAACAAGTTCAAAATAGTCATAGTAAATGAGCCTAGGGTATTTGAGCCATCAGAGTTTCACTGTATCTGGGAATCAGAAGATGCCTGATTTTTAAGAAATTTTATACAGTAGATCTTAAATGGCTCGAACACCTATGGCTCATTTACCATGGCTGAGTCGAACATGTTTTTGAGTCCCTATCGAATTCCTCTAAATAAGAAATAGTGTGGGGGTCGTTCAGGAGATTTTCGACTTTTATCTTGCAAATGTATGCTGTGTTTACTCATTAGACATTTCGAATGAGTACACACAGCATACATTTTATTACAGAATACCGTAGTGATATCCCAATATTAACCCCATTATGAGTCCTAGCATTAATCCTCAGTGGCTCGAACTACCCCTGTTTCAAACAGATTTTCATTGTCCCAAAGACGTCCGAGCCAATGAGGTTTGACTGTAGTAGTCTTACCATGAACCGTAAGTTCGGAGTCTTTGTTCAACTCATACAACCTCAAAGCTTCATCCAGTTCCATCTGTGAGGACACTGTACAGGGATCACCTAGAAACAAAATGATTTACAATTTAACCCATTTTGTACCAGAAACCCCTAAAACAAGTACCCTGGCAAACAGAATGCGGCGTTTGATCAGGGCCTACACTGTTTGCAAGAATTTCACAGGAATGTTCCTTCAATCCTTGGATGACCCTCTACCAGAATTGCTCTGGTGGCCATTTTGTTCAGTGGAGCAGAACCATCTTAGCAATTTTGATGAAAAACACAACCTGACCCCCCAAATGCAAAAGCTTCTCACATTTTTTCAGCAAAAATAACAAAATTTTAGATACTGGACGTGTTAGATTATTTAACAATTTGACCACTAACGAGCTCATTAAGCTAACAATGTTTTGAACAACTGGCCCCATCTGGTTTGGAGATAATGGTTCAGTCAACAGTATTAAGGCCATGTTGAGCTCGTCAGTTTACTTAACAATGCTTTAGCTGTACAGGCTTATTTATCAGGGGTTAAACTGTACAGCACATCCTTTCAACAGAAACTGACAACTGCCCTTCTTGAATGAAAGGGAGCAAATGATCTTGTAAATATTTCATGATCAGTCTCACAAAAGAATGTTGCCAGCCCTGCTGACACCTTTTAACTCAGTATGCTAGTGTACTCTTCCATTGCTATATGTTGGACAAGTCCATTTGTCATAAAAGGGGTCTCCGGCCAAGTTTTTCGTTTTTATTCTATTTTTGACAAAATTTCTGTTTTATAGTGCAGGCCCTGATCAGATGCAGTGTTCTGAGGCATCTGATCTGGGCCTGCACTGTTTGCCAAGGTACCCCTTTAGGGGTTTCCCCACATGCAATGGGTTAATCACCTCTTTCCTAGCCAGAGATTCACTTATTGAAGTGCTTTCTACATGTAACTGAGACACTAGTCTTTTGGCCTCCACCAGTCTTGTTGAGTAAACTGCTTCAATCACAGTCTTATTGCCAGCACACTGTATTTGCCAGTAACATCAAACATGCTCTAATATGTGTATGCCAATATTTTTTTTTAAAGAACATTACATGTATATTACACTTGATACCGTTATGATTCAAAGTATTGGGACAGGCAGGCCTATGCAAAAAGTGCAAACCTTTTTGCAAATCTGTCTGCACCTTTTGGACACGTTGCTGGTTTTGTTTGTTTGATTTGAGGTTTAACGTCCCCGTCAACACTGTAAAGGTCATTTTGGAGACGTTGCTTCCAATTTTGTGGGTGATGAAACAAATTTGTTTAAATTTTTTTCGAGAATTACAGCAAGTCCTCAAGGTGTCCAAATTTTAAGAATTTTTACAGTTGCTTACATGGTTTGCATAAGCCGGCCAGTCGCAATCATGACGGTATCAAGTGTAATATACAAGTACATGCTCCCTATGATAACTTTGGACAAGTTGACACCAATTTAGAATGAGAGTTTTGCTGTTTGCTGTAGTTGTAACAGTGCTAAAAGATCACTCTGACATAATAATAATAATGCTTTTGTGGTAAAGAACTTGTGTTTACCATAAAAATCCCCTAAATTCGGACACCTTGGGGTTTGCTTAATTCACATATACAAATTTGTTTCATGATCCAGCAAGGAGTCCAAAAGGTGCAGACAGAATGGCAAACAGTGTAGACCCTGATCAGACTGATCTGGGTCTGCACAGTTTGCATAAGCCTGCCTGTCCCAATACTTAGGATCAGGACGGTATCAAGTGTAATATATATGTACATGCTCCCTATATCAACTTTGGACAAGTTGACACCAATTTAGAATGAGAGTTTTGCTGTTTGCTGTAGTTGTAACAGTGCTAAAAGATCACTCTGACATTATAATAATAATGCTTTTGTGGTAAAGAAGTTAAAATTGCTGACTTGTGTTTATTGTAAAAATCCAGAAAATTCGGACACCTTGAGGTCTTGCTGTAATTCTCATAAACAAATGTGTTTTATGATCCAGCAAGGAGTCAAAAAGGTGTGGACAGAATGGCAAACCGTGTAGATCCTGATCAGACTGATCTGGGACTGCACTGTTTGTATAGGCCTGCCTGTACCAATATTTAGGATCAGGACGGTATCAAGTGAAATATACATGTACATGCTCCCTATGTCAACTTTGGACAAGTTGACACCAATTTAGAATGAGTTTTTGCAGTTTGCCTTAGTTGCAACCATGCTAAAAGATCACTCTGACTTAATCTGGTAACCTTGGGGACTTGCTGTAATTCTCATAAAATTTTAACAAATTTGTTTCATGATCCAGCAAGGAGTCCAAAAGATGCAGACAAAATGGCAAACAGTGTAGACCCTGATCAGGAGCAGTCTGATCTGGGTCTGCACTGTTTGCATAGGCCTGTCTGTCCCAAAACATAGGATCATTATGGTAAGTGTAATATACATGTAGTTGCTCCTTATGTTAACTTTGGACAAGTTAAACCTCAGCATGCGCTTAACCCTTTACCACTCAGATACGTGTTTTTACGTGTCTGCACCCCCCCCCCCCATTTTAAGCCCCAGAAGCACCTTAAATCTGCATTTCTACCCCTGGATAGTAATGTTTGCTTTAGGATTTGTTGGGCAAAAAAGTGACCTGTTTTTTCGCGAGCCTCCCCACTAAAAATATTCTGGGGGCATCCCGAAAAATTTTGGGTGTATGGCCAAACCGGTCACTAAAATTTATATTTGAGGGTGTCTGGGGCCAAAAATGCCTGAAAATTGATGCTGATAAAACATGCTGCAAACAGTGAAAATGGCCAGTGCCAAACACCTTAATTGTTGCCTTGACAGCTGTGTGAAGATTAAAATGTGGTCAAAAATTCATGTGAAAACACCCTTTTTGCCACCTTTGAGATGCCCCCTCTTTACCATGACAACAATGATCAAGTCATAAAAGGTTGCTTTTTAAAGGCTACTGCCCAATGAACATTCATACCGAGTTTGGTGTAAAACAGACCATCCATTATGAAACAATGGCTAGTTGAAGTTGCTGTCAGGTGCAACACTGTGAAAATCAGCGAAATTCACGAAATCCCTGAGTGGTAAAGGGTTAATAGAATGACTTTCTTGGGCTTATAAGGTTATGCTCCTGGAAAAGGAGGTTAGTGGACCCAGCATTTAGTCATGTATGAGACAATAGTCACATTTGATTGGATATAATTATGAAATTGATGAGTAACAATTAGCTGTTATTTTTTTTTTCTTGCAGGGTATTATATTTTCAGTAAACACATAAAGGAAACAAAGTGATCCGTCTCCTGAATATTTTGCTGTGACAACTAGAGCTATCACTAAAGGTGATGAATACCCCCACAAAAACTGCCTTGATAGTACAACAGCGCCATTTTGCAATTTTTTCACTTGAAAGGGGCCATAACTATGTCGAAAATTGACGAATTGTAGTGGAAATCGAACTTGACCTGTATTTTATGATGTTACATCAGTGTACCAAAAATTATAAAAATCGGTGAAGCGCTTTTTGAGTTATCGTCTGGAAACCAAGTCAACAGACCGACCGCGGACAAGCTCACTCCTATATATCCCCCCAAATTTCATTTGTGGGGGTATAATAATTGCACATGTGGTATCTGAGTGAGTGAGTGTTTGAGTTTTACGTCCCACCAACAGCTAAGGTCATACAGAGATGGGTCCTCGGCTTAAAGACTCATCTGAAAGTCTGGAGAAGCCCGGGATCAATCTTGCGATCCCTAGTTTACAAGGCAAATAGCGTAACCACTACACCACAGAGGCTTCTGCACATGTGGTATCTCTGAATTTCCCAAAACTGAATTTTCACTTTGAGGCATGTTTCATGTTTGTGTGTCTTTCCCTTTGGTGTCTCTGATGGGAGCTAAGGGTTGATTGTATCGATTCCTGATTATTGCCTCCACTTCTATTTTACCTCCCTTAGACTGTTAGAATGCTTGAAATTGACACATGACACCCATTTTTTTGGATAATTTTGTAGATTGCAGTTTGTTTACCATCTTTTGGGGTAAGACAATCAAATTGAAATGCAGATTTATCAGGTACAGTGTCAAATATTAACATGTAAGCTTATGCAAATGAAAGAATATAGAAAACCATAACCTAAATATATCTAAGTGCAATGTGACATTTTTATGGCAAATACAGTAAGCAATCTTGAGCTAGAATAGTTTCAATACCCACCTTCCTCATCCACCCATTTCATAGTAAATGGCTGTTGGTCATCAAATTTACAGATGTCTTTAATCTCTGCACAGAAGTCCTCATAACTGATCTCCGCTGTCACTTGTGTGATCAAAATAGTTCTGAAAAACATTAATACAGTAAAATTCCGTTATTAAGACCACCTAAAATTTAGACTAAATCTGCTTTTAAAAGCTAATTGAGAAGGTTTCAGTCATTCTTTCTGTGTTTTCTATGCCTAGTGACTCCTATTAAGAGACCACCTTTGGGACTGTTCAAAAGTGGTCTTTAAGACCACTTTTGAACAGTCCCAATGGTGGTCTTATTGTACCTCTTTATCACATTTAGTTTTCTTGCTTTTATTATGTACCAGCTCACACTGCTTGCTATTTAGGCCATGTTTGTTTTTCTATTATTTTTTCATTGGTTTTTCAAATTATCAAAATATTGTTCCCAACAGTAAATACTGGTCATTAATTTTTAATCAACTTGAACTCATTGCATGAAAAGTTTGTAATCTAAGTCTGTTTAATCAACTAAACAACTTTTATAGGTATTGAGGCTGTGCCAGAAACTGTTTGGCATACAATGTACTTCTAAAAGTGTTTTTTTTAAACATTACGGTTTTTGTTTGTTTGATTGGAGATTTAACATCCCCGTCAACACTGTATGTGTAGGTCATTTTGGAGACATTGCTTCTAATTCTGTGGGACTTTTACCTGACAATGAGATGAAATGACATCTCAAGCCTGTCTCCCAGTGAAACTAAAAGGGTTTATAAGCAAGGTCGGTTGGACTCGCACTGCTTTGCCTGGGCAGGCTTAGATCATCTACACAGGTAACAGTACTGGAGTGCGGTGGGTTTCAGCTCTGCGTTGAAGCATCATGCAGCCCATATATTTCTTCAAGCCCTGATGGGCGGGGGCCGTTAAATATTACAGTACCGGTAGCTACTAAGAAGACCATGAGGAATATTATGGGATTTTTTTTTGTCCTGTTAGACCCTTATCCGACAACAATAAATTAATTTAGCCACACCCATTTCTGAGTATCAACCAATCAAATTATACTTGATATAATGTATTTGCTCAAATTCACAACTGCATGACAGCGCAGATCCTGATCAAATGGCTGAAGTTGTAAAAAACTATTTATGTCATTAGTTAACACATTGTTAAAACTTTGATATTTAATATGGCAAATACATGTACATGTTTGCTAATATTTTTGTTAAAAAAATGTGAGCAGCTTTTGCAAATGCAAAAGTTGCTCACATTTTTTAAGCAAAAATACCAGAGTATTACGGTAGTTATTAGAACTGTTAACAATTTGACCACTAACAAACTTGTTAAGCTAACGATGCTTTGAACAACTGGGCCCTGATCTGGATCTCCACTGTTTGCAAAGGTACATGTAGGGGCTGTTGCGTTCAGCATGATAATGGTTAAGTGTGTGTGTGCGGACAGAGGGCTGAAAGTGTGTGTGGCTGGTGGCTGGGGGAGATAACTTTTTGTCTTACTCCACATACAGTTACATGTACAGTCATGTCCCTTTTCAGAATAAGGTTATTGCTGAAGACTAAGTTGGGCCTGCATAGGCCAAATCTGACTTGAACATTAGGGCTGACACTAGGATCCCTTAAATATTTTGCCATAGTAAAAGCAGATTTGATAAAATGCCTCACCTCAACCTTTTCTGTACCAAATTGAAGCTTCCTCCTTATACATAGCTCATTTCAAAATTCAGGGGTGTCAGGTTGTGTTTTCTTCAAATTGATATGGAAAATTGCTAGACTTTTTGCAAACACTGTAGGCCCTGATCAGATGCCACAGAATGTGGCATCTGATCTGGGCCTGCACTGTTTGCCAATTACCCACTTTGGGGTCACTTTTTGGTACAAAATGGGTTAAAGGAAAACAAATATGGTCATCAAAGTTGTTTCCCTTATTTAAACATTATCCTGCTGTTCAAGACAACCTCTACCTTTGCAAACAGTGTAGATCCAGATCAGATGGCTTCTGTCTCTGAACACTATTCAGGTCATTTTGGATATGCTGCTTCCAATTTTGTGGGAGTTTTACCCGACACTGAGATGAAACTAGAGCTGTCAGAGGATCTGACTATAGCCCCGCTTCAGCGCTGTCAGAGAAGAAAGTTATTTAAGCTGCAGAGAAAACAGTTATGAACAAGAAATAACTGTTGAAAATTTTACATTATCTGGAAAAACTCTAAGAGTTGTGAGCCCTTGTCCCTCATTTCAATGAGCATGATACATTACCAGAATGTCCATGTTTATACTAAATTTCATCTTCCATTTTTCAATGTTCAAAGGGTAATAACTCCTAAAGTAGGCATATCAGAGTCAGGGTTCCTGCGCTCTGCACATTGTCTCATGGTGCTTTACACTTGTGTGAAGTGTCATGAAAATATCTCAAATGGTTTGTGAGTTATGGAGCCGACACAGTCAAAATTGCCTTTTTAAATGTTCAAAGGGCAATAACTCCTAAAGTAGGCAAACCAGAGTTATGGTTCCTGCACTCTGCACATCATCTCAAGGTGCTTTTCATTTATTTGAAGTTTCATGAAAATATCAGAAACGGTTATGGAGCGGACATAGTTAAAATTGCCATTTTTTAATATTCAAAAGCCTATAACTGAAAAAGTTGACAATCCAGAGTTTGGGTTCCTGCGCTCTGCACACCTAATATGGTGCTTTACATTTGTGTGAAGTTTCATAAAATTATCTCAAACGGTTTTAGAGTTATCGAGCAAAGACGGCTAAAATTGATATTTTTCAATATTCAAAGGGAAATAACTCAAAAATTAGGCAATCCAGAGTTATGGTTCCTGCACTCTGCACACCATATCATGGTGTTTAATGTTTGTGTGAAGTTTCATGAAAATATGTGAATGGGTTTTAAAGTTATGGAGCGGACACGAAAATTGTTAACAGACACAGACAGACACACAGAAAATACGAAAACCAGAGTTATGGTTCTTGCGCTCTGCACATTGTCTCATAGTGCTTAACATTTGTGTGAAGTTTCATGAAATTATCTCAAACGGTTTTCGAGTTATGAAGCGGACACTGTTAAAATTGCCATTTTTCAATGTTCAAAGGGCAATAACTCCAAAAATAAGCAATGCAGAGTTATGGTTCCTGCGCTCTGCACATCGTCTCATAGTGCTTAACATTTGTGTGAAGTTTCCTAAAAATATCTCAAACGGTTTTCGAGTTATGAAGCGGACACAATTAAAATTGCCATTTTTCAATGTTCAAAGGGCAATAACTCCAAAAGTAGGCAATCCACAGTTATAATTCCTTCGCTCTGCACATTGTCTTATGGTGTTTAACATTTGTGTGAAGTTTCATGAAAATATGTTAAGCAGATACAAAGTTATGGAGCCAACACAAATTAACGGAATCACGGAATTACGGAAAATGTTCAAAGGGCAATAACTCCAAAAGTAGGCAATCCACAGTTATAATTCCTTCGCTCTGCACATTGTCTTATGGTGTTTAACATTTGTGTGAAGTTTCATGAAAATATGTTAAGCAGATACAAAGTTATGGAGCCAACACAAATTAACGGAATCAAGGAATTACAGAATGACAGAAGGACAGTTTTAAAGTTATGGAGCGGACACGAAAATTGTTAACAGACACAGACAGACACACAGACAGACACACAGAAAATACGAAAACCAGAGTTATGGTTCTTGCGCTCTGCACATTGTCTCATAGTGCTTAACATTTGTGTGAAGTTTCATGAAATTATCTCAAACGGTTTTCGAGTTATGAAGCGGACACTGTTAAAATTGCCATTTTTCAATGTTCAAAGGGCAATAACTCCAAAAATAAGCAATGCAGAGTTATGGTTCCCGCGCTCTGCACATCGTCTCATAGTGCTTAACATTTGTGTGAAGTTTCCTAAAAATATCTCAAACGGTTTTCGAGTTATGAAGCAGACACAATTAAAATTGCCATTTTTCAATGTTCAAAGGGCAATAACTCCAAAAGTAGGCAATCCACAGTTATAATTCCTTCGCTCTGCACATTGTCTTATGGTGTTTAACATTTGTGTGAAGTTTCATGAAAATATGTTAAGCAGATACAAAGTTATGGAGCCAACACAAATTAACGGAATCACGGAATTACGGAAAATGTTCAAAGGGCAATAACTCCAAAAGTAGGCAATCCACAGTTATAATTCCTTCGCTCTGCACACTGTCTTATGGTGTATAACATTTGTGTGAAGTTTCATGAAAATATGTTAAGCAGATACAAAGTTATGGAGCCAACACAAATTAACGGAATCACGGAATGACAGAAGGACATGGCAAATCCAATATAGCCCCACTTTTTCAAAGCGGGGCTATAATGACATGTCAAGCCTTGCCATTGGACGGTCTTTGCCAGGGCAGGCTTAGTCCTTCTAAGCGGTTTACCAGTACTCATGTGTGGTAAGTTTCAGCTCTGCGTGGAAACACAATGCAGTCCAATCTATATCCCCAATGGGTGGGGGATGATGATCAGGATTTACACTTTGAACTCAAACGAAAACATTTCATGATGTAATCTGATTGGTTGATAGTCTGAAATGGACATGGATAATTCAAATATTCAACAGGATAAGGGTTAAAATATAAGTCAGGTGGCCCCAACTACAACTACAACAACAAATGGTTTATTCATGCATAAATAACAAAGTACTTCTCGCCCTACAAAAAAACTTTCAATGACGGTACGAGAAGAGCATGACATGATATACAAGTACATAATAATAAATTATAGAGACCAAGACCATACAGGAAAAAATATCACTCATACTGTGCAAGCATTTCATGGACTGAAGTAACATATGTTATATTTGCATTACACTGAAGCATTATTATGGTAAGTATGTGTGTGTGAATTTGGGTTTAATGTCGCTTTCAACAATTTTTCAGTCATATCACGACGGTGTCTGGTTGCGACAGGGAGCTCAATGCTCACTTTTATAGTGATGCCTCACTGAAGTATCACGTCCCAGACACATTACATGATACCACACCCAGTCACATTATCCTGACACTGGGTCGACCAGTCCTAGCTCTTCCGCGTAAATCTGAGTGCCAAGCGAGGAGCAGCTAGTACCATTCTTAACGACTTTGGTATGTCGCGGCCAGGGATTGAACCCGTGACCTCCCGTTCCCCAGAGCGGACACTCTACCAACTGAGCTATCGGGGCCGGATTTTATTATGGTAAGTAACGACCCATGTCTTTCGTTAGCAAAATACATGTAAATATATTATGCCAACATTTTCGTGACACCCACTTGATCAATGTTAATTAGCTGATTAAACTTATATTCTGTCACTTCTTTCGAGACCTCTTTAGCAACCCTCTTCAATCATTAATTTATGGGCTGAACAGCGAAATCAACTTAATGCAATGCGATATTTGTCAATTTCCACAGCTGTAAGGTACTTTTCTAGCTGAAAATGTTTTGTTATTGCTCGAAAAATTTCCATTTTGTTTGATGTTTAAACAAAGCCATAGAACTCCTGGAAAAACTGATCATATATTCTTTGTAAAGTAGAACTTCGATGGCTCGAACACCGATGGCTCGTTTACCATGGATGTGTCGAACCCGTTCTTGAGTCCCTAGCGAAATCCTCTACATAAGAAATAGTGGGGGATAATTAAGGAGATTTTAGTCTTATCTTGCAAATGTATGCTGTGTGTGCTCATTAGAATCGCCTCGATGAGGTGATTCTAATGAGTACACACAGCATATATTTTTATTATAGAACATCGAAAAGATGTCTAAAAATATCTCGTTATGCCTCCTGACAGTAACCTCAGTGGCTCGAACTACCCCTGTCTCAGATTTTCGAGATCCCAAAGGTGTTCGAGCCATTGAAGTTCCACTGTATTACCATGCTCAGCTGCAAATTGCTGATTTCTTGGTTATTCTAAAGATACTACCAATAATGCCTGTCACTGCTCAGATTTTTGTATGTCTGGGCCCAGTTGTTCAAAGCATCGTTACCTTAACGAGCTCGTTAGTGGTCATATTGTTAACTCTTCTAGCAAGTACAATATAGAAAATTTTGGTATTTTTGCTGAAAAAATGTGAGCAGCTTTTGCATCCACAAAAGCTGCTCACATTTTTTCAGTAAAAATTTCAGCATGTTTGCCATATCTAATGATCAAAATTTTAACGATACATTAACTAACGATGTCGTTAGTTTTGAACAACTGGCCCCATGTCGGCACATCAATTACCAAGCTGTCAACCGAGACAAATAGACAATGGACAGTTTTAACTGTTGATAATTCAAACTCTAATGTTATAAATGACAGTCATTGATTACATGTATCTACCACTAATGACAAATTTCCTTGTCATACATCATTGACATTGAATCAAGCAGTTACAATGTACATAGCTCCAGAAAAGCAAAGATGCCAAGAAAAACTACATCTGAAAATGTTGTCTGCTTATGTCGTCTGCTTAAATGTTTTGCAAACTTTTTTTTTGTATACAGGCAAACAGTTTAGACCCAGATCAGACTGCTTCTGTTCACATTTCAAGCAAATTGTTGACAATGGACACTGACTGATCACTATAGCTCACCATGAGCACTTAGTGCTCAGGTGAGCTAACATAGGGGTAATAGTGTATTTACAGTATGTACGTATGTTTGCCACAAGTGAGTAAAATATGTGAGCATACATGTCAGGCCTCATACTGACCACGCTTTTCCATGCCTGAAAGGGCCGATTTTGCAGCTTTAACCCTTATCCTGCTGAACAAGACACAACTACATTACCTTTGCAAACAGTGTAGCTCCTGATCAGATGGCTTCTTCAGAAGCCATCTGATCAGGACCTACACTGTTTGTAATGGGGTTGGTGAAAATATAAAGTAATTTGGTTGACTTATAGTCATAAATAAGGGTTAACTAGTTTTTTAAACAGACTATATATACAAAAATCAGAATCTAAAAGCCTGAAATCAAGAAAAAAATCAAGCTCTAAAAGCCTGAAATCCTGCAAATGCCTGAAAAATATGAGGTCTGACATGTATACATGTTCTGTCTTAGGCTGAAACTCAGGTCAGTCTGATCTGGATCTGCACCATATTGCCTTTGTACTTCTGCAACTTGCAAACTCCTACTGCTCCAACAAAACTTCATGAGCAGTCTCAGGGCTGGAAAATTCCCCTTATTCACACACCATGACAATTTAAAAAATTTTAGGAGATGAGTAAAAATTTTGTCACTTTCCCATGGAGTTTCCCAAAATCTGCATGCCCTTGGTCATGCAGGATGAGTGAAATTTTGAAGAATTTTCCAGCCCTGACTCGATCAGGGTACACTCACTGACTGTCTGCTCAGACACTAAGATCCCAATGCTTAGAGTAATTCCACAACTTTGTATATTCCGCCCCTGCCAATGGGGCTTGGAGAAATAGATCGGACGGCATGGTGCATCCACGCACAGCTGAAACTGGCCGTACAAGCGTATTGGTAAACCACTTAAAAGGACTAAGCCTGTCCGGGCAAAGTAGCTTGAGTAGGACTGGCCATGCATATTAATCCTATTGGATTCATTCGGCAGCAGGACTTGAGATTACATCTCAATGTCAGGTAAAAGTCCCATAAAATATGAAGCAACTTCTCGAAAATAACCTAATTTGTGTTGATGTTGACACTAAACCTCAAATCAAACAAACAACTTTTAATAACCATTTTGTACCGGAAACCCCAAAAGGGGTAACTGACAAACAGAGCAGCCTCAGATCAGACACTGCAGAATGCAGCATCTGATCAGGGCCTACATTGTTTGCAAAAAGTTCAGCCATTTCCCAAATTAATCTTAAAGATAATACATGTACAACCGGACACCCCAAAATTTCAGAAGGGACTACTGCTGTATAATCAGCATTACATGTACAAGGAGGAAAATTCCATTTGGTACAAAATGGGTCAACCCTTTTTGTACCAAATGGAATCTTCCTCCTTATATATACCAGGAGTCCATTTCAAAATTTAGGGGTGGCGGGTTGTTTTTTCTTCAAAATTTATTTGGAAAATGGCTTGGCTTTTTGCAAACAGTGTAGGCCCTGATCAGACGCCGCTTTCTGCGACGTCTGATCTGGGCCTTCACTGTTTGCCCTGGTACCCGTTTTGGGGTTTCGGTACTAAATGGGTTAATCTAAATTTATATGGAACTCATTTTGTCTTACCCATTGAACCCAACTTTCATCCTGACGGCATTCTCCATATCTGAGTGAGCCTGTGTCGGCATCTTCTTTTGGTCTACCAAATCACAACCAGGTCTCCCCAATCACAACCAATGCTTCAGATCACAACCTTGTCAACTGTAATATACAATATGGTGTTATTTGGTTGGTTGATTTGAGGTTTAACGTCCCCGTCAACCCTGTAAAGGTCATTTTGGAGACGTTGCTTCCAATTTTGTGGGACTTTTACCCGACATTGAGATGAAATGACATCTCAAGCCCTGTCGCCCAATGAAACCAATAGGGTTTATTAGCATGGACAGTCCGCCTCGCACCGCGGTTCCTGGACAGGCTTAGATCCTCTAAGCGGTTTACCAGTACTAGTGTGCGGGCCGGATTCAGCTCTGGGTGGAAGCATCATGCAGTCCATATATTTCTTCAAGCCCCTATGGGCGGGGGCAAAATATGGTGTTATTAACTCATTGTATACTAGTGGACTATTCCATTACTATATGTTGGGCAAGTCCATTTGTCATATAAGGGGTGTCAGGCCTATTTTTTCCTTTTAAGTCTATTTTTGACCAAAAATTCTCTTAGCAAATAGTGGGGGAATACTAGCCCTTGACCAGCTGAATATTTATACATGCCACACCCACTCCTGATTATCAAACAATCAGATTCCTTGGTGAAAATTATTGCAACAAATTTATGAGCTGAATGATAAACTGAAAAAGAGGCCCCGTCTTATAGCCGAATCGCCTCATAGCTGAATTTTTACGGTAGGTCGTTTTGGCCCGAATTTTTTCTCACCATTTCAAAGCATTGCATTCTAATATCGCAAATCAGATGTCAGCCTGTGCTATTGCTATCAAATAATCTTAACTTGTTCCGTTATAAATAGCACAGAAGCCATAGAGGGCTCCTTTGAACAGCAAAGACTCTGAACATAATGACAGGTGCAGGCTGATCATATAAAATTGTTGGAGCAATTTTGCCTTTTTTTGCACATTTCATTAGTCAGCACATATTCAACACATTGGAAGATTCATCCCTTGATTTAAAAGCAAACAGATGTAGTGAATAGATCAACAGCTGACTGCAGTCACAGGGCTACCCAGAGATGTTTTGCATGCTGCTCTGAACCAGGTCAGGGATTCGGCCTTTTTCAGATCATTTGGGAGACTGTTCCAGATATGGGGTTCTTCATATATGACATTCATCCCTGCAAATGATGCTAATGGAGCGTGTTCGGACACCAAAATTTTATCGCCGCTGCCGGGGATCGAACCGGAACCTCTAGCATCAGAGGCAAGTGCACTTACCACTGAGCTATCATGCTCCAATGGGCCCCCTAAATTTTCAAATGGCCCCCTTTTGCAAGGTCTGTGGGCCCAAGGCCCCCCTAACTTGTAATTGCTCATAACGACTGTCAAAAGGACCTTCAAAAAAATATTCTTTTTTTTATTCGGCATTGCATGTGACAAAGAAGTCACATCAACAGCGGTGTAATTTCATGAAGTTTATCAATGTCACATCAATGTTGGTACATGATGTTGTACTGATGTTGATTTGACGTAACGTTGTTGCCCTAGTGCTGTGTGCCTGCTGTGTGATGGTAAAGTTGTTATCAGATATACAATTTTATATATGTAATTGTAGTAAACTTGTTTTCAGACAAATATCAAATCTTAGTAGTACCACCTCATTGGTGCAAACTGAAAAGAACTTTTAGAAATTCTGTAATTGGGCTATCATAAACATAGCTAACATGTACGGCCATGTAAACATATTCAGAACCAGAATTGTTACTGGTGACACGTCAAATGACATTCATACACCAGGACCTGTGATGTGGGAAGTTAGTCCCTAGCTCTAACCAGAGAGGTAAATTTAGCTACACAATCATCAGCACCTTCAGCTGTCGAAATAATCGAATCGGGAAGGGCATTCCAATCTCTAATGGTTCTGGGGAAGAACGACTCTTTATAAATGTCAGTTCTTGCAGTAAGGGTCTGAAACGCCAACGAATGGTGATTTCTACAGTGTCTAGCTGGGGGAACAAGGTCATCTGTTGGAATGCTGGCAGCACCCTTTAGAGACTCCCATTTTAAATTTCCAAGTATTCCAGTCATGCTCCCAGTTTCAAAGCAGTAATTGCTTGTTACAAATCTAGCAGCTCTATTCTGAACTTTCTCAATTTCATCGTTAAGGACCACTTCACTGGGGCAGGGCTTCCATTAACTCCCAAATTCAGGAAGTCCCAGACTTCCTACCCTTGAAATCTGGAAGTCCCACTGGAAAATTCAGGAGGTCCCAATTTTGAAGCATGGTGTTTGCGGATCGTAAAATTGTTTTGGTGAAGAAATATATATTATTTAATATATGAATCTCTTGTTTGCATTTTTAATCACCTGTATATTCTTTTAGATGGCTAGTAAAGTGTGGATAGGTAAAGTGACCGGCTCAAAAATGACTTGAATAGCGTTGACTGGGCTGTTAAACTCAAAACAACCAAGCAAAGCTCTGTGAGGTAGTTAAAACTACTCATAACTATGTGACATACATGCGGTCAGTAAAGTGCAGAGGAGTGCATACCAAAAAAAAAAAAGAAAAATTTTTTTGCATGGCCTGTATAAATTTTATAACTTTCCAAGTAAAACTCTCCACCCCCCCCCCCCCCCCTCAAAATAAATAAATAAATAAATAAACAGTAAAGAAAACAATCGCATTACCCATCCCCATATATACCTAGTGGCCCATTTTTGGGTGATTAGCAAACAGTGTAGACCCAGATCAGATGCCAAAGAACATACCGTCTGATCTGTCTACACTGTTTGTAGAACTTAACACAAATAAAACAAACCTGATACCCATTGTCATATATGGATTAAAAAGAAATAAACAAAAATTCTTTTGTAAAATATGTTTGCCAAACTTTGCAAAACATACGCTTCGAGTCTTCACTGTACTCTAAACCCTCGGAACTGCTTCAGACAAACATGCAGAAACATGTGCAACTTTGGTCAATTGGAGCAGACTAAAACGAGTCAGCGGTAGTTTTTTTTTTTTGATAACAGACAGATCAGACTGCAGCTCGGACCCCGATGAACCGGCCTGGTCACATTCACCGGTTTTACGTATTTTGGGGCGCCAAAATCAAACAGCGATCACGGCGACATCTTGCGATTTTATAAATTATTTTCTTCATTTCACCTAGTGAACACCTGCTATTTACTCAAGAAAAAAATGTGTATCTATCTTTGAAACTACATGTATTGTCACACTTTGCATCGCTAACGATAATCTCACTTCCAAACACCTAAATTACGACCCGCTTTAATTTAAACAGTAACAAGTTCACAGGATTAAAAAACACTTATCGTCAATGAGATAATTAGTTTATCCTCAACTACTAATCCGTTTAATTATATGCAAACACCGAGCAATCACCTCGACACGCTTTTCACACACCGATGACGATCAAAGGTGTGCCGACGCACGTGATTCTCACTGTCAATATAATACCGTGCAGGCAGAAAATGGAAACGTCCTTAGTACTCAATAAACACAGAAAGCGGTTTCAGCTAAGAAGGCGGAGCAAACTTTTTACAAACCGCTAAAAGTGGGCGGGTTTATACGTCTCGGTAAAGATTTTTGGCCGTACAGAGAAATTTTCAGGAGTCCGCGGGACGCCTTTGATATTTAATTTGGGCGTCCGGAAGCGATTTCAGGACGTAATATACACCGTACCCCCGCCTAACGGAAGCCCTGCTGGGGTCCCAGATACAACTACCATATTGCAAGATTGGGCAAACAAGACCTTTAGATGCTCCCTCTTTTACATCCTGAGGGCACTGATGAAGATTTCGCCTCAGGAAACCAAGTGTTCTATTTGCCTTAGTACACATGTTGCTAATATGAGTATTCCATCTCAAGTTGTGTGAGATTGTAGCTCCAAGGTATTTAATGGAGTCCACATTCTCGAGGACCGTGCCCACTAAGGTGTAAGAAGCCTCAACTTTATTAGATCTCTTCCTAGTTATCTGCATAATATCGCATTTAACTGGCTGAAATCTCATGCCCCATGTACGGGCCCAACATCCTAATCTATCTATGTCAGCCTGAAGTTTCAATGAGTCATCTCTATCTCTAATTTCCCGGTAACAAACAGAGTCATCTGTGAACAGTCTTATTTCTGAGTCAATGTCAGTGGAAATATCATTGATGTACAGGGAGAACAAAAGTGGACCAAGAACGGTCCCTTGCGGGACTCCAGACAAAACTGGAGCCCACTCCAAAGATTCACCATTAACAACAACCCGCTGTTTTCTGTAGCAAAGAAAGGAATCTATCCATTTGAGGGTCTTTCCCCCATTCCATAGCCAAATAACTTACATTTAAGTAGTTCATGAGGAGGGGTGTCAAAAGCCTTCTCGAAGTCCAGAATAAATGTGTCCACCTGTCCCCCTTTGTCCAAGATTTTTGCCCAGTCATTAATAACTGTGCTTAGCTGAGTTTCACAACTGTGCCTTTTTCTAAATGCATGTTGTCTGTCTGACAAAAGTTTATGTTCGTCCAAGTGGGCCATGATGTTTGAGTAAACTATATGTTCCAGCAATTTACACAGATTACAAGTCAGGGACACAGGGCGATAATTACGGGCAAGAGCCCTATCTCCTTTTTTGAAGAGTGGACAGATGTTTGCTAAGAGCCATTCTTTGGGGATTTCACCCGTATCAATAGACTGTTGAAACAAGTGTGCAAAAACTGGACCCAACTCATTTGCTAGTTCCTTCAGGACTCTAGGATGAAGCTCATCAGGTCCTAAGGCCTTACTGGGGTTTAAGCCTTGAAGTAACTTGATCACTCCTGCAGCTGTCACAACAATATTATTCACTAGAGAAAGCGACCAGTGGGTCACAGTATACCCCCGGCCAGTGTCACCCTCTGATATATCTTTTGAGCATGTGTGTAACATGAGGGAAGAAGTCAAGAAGCTATTAGAATCTATAATCTGCTTATAAAATCTAAACCAAACATAATCTTTCTAAATGGACCAAGGGAGTGAGAGCATCAAAGTTACTGAAGGGGTGGGGGCATCAATGTTACTGAAGCAGCAGGGTGGGGTATGTGTCAATGAAATCTTGGAACTGGTATGCAACATTAAAGCAAGTATCAATTGAATTTGTCTTAGAGTTTAGAACATGATGTAACAGGCATCTATAAACTTTGTCATAAAACTTTAACCAAATGCAAACTTTCTAAGTCCATGACCCTGAGGTCTAGGTCACTGTGGGTGGGGAAGCGGCATGCATCTCAAAATCTTTGGACTGGTATGCAACATTGATGCAAGTACAAGGTTGGGCGGTCAAATCAAGGTTGGGCGGTCAAAACCGGGGGGGGGGGGGGGGGGGGGGGGGGGGGGGGGGTTTAACCGGTTAAAACCGTCCCGGTCAATACTCCCAAAGTGGTCAATACTGGTCGATTGAAATATTGAGTGGTCAACTGAATAATTTTAGTGTTAAAAAAGCAAAGCTACTGAAACTATTTTGAAGTTTTACTCTCTTTGCTGGAGGCTGATCATTTGATAGAGTTTCAGGTTCAGATGTTATTTCTTCAAGTGGCCTCTTAGCAATACTTTCTGGCTTTTTTAGCCCTAGGCATTTTGTCTATGACTCCTCAGTCTTAAGATCTTAGCACAAACTTCAACACCTTGCACTGTTTTTTTTTTTTTTTTTTTGTTATCTTCCAAAATAGTGAAGAAGTTCCAAACTGGGTCTTTAGGTTTCATTCATTTTTGACACCTTCAGTAATAGCTTGATGATAAGATTGTCCATATTGCATATATATCAAAATTTCACACATTATGAATAAAGCCTGGTGTCAGTTTATAATACCCCTATTAGGGACATGTAATTGGTCAATTTAGCAATCAGATCTTGGCCACACCCACTGCTGTGGCATGGGTCAGTCTGTTTTGACAGCAATTTACAGGTGTTGCAGATACTTTTAAATATTCAAAGACATCATTGAATCTTCAAATATTGTTTGGTTAATAAATAAAGGACCCTTCATAAATCCCTCAAAAACCATGATACATTTAGCTTATTCATATTCCTGTAAATCAAGATATGAACAATCAATCTAACCTATAAAGGAAAAAAGAAAAATTATAAAGATTGTTTGACTAAAAAGAACAGGCCTGTCTACAGTTCAGTGAGTCAATCGACCAGCAATAATGTCTTTTGACTTTTGATGAAATAAAAGATACCTCAAATAATTACTGTTATTAATAAAAACTATTTTGCCTTGTTCAGTGGTGAAAATATAGTCTAACATCATGTAATGATGTAGGGGGAAAGCTTTTAGGACCAGTTTAGCAACACGACAGAGGTATATACTCCAGTGATTTAATTGACCACCAACTGACCGGTTAAAACCGGTTTCAACCACCGGCCCGGTCAATACTCATATTGACCGGCTTTTTGCCAACCTTGTGCAAGTATCAACTGAATTTGTCTTAGAGTTTACAACATACAGGCATCTGTAAACTTTGTCATAAAACTATAAAAAACGTAAAATTTCTAAGTCTGTGACCTTGATCTCAAGGTCATTGTGGGGGGGGGGGGGGACATGCATCAATGAAATCTTTAGACCAGTATGTAACTTCAGTGTAAGTTTCAACTAAATCTATCAAAGGGTTCAGAAGATACAACCTCTTAGAAACTTTAACGCAAAACTTTAACCAAGATGTAAAATTTCTAAGTCTGTGACCTTCACCTCAAGGTCACTGTGGGGGGTGGAACATGCATCAATGAAATCTTTAGACCAGTATGTAACTTAAGTGTAAGTATCAACTAAATCTATCAAAGGGTTCAGAAGATACAACCTCTTAGAAACTTTAACCAAAATGTAAAATTTCCAAGTCTGTGACCTTGACCTCAAGGTCATTGTGGGGAGTGGGACATGCATCAATGAAATCTTTAGACCAGTATGTATCTTCAGTGTAAGTATCAACTAAATCTATCAAAGGATTCAGAAGATACAACCTCTTAGAAACTTTAACGCAAAACTTTAACCAAAATGTTAACGGACGGATGGACAGAAGGACGGAAACACGGACGGACGAACGGCAGGACGAAAACTATATACCCCCATAGCATACTTCCTATGCCGGGGGTATAATTAATGGGACCGATCTTCCAGTTAATGGAACCTCCGTGAACTCTGTTTTATTAAACACATCATTGAATTGACCAACTAATTCCTCTGCCCTTTCAGAGTCTGATTCAGCAACCCCGTTCCCTCCTCTTTTATTAAGGGGCGGGATACCTTGCCTGTCTTTCTTCTGGCTATTGATATCTGTAGAAGTCTCTGGGATTTGCCTTTACATCACCTACCAAGTTATTCACATACAAATCATGCTGAATTTTTATATCAGTCTTGATTTCACGTCTCAAGTTTTCAAATTTTGTCCGGAGTTTACCACTTCCCGTCTTTTTTGCCTTTGCATGAATCTTATTCCCTCTGCGAAATTTTCTTCTTATCTCTGGAGTGATCCAGGGAATAGAAGATACAGACCTACTAGTTTTTGAGGGGATATGATTTTCGGCCAAAGTATGAATGAAAGAAGTTATCAAATCAAAATTCTCCTGTACAGACCGAGCATCTGAATGACCATTAAAGTATTTCTTCTTTGCAAATCTGAGTGCATCCTTCCTCATAGTTTCATAGTCACCTTTCTGATATGAGTACACCTTCCTCCGAGGTTTCTTTATTGGTGGGATGTGAATTTTTAAATATCCGGAGACAATATCGTGGTCACTTTGTTTATCTGGGGAATGAATGTCCTCGAATTGTCCTGGCAAAGTCGTAAGGATCAGATCCAATGTGTTCCTATCACAAGTGGGGAAGTTAACAATTTGTTCAAGGCCATGATCGTTCATAATGTCAATTAATATTTGTCCTTCCGACTGACTCAGCATTGTGCCTTGTTTGCTGAGCCTGACGGGCCAAGCAATGTCTCTGAAGTTGAGGTCACCTAGAACATGTACAGCCGAGAGTTTTTTACCATTATACTGCGATTTAATGCAGTCCAGTTGGTCTTTAAACAACTGGAAGTTTTCGATCATACCATTTGGTGATCGATACCAACTTGCTACAAAGTGGGAAGTTTTATTTGCAAAAACCTTAACCCAGACCGATTCGGTGTCATTTTCCAGTTCCATGAAAGGCATGTGACGGATGTCTATATGAATGAGCAACTTCACCCCACCGACATGAGAGTTCCTATCTTTTCTATAGACACAGTACTGACAAGTTTCAGGGAAAAGCTCAGATGTAGTAATTGAACTGTCAATCTTTGTTTCCTGAATAGCAACAATATGAGGTTGAGATGTATCAAGGAAAGCTAAAAGTTCAAGAATTTTTCCTCTAATTCCATTTATGTTTATACTGCAAAGTTTCAAACCTTTAACAAAATTTGACTTAGTTTCATCAGCAGTCGAAGATTTGCCTCTCTTATCCTCTGACAGAGGTTCAAACCTGTTTGGCTTACTCAGTTCTACATATTCATCAAAGAAGGAGTCTGAAAAGTTACAGACCTCACATTTTGGACATATCCAGTGGCAGCTTGAATTTACCAAAGTGATATATTCTGCATCTGAAATGAAGGAACATTCAGTGTGTATCCACATTTCACATTGATCACACTGAACAGCCTTGTGGCCATTAAGGACAGCACCACTGCAAAGACCACAGTGAGCTTTGCAGTCTTTGCAATACCAAGTTCCAGCTCTAGATTCAATTTCTAACAATTGACTGTTATTCAAATCAGAACATGAGGAGTGAAAGAGCTTGTTACAGTCCTCACATTCTATCCATTTCTCGGAGCCATTGCAATATTTTTTGCAGAGTCCGCAGCGAAACCTTGGGCCGGGGTTAGTTTCAATGTCTCCGGCCAAGATTAGAAGTAAAGCCAAGTTTGTACCGCGTGAGGAATTGAAGTTTCGCAAGCCCTCCGAACACCTTCTGTTCCCATTCTTCCTTGTAAATGCCAAGTACTGGGTAATTCTACTACTGCTCTCCTTAATTGTAATCTTGCACTCCTGTTTTCCATCATCTGGATGCATTCTATAAGTTGTTTTCCAAAGAGTGAACCCAAGAATTAAGACCATGGGAAACTGGGAGACCTTCATTTTAATATACCGGGTAGTGATTTGATGATTTCTAATGATTTATTATGGGTGACAAGCAACAATCCTGATTCTGAGTTTGTCACAGCGGGACACAGCCAGCACACTGACAACTACAAAGGGCTAATCAGTATACTGGTCCAATTATATACAGCTCAGCACACTCAAATATCTGACAACACACAGGCTCTTCAGAAAAATGAAGGTGACAAGCGACCTAATTTGATCCTATGAATTTCAGTTTACGTTACCCCACCCAACCCACTAGTGAGGTAATGGCGGGAAAGAATGTTGGCAATTTTATCTACAAGACAAACAAATCACAATCTAGGGTAACCAGCAATAAAATGTTGCTGGTTTACGCTTGTCTGTTATGAATCAGACAAGAAACCAACAGATATTCAAGAAAAAAAAACTTCTCTTTTAATAGTGAGCTATTTTTTTCCAATTCCGTCCAGGTTGAACGGAATACAGCATATTCCAAATATATAAAATAATTAATATTCAACATTTCCTCTGCTAAAAAAAAAAATCTAATAAGATCTGGCCGAAATGACCCAGGACCGAAACAGCCCACCAAAATATGCCGAAATGACCCAATTCCAAATTTAGGCCAAAACAACTCAGGACAGAACCGTCCCGGATTCTCCTGATCCAAAGAACTGTGCACTTTTTTTTTTACATTCATCCCTGCAAATGATGCCGGGGATCGAACCGGGGGCCTATAGCATCAGAGGCAAGTGTATTAACCACTAAGCTATCAGTCTCGACTGTGCTGCTGCTCTATATTTCATTACTGGTAGCACCAGGAATTTGATTGTTTGTTTGATTTGTTGTTTAACGTCCCCATCAACACTGTAAAGGTAAGTGCTGAGAGGAACCGCGGTGCGAGGCGGACCGTCCATGCTAATAAACCCTATTGGTTTCATTGGGCGACAGGGCTTGGGATGTCATTTCATCTGAATGTCGGGTAAAAGTCCCACAAAATTGGAAGCAACGTCTTCAAAATGACCTTTACAGTGTTGACGGGGACGTTAAACCTCCAATCAAACAAACAAACATTTTGGAGACGTTGCTTCCAATTTTGTGGGACTTTTACCTGACATTGGGGACAATTGCACTTTACCGGGCACTGATTTTCCGTAGGAAAATCCACGTGAGTAGGTATCTAAGGTCCTATTATAAGGACGCGCGTGAGCGCGGCCAAAAAATGGAAATAAGGCAGAAAAATGCAAAATTAACCACAAAATCGTGTAGATTAGGCATAATTCAGGTTAAAACCGAGGTTTTCAAACATAGGTTTTAACCAAGTTCTGCAATTTCAAGCTTGTTCATAGCTGGAGAGGCGAAAGAAACGTTAATTACTTTTTGTTTTGCTTCCACTGAATAACTGCGTGTGCGTAATTTCATTGGTCAAATTTAAAGACCTTATGAATATTAATGAGCGCTGATGTCAACCTTCGATGACGCAACCAAGCAGTTTGTAAACAAATCCAGTTGTAAGAAAAAAAAAATGAGAGAAAAATATGACATCGTTTATGATGATTTGGCCGAAGTATGCAGAGACAGTGAAAGTATAATAACGTGGCTGATGATTTATTTTGTCTTTTGACTATGGTAACCTGGTAAGTGCCTTTAAAATTATCAGTCAACATCATGGGGGCTGCCGCCCCCACACCCCGGCATTCTGCAGTTTCCTTAAATATTCAAAGCAGTCTCATTTTATCTCATTTGTATATAATTTGGTGCAGTGGTCCAAGTCTGTCGAATCCTCGTCGAAGATAGAAACTAGCAGATGACAATGTTACGCTAAATTACCCACAACTGAGTCCGAGAATTTACGTATTTACTATTTATTAATGCTACATTAACTTGCTGCTGCTAAAATACGATAAAAGAAAGCGCAGTATCAATATTTGTGCTTTGAAAACGCTTGCATTATTTAAAAACATCGGTTAGAAAATGCGTTGTTTCGTCCTTCCAAAACAAAATGGCGGCCGTCTTTACCCGAACGTCATGAATAATTAATGAGGCATAAACAACAAAAGACACACCCTAACAACAAAGTGCGCCTGCGCAGTCTGGATAGAAGACAGTGCCCGGCAAAGTGCAATCTAGCCCGACATTGAGATGAAATGACATCTCAAGCCCTGTCGCCTAATGAAACCAGTGGTAACTGGTCAACTCGTACCTAAGTTAACTCGTACCTAAGTCAACTCGTACCTGTTTTTGGTCAACTCGTACCCGTTCTTTGGTCAACTCGTACCCCCTAGTCAACTCGTACCCCAGGGGTAGGTGGGGTACTCTATTTTTTCCGAACAATACCTGAAATGGGTCATAACTTGCCCCGAGACATGTCTTGAGTTCACCGGAGGCCAGGAAGAAGTATTTTGGGTCCTTTTATTGTAACATGGTTTTCACAGCGCGGGGATATGCGATGGCGCGCCATCAACCTGCTCTAGCTATTATTATTTGTATTATTGTTATAATTATTTTTTATTTTATTATTATTCACTGTAAACCCATTCAGTACCAGAAACCCACAAAGGGGTACCTTGTCAAACACTGCAGGCCCAGATCAGACACCGCAGAACGAGGCGCCGTATGATCAGGGACTACGCTGTTTGAAAAAAGTTTAGCCACTTCCCGAATAAATTTTGAAGAAAACACAACCTGAAACCCCTAAATTTCGAAATACATGTATATAAGATGGAAGATTCCATTTGGGTTGTCAAACACTGCAGGCCCAGATCAGACGCCGCAGAACGCGGCGTATTCTGATCAGGACGAACGCCGTTTGGAATAGTTAAGCCATTTCCCGAATAAATTTTGAAGAAAACACAACCTGACTCCCCTAAATTTCGAAATATATAGGATGGAAGATTCCATTTGGGTTATTTTAATTAACACTTTAGTTAATCGTGTATCGATTAATGTGGGTGTAAAAAAAAAGGATTATCGGTACTAGTTTAATCTAATCGTCCTTCATTAAAGACTGTTTTTAATTGCTTTAATTTTACCAGCGAGCGGCTGTTTTTGTTCTGACAAAATGTAATGACAGGCAGGAATTTTAAGGTCAGTTATCTTTTGTGTATTATTTTCTTTTGAATTACCGATTACTGGATATATAAGAAGTACATAATCCTTGCAGTAGCATTCATCCTTGAAATCTCTTACTGAGAATCAAAGCTTAAAACTTTCATCAAAATGTCTGATTTGTGCATTGCATGTGGTAAGGTTGTTGATGGACGTCAGCATGCTGTAAGTTGCGATGTCTGCGACCGTTGGCAGCATTGTCTTTGTGGGACAGGTAATACAAATTTAATTTATTAGATATTTTTAGACTATTGATCAATTTATTTATTTATTTATTTATGTATTTATTTATTGCAATTAACGGGGAAAATTATCCTGGCATTACGAAACCACGCCTATTCAAATATAACAAACAATTCTTCAGTTGTGGATACTCTTTAGCCGTTATTACCGATGATGATAATAATAACAATAATAATAATAATATTGATCATTATGCAAATTGTGAGGTAAAATCAACGATTTGTTTTATATAAAATGTGTATGCTATGATAATGTTTCAGGTCGCTTGAAGATGCCGCTTCAGCGAGTCCTTATAGGTTGAGGGTACTCGTTAGAACAGCCTCAACGAAGTCGTTCCAACTAAAGATCACAGCCCATGTTTGAAGTATAAATAAGAAAAAAACGGATTTTCGTAAGAAAAATTGCCAGTTTGGAGATGCGAAAACTGCACTATATTGCACGAGTGTGTTATCGCAAAGTAACAGTAATAAGGAATATGCAACATTTATGTTAGCCAACATTTATGTTTTGAGCATATATGAGAACAAATTATAATTGTATAACTACATTTTATTTGCTAATGAGCATGAAATGTAAGTTCTACAATTATATTTTTCTCGTTATTTTCATTTACATATGAAGTTCGTTTTATGTTGAGCATGGTGTTATGTATCAATCACATCCCTCTGGAGCATAGATTGTTGCCACTCGTTAGAGCTGCCCCACAGGTATAGTTCTAACGAGCACCCATAAATTATGTCTGGCTAAAGGGATATCTATCTATCTCTATCTAGTTGTACTGCAACAACCCCTCACGAGGATTACGTGCAGGATGATTGCGCGTCGTGAGAATAAATGACAGATGAAAAGTGAGACTAAAAAGTGTGATAGGAGATGTGAAAAAATAGATGATAGTGTTAAGTGTTAAAAACAGATGAGATTAAAATCAGTCAAAAACAGGATTGTTGTGTTCATGGAAGTTTGTGGTCAAGTGACCGGACTGCCACACTGAACTGAGTCAGTGTAGGTAGAAGCACAACACAAGGGGGAAGTTTATTCCATTGCCAAACTGCTAGGGGGAAGAATGAATATTTATAATAATTGTATGTGGTATGGATCTGACGTATTGCGAGGGGGTGGGACTGGTCATGACGTGTCCTTGTTGTAACCTGCTGGAAGTATGGTGGTAATGGTACAGCAACTAGACCATTCATGATTTTTTAAAACATGCAGAGCCGCGCGTCAGACCGTCTCTGGTCCAGTGATCTCCAGCCAAGTTTGGATAACATATTTGTTACATTGTCATATGATGAGAATCTGCTTAGGGTCCAACGGGCTGCTCTATGCTGTATCATTTCAACAATGTCGGAGTAATTTTGAGTATACGGACCACAAACTGTGGAGCCGTATTCGAGTTGAGGTCGTACTATTGTCTTGTATGCCGCTTCGCGGACGCCAGGGTGCTTACATTTAACATTTCGTTTAATGAAGCCTAGGGATTTGTTTGCATTGGCAGTGATTCTATTAATATGGGTATTAAAACTGAGATTGGTGGAGATGTCGACACCTAGATATCTAGCAGTAGGGACAGATTCCAGAACTTGGCCGTGCATGGTGTATTGGGTTTTTACTGGATTTTGTGACCTGGTTATGTGCAGTACTTGACACTTACCAGGATTAAATTCCATGTCCCACAAGGCCTCCCATTGTTGTAGCTGATCCAAGTCTTTCTGCAGGGTGGCTGAGCTATCTGGGCCGTTAATCGTCAAGTATACCGCAGTATCATCGGCGAATAGGCGAACTTGTGACTGTACATTGTCAGGCAAGTCGTTTATGTATAACAGAAAAAGTATAGGGCCGAGAACTGATCCCTGCGGTACACCTGAAGAAACCGGAACTTCATCTGAGCACTCACCTTCTAGGATCACCCTCTGACTTCTGCCCATCAGAAAAGACTGGATCCAGTTGTGGGCCTTACCTTGCACACCATGCATTTGGAGTTTATAAAGTAGTTTCAGGTGGTTCACCTTGTCGAAGGCCTTACTAAAATCTAGTAGTATCACATCGGTCTGTTTGCCTTGTGTAAGAGATCTGGCAAGGTCCTCGACAAGTTGAATCAACTGAGTTTCACAAGATCTGCGCTCTCTGAAGCCGTGTTGTAGGTCATATAAAGGCAATATCCCGGTTTAGGTCCAGATGGAATTAAAGTTTCCGGACATAGATCAGGGTTACTTAGACGCTTTATTACGATTTATTCCGTAAATATTTTTATTTCATATGAGTGCGAAAACAATTCTGGCCAATAAGAATAAACCACTAAAAACAAACTTTGTTTGAATCACTACCCCATTTAAAGCTGACTATGTCCGCATATTATGCACTGGTGAATGCCACTAGCCTATTTTCAGTTTTCGTCGCTATATATACTACCGGTTTAGGTCCAAAATTAGAAGAAAAAAATGTTAAAAACATAAGAATTTTAAGAATCATACCTACCCCAAAATATGCCAAGCCCCATTTTCTTTGGAATGTATCCCCCAAAGAAACCCTTTTCCCGGGAAAACTTCCCTTGCAAGGCATTAAATATTGTAAGAAAGATTTATGTGTCCATATATATATATACTACCGGTTTAGGTCCAAAAACACAAATAAGAACTATTGAAATGCAATACTTCAATTGCAAGGCACGAAAGATTCTCTGAAACATTTTTGCTCTGCTGTATATATACTCCCGGTTTAAGT
The DNA here is from genome assembly GCA_963580285.1 of Lucinisca nassula. NCBI lineage: Eukaryota > Metazoa > Mollusca > Bivalvia > Lucinida > Lucinidae > Lucinisca > Lucinisca nassula. The sequence goes on from OY757023.1 coordinate 91,771,533, forward strand.
CCAAATACAGTGGAGATGAACAGTTTCAATATACTGTATTGGACCTAAACCGGTAGTATAATATAGAGCAGGAAAGCGTATCAAGAATCTTTTCATGCCTTGCAAGGGAAGTATTCCCGGGAAAAGGGTTTCTTTGGGGGATACATTCCAAAGAAAATGGGGCTTGGCATATTTTGGGGGTAGGTATGATTCTTAAAATGCTTATGTTTTTAATACTTATCTAATTCTGGACCTAAACCGGTAGTATATATAGCGACGAAATATTTCCTCAGAAGACGCTTATTGCAAAAATGTGTTAATGATGGTGAATAATAACAAAGGTATGTGTTTATCTTTGTCCGTTTTTCACTTCTATGTATATGTTGATAAAACTGGTATTAAAATCGCTCACCGTATACAGTCATCCGTGCATTAAAATAAAATACGCGGATCTAGCTCAAAATAAAAATGGGCTAAGCGGATGAAGATAAGTATACCAGCGGAATAAAATAGTTTAAAATTAGTTTGCAATTTATTCCGTAAAAAATGTCATTTAAAATTGCCAAAATGTTTTTGGGAAAATCTAGCATCCGATTCTTTACGGAACAAAACGCAACCATGAAACAGAGCAAGGTCATATTTTGATCTAAAACAGAACCCGTCTATGCTAAGAATGCAGTAATCCGTGCGTCAAACTTTTTAATGCGGATCTAGCAGACCTGGGGTAATCGTATTCTGTATTCTTATTCGAATACTATTTGAATACATTTTTGAGTATTCGTGAAGTATTCTGTATTCGTGGAATTTTTAGAATAAAAGTATTTGTATTTATATTCGAATACATTTCAAAAGTCATGTATTCATGAATAGTTTTACGAATACATTATGAATACTTTTGCACTTTGCAGAAAATTTTTTTAAAACAATACATAAATGTTTTAATTGATGTCACTTAAGTCCTTGACTGCTCATGTAGGAACTTCTGAAATTACTATTAGATGGTTTAATACAATACATAACAGAGATCCAAGAATATTAATTGATTCATTTGGTTGCATTGATGCAAATAAAAACTTTTAAAAGATGACAAACATTTCATTATTATCAATTTATATTACTTTTAAAGTGACTGATATTATAATTTGCTGACTGGGAGAGGTGTGAAAAACAGAAGAACATAACATCTGTCTGTTCTCAAGTAGATTTTTTTTTTATTCAGAGACACTTACTTTAATCACAAATAACTCACAATCATGACCTATCACTGTGGCACATGGCTAATGACCCATCACTTAGGCACATGGCTATTTCTAGTCTGTTCTTACAAATGTATCCATTTTTGTCAATATTTTTTTTTTAGTCTGATTTGTGCTGATTGCCTAAAATGATTTCTGCTACCCATTTATGTCCAATGAACTCTTCAATTTGTATTATTAGACAGATACATTTCAATTTATGAGGTGTCTGCTTACTTTTTATTATTTTTTTGCAAAATTATATGATCTTTAAAAAGTACTGTACACTTTTATCAGACACTATATTTTGTGGCATATTTTCTTAATCTACAATGCCAAGGTCCCTTTTTAAGGGACTGTAGGCATTGATGTGTTAATCTGCGAAGTTACCTGTATGTCATCTTCCAATAGATTGCCTCAGGATAGAGAGATAGGGGCAAGACCGGGTGTTTTTACAACTTAGCCATGCCAAAGCAAAACCTACAAATTACCCACATGTATGTAATTCCAAATACTCGTAAATAGATGAGCTTTGTTTGATAAGAACCTTCTCCCTGATTATAACATTTAAAAATCATACAGCAAAAATACATTGTCTAGGTAGTAAAATGAAAGTGAAGGCAAAACTGAAATCCCAAAAGTAGAAATAGAAGGCAATGGTCAAACTGATTAATTTATTATGTGGTGGCCAACTTTGACACTTGTTTCTCACAAGAAACAGAACACAATAACGTCCCTTATTTAGTTTCAACAGTTGCGAAAACATGCCTATACAAATACATTGTAAATTTTATCGCCGAAAAAAACCCCACAAATTTTAGATGAAAAATTGTGATATTTTTCTTATTTCTGCTCAAAATATAGATTGTGGGTACTTGTTATAACCACATCAATGGAATCACAGACAAAATCTACACCCACCATTTGTTTAGGTGGACAAAATCCCTCCTGGACATAATCCCCGCAGCTGTCTATAAAGGTGGACAAAATCTCTGCCCACACTTCCACATGCACAATTACTGATTTTTGAAAACAAACTGGTAGTACTGCACAAGTACAACAGGTGACAAAACATAGTGTAATTTAACATGAGACTAACAACCTCTTTTGCCATAATTTCACACCGGACTGAAGGCATATATTTATTTTTACCGTTTTCCGAAGAGGTCGATATTATTACGGCAGTCAATACATAGAGAATTGGTCACAATTCATGAGATGTCGAAAATGCATGAGAAGCTTACGAAAACAGACCTATTGGGCGATTACATTGACTAATTTATTCTTTGCATAAAGGTCAGTCTCGTGTCAAATTGCACCTACTATACAGAACAGTAAAATCATCAATAAATTCTAACAATGAGAACATTACAAGTGAAACAAAGTAGTTCTTTAATCATGGCAAGAGATTTAGTTCATTGAACTGACTTTATAATGTGTTTTCAGTTATGATCATCACCTTTAATTTACATCATAAAATTTATAAAAAGTGTTAAAAAGTTATGACGATAATCAAGCAGAATTTTCAAAAGTGATACATTATCCTAATAAGGCGGTTCTAATGAGTACCCACAATATGTATTTTAGAGCTGAAATAAAGAAAAATGGGTTTACAGTAAACGCCAGTTTTACTGTATAAAAGTGGGGTTCAAGGGGGTCAGAATTATATAGGTGTTTATGTGATATAATGTTATTCATCAATCATTAGCGTTTGATCAATAAATGCTCCAGAAACTACAAATGACCAGTTTCACACCTTCTTTGATTGTGTTTTAATTGTTCCAGAGAAAACAAAGAGATGTGTACTACATTCACCAGCTGTTCTTGTTTTGTATAAGTCCTCCATTTATATATATATATATACCCCTTTTGATGGAAATGTATTCAAAAGTATTCTAAAAGTATTCAAATACATTTGCAAAGTATTTGTATTCTCATTCGAATACATTCATAAAAAATGTATTTTTATTTGTATTCTGTATTCGTGAAATGCAAAGTATTTGTTTTTGTATTTGAATACTTTTGAAAGTATTCGACCCCAGGCCTGGGATCTAGCCGAACATGCCAAAAATGAGCCGAGTGGGTGTAGGTTACAACAACAAACAAACGGAATGTTTCAATTGGTTTTGCAGTTTATTCCGTTAAATTTCTTATTTAAAACTGAAGCATTTGATATCTTATCACTTACGGAATAAATCGCAAGTTGGAAAACGTGCAAAAATGACGCATTTTTCATATTTGCAAGCGTCCAAAGAACCCTGATCAATGTCGCAAAAGTTTAAGTCCAAATGGACCTAAACCGGGATATAGCCCATATAAAATGGGATATGGGGGTCATACACATGAAAGGCGCCATTTTGGCGCACGAACGTAATGGCGTCATGCACACACTATGTATCGTCTTCGGGAAAAGGATCAGGAGTCTGCATAGACCATAAAGTTGACCTGTATTTATGTGTACTTAAGCCAAACTTATCCCGACCTGTATTTATGTGTACTTAAGCCAAACTTATCCCAAAACAAATTTTATTTTTACTAAGGTACGAGTTGACTTAGATACGAGTTGACTAAGGGACGAGTTGACCAAACTCGGTACGAATTGACTAAGGTACGAGTTGACCAGAAACCAAACCAGTAGGGTTTATTTGCATAGACGGTCTGCCTCGCACTGCGGTTCCTGAACAGGCACAGATCCTCTAAGCGGTTTACCACTACTAGTGTGCGGGTCGGATTCAGCCCTGCGTGGAAGCATCATGCAGCCAATATATTTCTTCAAGCCCCTATGGGCGGGGGCGCAGCACCAGGGTTTAAGGACTATACAAAATGGCTGACAACCTGTATTGAAAATTTGACAAGTGTGAAGATGAAAATTGTTTTAAAAAGAAATTATGACTAATATGAATTTTTTTGTGATTAATTCCATGAAAGCATAACATTTTGGCTTTATGTAGCTCTATTGCTACTAACATTTAGTATTCAAAAGGCAAAAACAATCAGGATGAAAATTATCAAATTTCAAACGTCACTGCAGAGCTGTCATTTCATCCAACGTTTCTTTTTAGCACAAATCAGTCCTTTGTATAACCTCTCCTAACAAAACCTACCAATGATTTTCAAAAATTCTTTCCCATTACAAAATTGACCAAATTTTCATCTTGCCACCTCCATGCACTTGAAGTTGAAGAAACATGGCTGCTCTTGAGCACATGGTGAAAACATGTAAACAAAAAGAAAGTAGTTCCTTCTATTTACCGTGGTCTGAATTGGTCATAAACTCTTGAGAGTTTGTTTGATCTGAGGTTTAATGCCCCATCAGCACTATTGAGGTTATTTTGGCGATGATGCTTCCAATTTTAGGGGAGTTTACCCTACATTTGAGATGAAATGACATCTCAAGCCCTGCCACCCAATATAACCAAAATGTTATATTCATTGGAGGGTTTGACATACACCACTTTGCCTGTGCAGGCTTTGTTCTTCTAAGTGGTATCAGTACTCGTACAATGTGTGGTCAGCATCAGCTCTGCGTGGAAGCACATGATGATGCAGCCTGATGTATAAATCCAAGCCCCTATCGCCGGGGCCCCAACCTCTGGAGAGTACAAAATGTACTGTTTTCATTCTTTACCTATTGTATACAAAATCGAATCTTCCACTTCACATGCACTTATTTCAAAGAGAAAAAAATCTACACTCTACCTTCTCAAGGTAGATGGTAGATTTTTTTTCTGTTAAACAAGTGCCTGTCTTAAGGTAGAGGGTAGATTATTTTTCCTCTATGAAACAAGTGTCTGTGTTCCACTTTATATAATAGCACAAATCCATTTTTTTAAATTTAGGAATGCCAGGTTGTGTTTCTCTTCAAAATGTATCTAAAAAATGGCTGAACTTTATGCAAACAGTGTAGGCCCTGATCAGATGCTGCATTATGCTCTCCTTCTTTTATGTGATGTGAGTTTCCACACTGTCACCGACTTTATCCTGTGGATCAAAAACAAAATTTCATGGAGACTGACTGTGAATTTTTTTCTACTCTCATTCCATCACTTCATCTGATTCAAGAAGGGCAGTTGTCATTTCCTTACATAAAATTACTTTGCACTAATTAACAGCTTATGTACAAGCCAGCTCAGAAAAAGTTAACGTCCCCCATCTGAAGGAATTAGGATGCTGCCTCTGGTGCAAGAAACCCCCATCCCTGGTTTGATCCCCAAAAGCGGTAATTTTCGTGTAGGATCATGCTCCACTGGCATCATGAGCAGGGATAAATGCCACATAGTGCACTGTCCTTCGGGTCGAAATGTTAACTGGAAGCCCTCTATCCCCCCACCCCCACCGTGCAGGTTAAAAAATCCCTACTTTAATTACATGACTGTGTACGCTCCTGCAAACCTGGAATGTATTTAATGTACACCTGCAAATCTGCTGCGAGTAATGGTCAAAGATGAAAGACCATCACCGATCACATTATCAGTAGGTTATCTTCAACAGTTTACCATGACACAATGCAACCACCATACATAATAATAAATTTCCTTGTTCAAGAACCGTGGCTAATTTTCAAAGGAACTTTTCCAGAAACAGTTAAAATAAAGAAATATTCCGGTCTGCAAAATATACCGATAAATGCTGTTTGTATCTGTTTTAATGTTGCTTTTCATTTTCATAAAATTTATCACGTGACAACAACTCTTCAGTTTCTGTTTACACTGCTAAAATACGCGGTTTCCATCTTCATTTCCAAAACCCATAGTGTGTGACATCGCTACCGGTGTGGAATTCGAAAAACTAAAATGATATCCCTATAACCGCAAAACTGATTTCATGATCAATGCCAAAAACACTTACAAATACGAAGAAAACGTTACTGCTCCTGTCTGCTACATGTGGGTTTTTTCGCCATTTATATTCTGCTGGATCCCGGATGCTTTAATTCGACCCGTTTTATGACAATGACGCTTTCTAGTGCCGAAAACCAGTCCGAGAGAAAGCGGATACAACCGAATTACCATTTAATGGAAGGTACATACGCAAAAAAGTAAAACATAAAAACAGTCATAATGCCGATAAAGGTGGTCGTTAATCATTTTGCTAAAACAGAACTTAAAGAGCTTTATTAAATTGTAATTTTTGTATGTTATTCATCAAGTTTTATCCCGTTTTAATGCATGCGCAATAACACAAATCAGCTGAAACAGTGATGAGGTCGTCAAGAAATGTGACAGATTTCGACAGATTTCTCTATTGTAAACAAACCGAGGTCGGTATTTTGAAAGACGTTTAAAACACCTGAAGCAACATGACATGAAGATCAGGTTGATTGTTCTGCAAAGCCATTGATTAAGCAATTGCAAGAGGTAACTGTCATCATCCGATCTCGACTGACAGAGAAATAATTGGGGTTTGAATTTCACTAAATCCAGGGTAAGTATTTCGTCGAAATCCAAGATGGCGATGAAATTTACCATGTGGTATTCGGTGAAATTTTCACAAAAGTGCTTAAAAATGTAGAAAGTAAGAAAATTATGCCTCGTCTTTGCTACTTCAGAGTACATAACAACTGAAAATGATAATATTTTATGGATAAGTGCTCCTGCCTTGTCGGTATCCTTGTTTGAAAATTTAGGGGATTTTGCCTCATTTTGGACAATAAATCTTCGTCTAGTGGTCTTATAGGACCATTATTTGGTCTTAAACTGTAGTTTTTGAATTTGCTTTACATAATGTATTTGGTTTTTGAACTTATATTGCAACCCACACTGCTGGGTAACAATTTGGAAAATCTTAGTTTATTTTGCATTGCAGTCTAGATGTGTGATTACTATATACCTTAATTGCTGTTTAGATCACACGTCAAACTGACCCAACCCAAAAGATCAACTTTTTGGTTTATGAAAATTTCCTCTATTTCCACTATCGAAGATACAGAAAAAAATACTACATATCTAGATTTGATGAGCTACCAACATTTAAATACCTTTGACTGGAGAAGTGACTTGAAAATGTCACTGAAACTGAAAAGTTTCAGAAAGTTTCTTCCATGTTTGCGGATATCACGTGACAATAAAACGAAAAATCCCCGGTGCGTGAATTTACCGGAACGAACCTAATTACCGGAACGTACCGGATTTGTTCTTTCTTTCTACTTATACTGCAATTAATATGAACTTAGGCACAGCCTAGATACGGACATGAGCATTACCGGTCAGTTAATGTTTAAAAGCAAACCCACCTGAAGTCCGAACACTAGAGGGGAAGAGAATAATTGCAAGCCACTTTACCACTACCCTGTTTGGAAGCCCCCGCCCATAGGGGCTTGAAGAAATATATGGGCTGCATGATGCTTCCACGCAGAGCTGAATCCGGCCCGCACCCTAGTACTGGTAAACCGCTTAGAGGATCTAAGCCTGTCCAGAAACCGTGGTGCGAGGCGGACCTTTACAGTGTTGACGGGGACGTTAAACCTCAAATCAATCAATCAATCAATTCAGTTTATGAATTTGTAGCGTGATAGCTCAGTGGTTAGTGCACTTGCCTCTGATGCTAGAGGTCCCGGGTTCGATCCCCGGCAGCGGCGATAAAATTTCGGTGTCCGAACACGCTCCATTGGCATCATTTGCAGGGATGAATGTCATTAAGTGCACCGTCCTTCGGATCGGGACGTTAACTGGAGGCCCCCCTGTGCAGGGAGAACCATCCCCTGTGCAGGTTAAAGATCCCTACCGTAATTACATGATTACTGTGTAGGCTTTCATCCTGCAAAACTGGAGTGTATGTAATATACACCTGCGGTAATGGTCAAATGTGACCGACGCAGTATCAGAAGATAGATAGATAGATAGATAGATAGATAGATAGATAGATAGATAGATAGATAGATAAATTACATCAAGTAATTTGATTGGTTGATAGACAGAAATGGGTGTGGCTTAAATGAATATTCAGCAAGATAAAGGTTAACTTACATTCCTAGGACAAACGCTTGACATTGGGTGCGTTCTGTGCCTACATGGCATCTTGAGCGGGGAATGGCCATGGGAGAGTTGGGATTGACCAACTTCTTACATCCTCCGCGAAAGAAGTCACCTCACTCCCAGTCGGCTAGCTGATAACTGTCAAGTCGACAGGAGTCGGCATATTGGCAGCCTAGGGAAAGAGCAGCACCTACAACTAATCCCAGTCGGCGAACTGGGGATAGCCCCTATGTGCTCTTGGCGCCCGGTTACCTTAAAAACAACAGTCATTCAGTTGTTGAAACAGATAACATTTTTGGTTCTGTATAGCTTTACTTGAGAGCATTCTTGTTGACGGTCAGAATCAGAATTGTTTACTGGTGACACGTCCATAGACAATCGTTCACCAGTGAAATGGTTTCCGAAGTCAAAGGTCTTGCGAAATGCAACTAGTTCAATTTTATCATGACATTGAGGCCGATCTGGATGGGGACAAAAATCCTATGAAGTTTGGTCAAAATCCGACCATACATGTGTGTCTTTTGAAGAAATTGTTTTCGTACGGACGGATGTACGACGGACGAAAAGTGATCCCAAAAGCTCACCTCGTCATTCCATGATAGGTGAGCTAATAGAAACGAAAAAAAAAAAACAAAAAAAAAAAAAAAACAGGAAGTTAATAATTAAGAAAGTTCAGTGGAAGTGCAAGAGCTAGAATTTGCAATAAACCGTGCTTTGTAAGGTCTTTTATGAAGTTTTGGTAACCAGTATATCGTAGGAAGCTTGTCTTGGCCTTCTGTAACACGCACAGCAAACTTGGTGGCTGAATGACAAATATGTTCATCTACTATAGCTCTCTCTTCAGCTAAAGGCTGAAGTTCATAGGCCTTAGTACCACCAAGCTCCTGCTTAAGCGTGTTGACATAGTGGAGCCGTCACACAACGACGACGTAGGTCTTGTTCGCCCAATCTTGGAATATGGTAGATGTATCTGGGACCCCGGTGGAGGGGTCCTTAACGATGAAATTGAGAAAGTTCAGAATAGAGCTGCTAGATTTGTGACAAGCAATTACTGCTTTGAAACTGGGAGCATGACTGGAATACTTGGAAAATTAAAATGGGAGTCTCTCAAGAAAAGGAAAAAAGACAGTAGGCTAATCCTTTTATACAAAGGTCTAAAGGGTGCTGCCAGCATTCCAACAGATGACCTTGTTCCCCCAGCTAGACACTGTAGAAATCACCATTCGTTGGCGTTTCAGACCCTTACTGCAAGAACTAACATTTATAAAGATTCGTTCTTCCCCAGTACCATTAGAGATTGGAATGCCCTTCCCGATTCGATTATTTCGACAGCTGAAGGTGCTGATGATTGTGTAGCTAAATTTGCCTCTCTGGTTAGAGCTAGGGACTAACTTCCCACATCACAGGTCCTGGTGTATGAATGTCATTTGACGTTTCACCAGTAACAATTCTGATTCTGATTCTGCCTGAATGCCAGGGTGCTTAAGGAATGTAGTGCTGAAATTACTCCTGTGCAGGCCTTTATTTTCAATGAACCACTTGCCCAGGGCATTGTACCAGATGACTGGCGACAAGCAAATGTTATCCCGATCTATAAAAAAGGGGGAAATATGATGCAGCAAATTATAGACCAGTGGCGCTGACATGCATCTGTTGCAAAACCCTGGAGCATATATTAGTTAGCAGCATTAACAAGCACTTAGCCTTTGATAGCATTCTTGCTGACGGTCAACATGGTTTCCAAAGGTCTTGCGAAACTCAACTAGTTCAATTTTTCCATGACATTGTGAGAAATGTGGAGGGGCCATAAACCGTGGCCACAAACAGACTGACTTGATCATCATGGATTTCGCCAAGGCCTTTGACAAGGTACCCCACAGAAGGCTATGGTACAAATTGGACTACTATGGGATAAGAGGATCCACTTACTTTCCATGCCCTCTAACACATTTAGTTGGAGCGGGGAAATAGTTGAAAGATAACAATAACTCGAGTCGTGTGTGTCCGAAAATGGCAGGTGGATTTTTTTCACTCTGAAAATGTATAAGTTACACATTTCCAAGACGTTCACAAACATACATTACACATATATAAATTACACATTTCCAACAGACGTTCATGAACACACATTACACATATATAAATTACAGATATATAACATGAAGTTATGTAAAGTATGGTAACCAAAGATATACTAGTATTCTTCAAATATGTCCAGTGATCTGTTACCCATTTGCATTTTATCTATGTTAAAATATTCTAGTGGTCAAGTGATCATTTATACTTAGAGTTTATCCCTCTCCCGCTGATTACGGTAACCTCCCTTTTTAGCAAACAGTGTGGATCCAGATCAGAGCCATCTGATCAGGGCCCACACTAACTGAAACTTATTCTGAAATCTGTAGGATTAGATCACACCAAACAAACTGATTGGCCCAAAGTCCGGAACGGGTGCGGCCCAATTAAATTCAGCGGGGTCAGTGTAAATGCTAATAAAACAACAAAAAATAATATACATACACCTATTGATTTATGGAACCAAGTGTATCCTCTCTCAAGCCACAGCTCACTCTCTCAGTGTCGTCAGTAAGTGCTGCAAGCAATGAGAATAAATGGTGATAACTATAACGAAGGATGGTGATGTTAAAGGCTGAAAAAGAAATACTTATTGCAATCGACCGCCATCCTGAAATGAACAGAGAATATCATAAATTCCAAAATTTCAAAGCACAAATTGCAAAATACAAAATGATCAATGCCCTCTCCATCCTGACACCAAACATATAACGATCAAAACAAACACCTACATACCATGTATGAACCGAGGTACACAACCAGATACAATCAACCAAAATGGCTAACCAGACCTTTCTTGTCAGAAGTAAAAAAGAGGAATGAATCCAAACAATGGATATCTTTCAGCTGACCAGGATACCCAATAAATCACCTGTGTTGTGGTGGGAATAGGTCAAAGTCCAACTATCAGTTGGACCAAAAAAATTATTTACTGGTCAAAGGGAGACAACAATGAAAAAACCATGGATAGCTGACGGTAGTAATGGCCAAATTCTAGCCCGGTTACATACTTCCCCTGTCCAGTAAATGACGTCTCGGCATTTGTCCATACTTCGTAAATCATGAAAATATAATCAATTTAACATAATATTTTTAAACATTGAGAAATTAATTATTTGGTAATAATTTAGCAAACTGTTGAATCGAACAATAGCTCGAATATTTCTGTCACCTATAATAGCTGTTGAAATTCTAAAAAAAATATTAGTTCTTTTATAATCTGTTGTCATGCTATCAAAAAAAAAAAAAATCATTATTTTTTTTCTATCTTGACACTGTAAAACATATATTAGAACAGATTAGCAAAACTATTTACAACAGTAGATAAAAATCAAAAATGAGTTCCTTTAAGAGCAATGAAAACATTCATAAGAAAGAAGATGGGTCATACTACGTAGTTTCGGCTAATAAATAAAAATCAAAAATGAGTTCCTTTAAAAGCAATGAAAACATTCATAAGAGGAAGATGGGTCATACTACGTAGTTTCGGCTAATAAAGCCTCATCAGTGACCCTGCAATGATCCGGCAAAGAAAGCCAGAAGAAACATACTGCAATTGCGCGAATTTCGAACAGGCGATCGATTCAAAGACTGACACAAATCAAAATGGGGTCCAGATAAATAAAAACCTGTCTAGTATATCAGTCTAAACCAATATTTTTTTCCGATTTCGCAGAATATTCACGCTGATCTCAAAGGACCAAAAGTAAAATATAAACTGCACTATGGTTGATGTACCGGGAGACGTTTTACGGCCGCCACACGGCACAACACCAGCTGCAGTGAAGGCAAATAAAAATAAAAAATGAGTTCCTTTAAGAGCAATGAAAACATTCATAAGAAAGAAGATGGGTCATACTACGTAGTTTCGGCTAATAAAGCCTCATCAGTGACCCTGCAATGATCCGGCAAAGAAAGCCAGAGGAAACATACTGCAATTGCGCGAATTTCGAGCAGGCGATCGATTCAAAGACTGACACAAATCAAAATGGGGTCCAGATAAATAAAAACCTGTCTAGTATATCAGTCTAAACCAATATTTTTCATTTACTCAATCTTCAAACAGCATATGATATATACTGTTAAGTATACTTCAAGGCTTTACAAAACCTCTATTCATACTCTAATACACGTCATTCTTGAAATGGCTTGCGATACTTTATTAGCTGCCTTTTGCAAATCTAACTTATACTATAGAAATTTAGTACTGGCAACATCTCTTGCAGTGTTATTTTATCTGAAATATGAAAACAAAATTAAAATTATGTATAATATCCCTCTTTCCACTTTATCAAGTCATACTTTATTCCTTCATTACTGCTAGCCCCAAATTGTGTGCAACACTTGAATCTACCCTGGATAACAATCCAGAATTCATGAGGGTATCTAATGACATAATCTTACTATCATATGGATTTGTTACCATTTGATTCATTTGGTAAGATTCAAACCAAGAGGGTGTTTTCTGTTCTCTAGTTGACCTCCTCTCAGGGGGGGGGGGGGGGTGGTGAATGTCTCTGTTTTCTTTTAGTTCTATCTTCTGCTTTGGTCTGTTTTTCTTCAGAACCATCTTTTAAGTTATCTCTTTCTATTACTGTATCCTTACTCTGTTCTTTGTCTACATCTTTATTATTGTCATATTTCTCTTGTTCTACTGCACCTCTATCTAAACTGTCGTGCTCAGGAACATTTTGTCCTGAGGCTCCATCAATTGTACTGCCTGTCCTCATTTCTATCTGGCCAGTTCCTTCACCTCCTGCATTCTGTTCTGCCTCCGCTCGTTCTTTTCTAAAGGTTTCTTCCTGCTGATTCTCAATTAGAGTATCATCTGTAATCTGTAACAGAAATCCTTCTTCATCGGAATGTGTCTCACTAATCTCTTCTATGTCTCCATTATAAGTTTCAGGAAAATGAGCGTCCTCATTTATATATGTAGGTACTACATACTCGTATCCTGATTCCTCTTCTGAGGATTCTGATTCTATGTCCGTCTTCGTTTCGTGAATATATTTTCCTAAAGGTTCTACTTCAGTTTCACCTTTACCTTCGGATACATCCTTTCTGTTTTCATCTTGTTGTGCAACAGGCTGCTCCAGTGATTCCTCTTCATTGGTGTAGGTCTGTTCACGTCTTTTTCACTATCAACTGAATCTTTTCCAGTATCTGTTGAGTCTACTGGCAATAAATGATTCCGATGTAAGGTCTTCACTATTCCCTTCTCTGATCTTATTTCAAACACTGGAATATCATCTCTTGGTTGAGCTATCACGTCATTAAGATCTCCTTCAAATCTGTCTGCTATCTTATGTTTGTCTTCAAATGCCAGAATCTTAGCCAGTACTTTGTCACCAACCACAATCTTTGAAGCATTGGACTTCTTGTCATATTGTTGGTTCTGTTTGAGTCTTGCTTGGTCTGAATGTTGTTTATCTAATTTATGTGTTGTCTGCATTCTGTTCTGTAGATCTTCTAAGTATTCTTCTGTGGTTCTCTTAGCAAGTTTGCCAGTGCTAGTTTCAAAAACTGAATCTGTAGGTAGCTTTGGCTTTCTTCCGAACATGAGCTCGAATGGAGAAATCTTTGTGGTCTCATGTTTCGTACAGTTGTATGCGTATACTAGGGATGGTACATATTTCTTCCAATCTGTTTTCTTCGACTGTTCCAGGGTGCCAAGCATGCTGAGAAGGGTCCTATTGAAACGTTCTGTACAGCCGTTTCCCATAGCATGATAAACTGTTGTTCTGGACTTAGTCATTCCCATGATGTTATAAAGTTCTTTTATGATGTCAGACTCAAAATTCGCTCTATGATCGCTGTGCAGTTTTGAAGGAATCCCATAGTTGACAATAAAGTGATTGTAAAATGCATCTGCAGTTGTTTTGGCCGTTTGATTTTTAGTTGGTATCGCCAGGGCATATTTGGTAAAATGATCTGTGATCACAAGAATGTTGCCAATTCCACCTTTTGATTGTTCCAAAGTTAGATAATCCAGGCATACTAATTCTAAGGGGTAAGATGTCTCAATGTTTACTAGCTCTGCTCTAATATTTGTGGACGACTTTCTTCTGAGAAATCGTTCGCATCTAGATATCCAGTTTTCTACATCAACTGTCATTCCTGGTCAAAAGAAGCGCTCCCTCAAGAGTGATAATGTTCTTTCACGACCTGGGTGTCCTATATCATTATGAAGGCCTTTTAAAACACTTTCTCTGTAACATTCAGGCAGTACTAATTGATCTAGTGTTTCTTCTCCTTCTTTCACTCTTCTGTAAAGCAGACTTCTCTTCATTTTCAAATTGTGGAAGTTCTTCTTCATATTTAAGTCTTGCTCTTAAAGGAACTCATTTTTGATTTTTATTTTCCTTTGACAAATGTATGTTGTTGGTAGGTAGTTTCTTATCCATGACAGCTCTAACCCATTTGCCAATTACTGCATCATTTCTCTGTTCCTTCCTTATTTGCCTCATCTCTATCTGTGTCATATGCTGCGTAGGCTTTTCCGTTGCTTCGATGATATATATCTCAGCTGCTGGTATCACTTCTATGAATAGGGGACATTCATGACACTGCATATGGCTTTAACATTGCTGTCTTCTATCTTCACTCTCTCTCCGTCATTATCTTGTAGCTTTTCGTGAGGGTATCTGGACATTCCATCAGCATCGTGGTTCTTAAAACCTTGTCTGTAAATTATGTCAAAATCATACTGTCCTAATGCTGATGCCCACCTCTGTCCGGTTGCATCCAGTTTAGCGGTTGTTAGCATATATGTTAACGAGTTGTTAAATGTGTTCCTAGTAGATAGTCAGAAAACTTGTCTGTAACTCCCCATTTCAGAGCTAAGAACTCTAGTTTATGAGCTGAATAGTTTTTTTCAGACTTTGTCAAACTTCTTGATGCAAATGATACCACTCTTTTTCTGTTTATCCTGGACATTATAAAGCACGGCTCCCAATCCTTTCCCGGAAGCATCAATATGGAGCTCAAATGGCTTTTCAAAGTAGAAGTAAAACAAATTACAGGAATTGATACAATTAACTTACTCCACCCATAAAAGACACCAAAGGGAAAGAAATACAAACATTAAGCGACCAGACCATAATGGAAACCTAAACAAAGGAAGGCCATAAGGACAGTTACTTTCCCACAAAATGGCCATATGGCCATCCAAAACCAAAAGACACAAGTGATACACACAGTAAGTAACAAACAACAACATAAATAAATCGCCACAGAAGAGCCGCCTTGGAACGGTCAGTGGAAGATTTCCACTGGGGGGCTTAAATCGATTTTACGTGGCCACAATCCTCGCCCTTACTTCCGTCGCGATTTAGACAAATAATTTGTTCAGTCCGCATGAAGGCCTCCTAACTCATCAGTGCAACATCTCCGTGAACACAAAAATCAAAGAACCACAGAGGTGAGACAACGGTGAGGACTCGACAGCAAGAAACCACTGAAATGCTGGAGCAAAAGAAAACCAACAGTTAGACTCCGATGAGCCCGACCAGAGACAGAGCATCAGGCACCAACCGACATTATCTCTCTAATTTCAATAAGCCTTTACGTTGGAGCCGTCATAGAATCTGAGGCCTGACCCACCGGCGTGCAATTAAAGAGGGAAGCAAAGTTGCCAACCGTGATTGGGTTAACTACCATGCATGCAGTCTGTCGTATAATATACATGTTGTACCCAATCTTTTTATATCGAAGAATGATTTTACGAAATTGGGTGCTGAAGTCATTGCGGTTATGTATTTTTCTGAATTTATATGCTAAGTCACCATAAAATTCGGGTTCCGATAGACCTTGTTGCAGAAGAGATTTAAGTCCAATATTGAATTTTGAAATTAAATCAGAATGGCGTCTATAAAATTTTGAAAAGGCTTTGCGTAGTTTATGGTACCGATAACCCTGATTAAGGAGTTTAGCCGTTAATAATTTATGACGAGTGTTGAAGTCAGTTACATGACTACACACTCTAGCAAATCGAATTAATTGCGAAATATAAACGCCATAGGATGGCGCACGAGGAACATTACCATCCAAAAAAGGAAAATTTGCAATCTCAAAATCAAAGTCATCGCGTTTATCATAAATTTTGCACGAAACAAATCCATCTGCAATAGATAGATGTAAATCCAAAAACGGGGCCTCGGTATGAGAAGAATTTGCTTTATTTAACTGAAGTTCTAGGGGGTAAATCTGACTGATCAAACCATCAAAATAGGTATTATCAATATTTAATAAATCATCTAAATATCTAGAAGTAGAGCTAAAAGCTTCAATAATTTCAGATTGATTATCAATGGAAAGCGACAAAATGAAGTCTCTTTCATAACAATACAAGAACAGATCAGCCACAAGAGGTGCGCAATTAGTACCCATCGGAATACCCACAATTTGTCTAAATAACTTAGTACCGAATCTAATATAAATATTGTCAAGTAGAAAGGTGAGGGCATCACACACTTTCTGACATGACCAAAGTGTATAATTCTTATGCTCTTTAGAAGTGAAAAATGCATTTCTGACATTACATGCAAGATAGAGAGAATCTTCTCTGTGAAAAGCCCATTCAATTAAATCATTAAGCTTTTCTTTTATAAGATTATGAGGAAGTGTAGTGTAAAGAGTGGAAAAATCGTAGGTAGACAGACTAGAAGCACGAAAATGTCTAGATTTCAATTTATTTAAAACCTCATTCGAATTTTTTATAGACCAAAATAGATTTCTTCCTGATCTTTCAAAGACTTTATCACAATATTTAATTACATGCGTTTTAATAGCAGTAAGACAGGAAGTTAATAATTTAGAAAGTTCAGTAGTAGTGCAAGAGCTAGAATTTGCAATAAACCGTGCTTTGTAAGGTTTTTTATGAAGTTTTGGTAACCAGTATAGCGTAGGAAGCTTGTCTTGGCCTTCGTTAACACACACAGCAAACTTGGTGGCTGAAAGACAAACATGTTTATCTACTATAGCTCTCTCTTCAGCTAAAGGCTGAAGTTCATAGGCCATAGTACCACCAAGCTCCTGCTTAAGCGTGTTAACATAGTGGAGCCGTCACACAACGACGACGTTGTTAGCGGCCTTGTCTGCAGGGGCCAAAACAAACTTCTTATGAAATTCTTGAATACCTAGTTTAAGATGACGTAAAGACGTCTTGGGCTTAGGAGGTAATAAGTTAGTATTTTGAGAAACGAAAGAAATGCGTTTATTCACTAGTTTTGAAATGCTAAGTTTCCAGTCCTTAAGGGCTTTATGCTCAACATACTCTCGCTTACACCATCGATTACCGAATTCATTCAAGGAAGCAGCGATTTCATCTCTACATTTACTGAAATCAATTTTAGAAGGAAACCGATATTTCGGTCCTTTAGAAATTATATTCCTTATCCTAGAATCAGGAATAATTTTCAAATTGCCAGTAATTACATGACCAGCAGCAGGATAGCAATACTTTGAGTTTTTACAATCACATGAATCAGGAGTATTAGTATCAATATCAAGATCTGAAACAAGTTTATTGAAATTAAAAATGATAGATCTAACAGGTTTGTTATATTTATAGCAAATTATAGGTGTTTCAGTATTTTGAAAATAAGCAGGAATGGAAGAAAGCACCGATCTCTCACGGAAGATACTGGGCAAATCTATAAAATCCATACCCTTATTAATGAAGGATATTTTGAAGAAATGGCGTTTATGATTAATTTCAGAATCAATGTAAGGAAGGAGAGTATGCTGAGTATAGCCTCTAGTTAAGAGAGCCGCATCATATAACTGATGAGAACTATCGTAGAATTTATTCGCCTCGGTGTCCAGAAGACGTAAAACAGAAACGGGTAATGAACTTAAAAATGAAAGCATAGAGTGGCGTCCATGATTTAATAATATAATTGAAGTCTGGATATGCTATTACAGGTGGTTTAGTGAGAATGTCTTTCAGGTTTTTGAATGTAGCTTCTTCAGTTTCTGTCCATTTCCATTCTTTCTGATTATGCTTTCTTTTATTTTTCTTTACGGAAGTGGGTGGTAAAAGATCTGTAAGAGGCTTTGTAATTTTAGAAAAATCCTTCGCAAATCTCCTGTAGTATCCAGCAAACATAATGAATGATCTCAGTTCATCTGGATTTGATGGAGTGGGCCAATTCTTCACCTTTTCTATCTTCTCTGGATCTGTTTCCATTCCTAGTTCACTAACCACATGACCCAGAAACTTAACTTTTCTCTTCATAAAGAAGCACTTGTCAGCAGACAACTTCAGATTGAATTCCTTAAGAAGTGTCAAAATGAGGTCCAGACGTTCAAGATGTTGCTCAATACTGTCACTAAAATGATCAGATCATCAAGGTAGATCATGCAGATTTTCATATTATAGTCTCCGAGACATTCCTCCATTAGTTTCTGATATGTCGCTGGACTGTTAGATAATCCAAAAGGCATTTTTACATATTCAAAGAATCCTAATGGTCCAACTGTAAATGCTGTTCTTTCTTTATGCTCTTCTTCGACTTCCACTTGATGTAACCACTATTATATCTATTACACTGAATACTGAAGACCCTTTTAACACGTCGAACACTTCCTCTATTCTTGACAATGCGTAAGAATCTTTCACTGTTCTGCTATTCAACATCCTGTAATCAATGCACATACGAAGTTTATCATTCCTCTTTCTTACTAAAATAACATTGGAGCACCAAGGACTTCTGGGTGTTCTAATGACTCCACTACTCAGAAGTTATTCCAGGTGTTGTCTTACTTATCAATCATATTTGGTGGGATTCTTCTGTGAGCTTGCTTAAATGGTGTTTCATCAATTAGATCGATTCTGTGCTTGATCACGTTACTTTTGCCAATATCATTGTCATCCTTTGCGAAAATATCTGTATGTTTCCGTAAAAGTTCTTTAATCCGAATAGTTTGGTCTTCGGTAAGAGATGATTCTATATGTACCTCTTCGAATATCCTATCGGTATCTGGGTGGTTTTCTATTCTGCCAAACACTGATTCATCTACTTACACTGGTTGTAATTCACATAATACTGACTTTGGAGAAATGGTAATTGTATTTGTGGTTAAGTTGGTAATATTGACAATAACATCTGTATTCTTCTGGTACTCATAGTGAATAGCTGAAGGAGTAATGTCAACAAAGGGTGATAACGATGACTCTTCACTTTCTTGCAATATGGCACACGTTGGTGGATGATTTATTTCTCTGTCAGCATATCCATGACTATCTTTGCTTTCGTTTGGTCCTATGACAATTCTACCCATTTCCGCGCTTCTCACTAAAGCAACTCTGTCTTTGTTTCTTACTAATTCTTTTTCTCTAACTGTAATTGCTCTAAAGGCTAGATACCATGGTGTATGGAGGTTTGCTGTTTGCAAGTATCTTTCTCCATGTGTATTCTTACAGTCTTGTATCAATTCCTGAAGAACATTTGTTCCTAAAATGACAGGGGTCTTTGCACTATAAGTAGTATCAGGTGTTACCAAGAAAATACATAATGTTGGTTTTAATTTTGGAATACTTTCAATTGATGTAATACTGACTTCAACATAACCAATGTAAGGTAGCTATTACCATCAGCACATTCGATATTTAGAATTCCATTAAGTGGTTTGATACTTACCTTTGATAAATTGTTCTCATAAAATGCCTTTGATATCACACTTACGCAGCTGCCAGTATCTAAAAGAGTCCTTGACTCTATATTATTTATGTAAATGATGGCTTCATTCACTTCACCAACTAAATTTGGATCTTGATTTTGCGTGCAACAGTGCGATCGACTAACTGAGGCACTTATACTTTTGGGCAATCTCTAGCAATGTGTCCTTTCTGTTGGCAGTTGTAGCAAACTTTCGAAGGATTTCTACAGAGCTGGCTCCAGTGCCTAGCCTTCTCAAGATGTTTGCAGCTTCACCTTTGCATGATCTTCTTATACCTTGTAGTATTTGTTCTTCTTTGTAGACTCTCTCCTCTAAAAAGCATTTAACCCCGTATTTCCATGTAGGAAACTAACTTCTCCTTTCCCTACTTCACCGTAGAATGTCGAAATCTTTGCGAAAGGATGACTGCCAGTAGTTGCTTCTTTTTGTGATGGTTCTGTATCCCTAGCTTCCCTTTGCACTAATTCTTTGCCCATATGTTTCATGAAGGATACCAAATCTTTAGTTTTTTTTTCAATCTTGGGATTGACGTTTAATTCATGGAAAGCTTTAAGACGCCTAAGATCTTCTTCAGTGACCTTGTCTGTCATTTTAATATGCGAAATAATACCTCGATTTTTATCGCAATTCACTGTACCTTTCAATTTATGTTGGCTATACTTCAATCTTTGATCACTGAAGCCTTCAATTCACTTCACACTAATGCAATATGTCCTTACAACAATACTTGAAATCCTGTTCACTTCATTCAACTTTATTTCACTTCAACACTTTTAACAAAGTTAATTTACTTCAGTGTACATTTCACCTCGTTCACATTTAATTTCATGCTGAACTCACACCAATTCACTTCACTATAATCAAATCTTATATCAGTGTTATTGAACTTCAATCAATAGTTTTGAAACTTCCCTTTCATTTGGCATCAACTTTGCTTTATTTCACTTACACACTTTACAAAGACCTTATCTCACTTAATATGAGTTTAAGAACTTTACACTATTAACGTTACACTATTTTGGGTACTTATTCAGTCTTGCTCCACTTACGTTAATTTACACTATCATCACTTGCACTAAACTATAACTGGTGTACCAACACTTTCTTATAGTATTGTGAGTCCTAGTATGTTACACTATTGTCGCTAAACTATGATGAGTCCGTATACACTTTCACACTAGTAGCGTTAAATTATCTGGGTCATTGTATCCTTTTCACACCACTTACACTAAACTATTACTGGTGTGTGAACACTTTCTTATAGTATTATGAGTTCTAGTATGTTACACTATTGTCACTAAACTATGGTGAGTCTGTATACACTCTTACACTAGTAGCGTTAAATTATCTGGGTCAATGCATACTATCTCACACCACTTACACTAAACTATAATTGATGTACGAACACTTTCTTATAGTATTGTGAGTTCTAGTACGTTACACTATTGTCGTTAAACTATGGTGAGTCCTTGTACACTCTTACACTAGTAGCGTTAAATTATCTAGGTCATTGTATCCTATCTCACACCACTTACACTAAACTATTACTGGTGTGTGAACACTTTCTTATAGTATGGTGAGTTCTAGTATGTTACACTATTGTCGCTAAACTATGGTGAGTCTGTATACACTCTTACAATAGTAGCGTTAAACTATCTGGGTCATTGTATCCTATCTCACACCACTTACATTAAACTATTACTGGTGTGTGAAAACTTTCTTATAGTGTATTAAAGGGGGATATTATACATAATTTTAATTTTGTTTTCATATTTCAGATAAAATAGACACTGCCAGAGATGTTGCCAGTACTAAACTTCTATAGTATAAGTTAGATTTGCAAAAGGCAGCTAATAAAGTATCTCACGCCATTTCAAGAATGACGTGTATTAGAGTATGAATAGAGGTTTTGTAAAGCTTTGAAGTATACTTAACAGTATATATCATATGCTGTTTGAAGATTAAGTAAATGAATTGTCTACTGTTGTAAATAGTTTTGCTAATCTATTCTAATATGTTTTACAGTGTCAAGATAGAAAAAAAACTATGACATGTATGTAGTAGTGATAGGTATAAAATACACTTGTACTGCCTTGCGGTACAAGCCGGCTTTTATAGCGACGCGGTAGAGTGTTAGCCTGTCGATCTGGCGGACCGGGTTCGATCCCCGGCCGGGTAAAGGTGATGAGCATTTTTTTCATCTGTTACATTTGGCGCCCAATGTAAATGATCCACAGAGACTCGGACCACATCCGTGTACAGGCGAGTTTCGTTTGAAAGTTTGAGAGATTCGAGGACGAATCTTAAATAGGAGGGGGAATATGTAGTAGTGATAGGTATAAAATACACTTGTACTGCCTTGCGGTACAAGCCGGGTTTTATAGCGACGCGGTAGAGTGTTGGCCTGTTGATCTGGCGGACCTGGTTCGATCCCCGGCTGGGTAAAGGTGATTGGATTTTTTTACCTGTTACAATAGATTGATTAGCTCATGGCTCTCAGGGCGCTCTCAACAAGTTGTACTTGACGGCCAAGCGTCTGATCCAGTCCCTGTTCTACCCAGTGTCTCACAAGGTTCGGTCCTTGGACCGGTCCTCTTTTTGGTATTCATCAATAATCTCCCTAATAATATCAGGTCATCTGTCCGTTTGTTTGCTGATGATAGTGACCTGTATAGGGACATATATTCTCCTTCTGACTGTCGCATTTTACAAGATGACCTGGATCGACTTGCACAATGGGAAGCAGATTGGCAGATGAAGTTCAATGTAGCCAAATGCCATTCAATGAGGGTGTCACGACACCTTCCGGACAAGCTAATTAAATATGATAATACACTTCACCAGCAAACTTTGGAGCGGATTCATTCTGCCAAATATCTTGGTATCACCATCACTGACGATCTCGATTGGGGTCAACATATCTCTGAAATAACATCTAAAGCAACTAGGACCTTAGGATTCCTTAGACGTAATTTGGCTTTTGCACCTCGGCAGACAAAGGATGTTGCATATAAAACATTGGTTCGCCCTCAACTTGAATATGCAACACCCATTTGGCACCCCTATGTTAGAACTCAGATTCAGCAGGCGGAGAAGGTGCAGAGGACAGCTGCTCGATGGACCTGCAGACGAAAGCGAAATAGAAGTTGCGTCGGTGACATGCTTGATGAACTAGAGTGGCCATCCCTGGGACCCGTCGTGAGCAGTCCTCCTTAACCTTCTTCTGCAAGATACATTCTGGTATAGTATCAGTTTAACAAGGATAGGTACTTGACCCCTGCAACAGTGTCAACCGGACAAGGGCATCAAGAGCAAATATCTCACAGTATCGTAGGTACCAGTCCTATAGTGATGCCCGGAAAAACTGTTTCTTCCCTAGAACTATTCCTCAGTGGAATAGTCTTCCATCTTCTGCGGTGAATGCCAAGACAGCAGATTTGTTCAAAGCCCGTACAGTATTAGATTGAGACTCAGAGGTATGCGTTTTAGGATACCTCTGTGTTTGGATTGTAAATAGTTTTAAGGGCTCATCCATTGATAATTTTTTTTGGGTAAATTCTAAATTTAGCCACCCATCTAACTGAGGTAATGGCAAAATATGACCGACTCAGTATGAGAAGATAGATAGATAGATAGGTAGATAGATAGATAGATAAATAGATAGATAGATAGATAGATAGATAGATAGATAGATAGATAGATAGATAGATAGATAGATAGATAGATAGGGATATTTAACATGCACAGGAGATGACTCTTCATGCACAGGGGGCCTCCAGTTAACGTCCTGATCCGAAGAACGGTGCACTTTTTGGCATTCACCCCTGCGAATGATGCCAATGGAGCATGTTCGGACACCGAAATAATCACCGCCTCCGGGGATCGAACCGGGTGCCTCTAGCATCAGAGGCAAGTGCACTAGCCCCTGAGCTATCACGCTCCATTTCCCCCCATTTTATGCATTTTAATTAATACTTTTTACTTTTTTCATTTGCATATTGGGCTGATCATTAAATGAATACCATTTTTGAAAGTCCTTTGATTTCCTTGTGCAATATTATGAAACTTAAAAATTGTTACATTGCAGTGTGACCATAGTTGCTTTATATTATTTTAGACGAGATTAATCAAACTTATATTCTTGTAAACCCCAATTTTCTCTACAAAATATGGTTTTACATGCACTTGATAATGTTATAATTTTTGTTTATTTCTCCTGTTGGTACGTTTGTCACCCCTTAGAACCCCTTTGTGGGATATACATTTTTTCCCATTTCTGCTGTTGGTCATAGATTGTGGGTACCCACTAGATCCTTCTCATTTGGGCTTGATCATGGATTGTCGGTACCTACTAGAACCTTCTCATTTGGGTCTGTTGTTTCATGTTTGTGCCCTTTCCCTTTGGTGTCTCTGATGGGAGCTGTGGGTTAATTGTATCGATTCCTGATCATTGCCTTCACTTTTATTTCCTAACGAACACCCACAATCTGTGTAGCTGTGTTTAATAAAGAAATAAGAAACATATCCAAAACCACATCTGAAATCCTTATAGCAATGTTCCGGCTTTTTTCTTTTCTTTTTTTCTTTCTTTTTTAATCTCAACCTTATTTATTTATTTATTTATTTATAAGATTTTTCCTGTCTTTTGGATGTTAAGCTGGCGTGCGTTATTTCAACCATTTACACCTCCTTCACACCTAATTAAAAGATTGACACATCGTCTTGTCAACACATAAGATAATTAGGTTATCCACACCTACTCAGGCACACTTTCAGGTTTATCAGTATGTTTTACAAAGATTATCACTGTTATATACTTTAATCGCTTTGAACTGGCGGAATTCAAATCGACTGACAAATTATTGTGTGCCTTGTTATTTAACTTTTTTTTATTCATTTTTTAGACTATCATCATATTATTATACTCAAAGGGACTAGAAATTTTGATTTGAAATAACATTAGTTTGAGATAAAAGGAATTGAAATCTAATAAAAAACAGAAGAACTGAAACAAAAGTGGCCAAACTCTAGTTTCACTTTAGCAATAGTTTGAGATATCAGTGTTTCAGATAACGAGAAACAACTGCTACATGACTCAAAATAGCGAAAGAACATTAAGTTAACAAGTCCGTGAAATGAAGACCCCACAAATATGTTCTATAAAAGGGTTATCCTTTGGAAGCAAGGAATACACCACAGAAGTGAAAAATATGGAGTGTACATGTTTTCTGGGCCAGACTAGCTAGTTTCGGCCAATTAGGCCTCATCAGTGAATCTCAGATATTTTCAAAATTCCACAATGGAATCAATGATTCCATAGGACAAGAAAATATAATCTACACTATGATGTAGGGCAGGGAGACGTTTTACCGCCGCCACACATTCCCACACACCAGCTGTAGTGAAGTTAAATATGTTCTATGAAAGGGTTATCCTTTGGAAGCAAGGATTACACCACAGAAGTGAAAAATATGGAGTGTACATGTTTTCTGGGCCAGACTTGCTAGTTTCGGCCAATTAGGCCTCATCAGTGACCCTCAGATATTTTGAAAATTCCACAATGGAATCAATCACGCCCACTTATATAGAGAAATCTGCTGTCCACGGGGATATTCATTGTTTTCCTCACTTTTGCTCAAAAACATAGATTGTGGGAACTCATTAGAACCGCCTCACTGGGGCGGTTCGGACGAGCACCCACAGCCTATGTTTGCAGTATAAATAAGAAAAAAATATAACAGATTTTCATGAGAAAACTTAACATTTTTGAGATATGAAAGAATGCACTGTGTCACACGGATGTGTTTTCGTAATGTTAATTGATAAATGGATTCGTGAATTGGTGAGATATTTATATAAAAGGCACATGCACATGCCCGATATATCTGTATGCATTAGAGTGCCATAATATCTGGTTATAGAAATAACTATCTGGATGAATATCTGTAATGTTTTCAACTTATTGCCCCTCGGGTGAGATTATTGTGAACTGATACATATCCCACATTTGAACAATTAATTTGTGAAAAGGTGCATGCACAGTGTGGTAAAAAATGAAAGCAGTGTGTATTTTATATAAATGTACTAAAATTTTGGTGGAAACCGGGATGAAAATGGTCCTGTCCGGTCCGGTCCGGTAATTAGATCCGTTCCGGTCCGTCCGGTAAATTTACGCACCCAAAATTTGAAATAGCAGTAGTTCGATAACGAACCGTGGTTAACCATGGTTAACCAGTGCTTAACCAAAGCGTGATCGATCTCAGCCTGGTAGCATGGCGGGAAAGTCGTGACGTCACTCTGGTCCAATCAGACTAAGGCATCAGGGGACAGTTAATCGCAGCACTTTTTTGTCCACGTCACACCAAGTTTTTGAATCATTATCGACAACTCCTGGAGAAAGCGATAACTTCTGTTTTGGTTTTAAATTGCTCCACACATGCATGAAATCAAAACAGAGTACCAAAGAAACACTTCTCTGTTTGCATAGGCTGACAGCAGCAGCATTTCACTTACCCCACCCACTAATTTTTACATACAAAAAATCATGACTCCACCTCACTTTGACAGATCCTGTGAATTTACTCCCAAAACACCAGTACTTGGCACCTGTTGAAATGTCATGTACACTCAGTCACATGCAAAGAAATAGACAGAAAAGTATACCATAACCAGTAAACTTTTTCAGGAATCCTCTTTGAAAAACAGCCACTTTTTAGTGCCAAAGTTGCCTTCGTGAATTCAGATATGCCGCTGCACCTTGAACTTGCACAGCATCCAGACAGCCGGGGTTTTAGTTTCGTATTCCATTTCATAAAAGTACAGATACTCAGCAAATAAGTCCACATTGGCAAAAAATATCCACATATCACAATTTCTATGAGCAACCATGCCATTATTGACCCTCCTACTATAATATTTTGAAAAACGTCCACCCTCAAATGCGAAACTGTCCCCTGATGCCTAAAGGGTTGATTTCTCTGGTAAACCGGATACAAGATGGCGGCGAAAAGTAAGAAAATATGTTGGCCCAAGGAAAATACACATTTTAAGTGTTGTTAAAGCATGTTTATCAATAAAAATATGTAAAATTTGCACAATATGAAAGATAGAATCGGCACTGCTATTTCTGGAGTGTTCAAAATGGTGATCTTCCTTGTCGACCAAAAATCAAAATCAAACGCGACATGGGGGCTGCCATGTTTGTTTACCGCAGGTCTACCAGAGGGCGTTCGATCACACCGGTGAAAAAGCATGGAAATCATGGGAAGAATGTGCACACTTTGACTTCCGCTACCATAGTATGGTAGATGATCGAACTGCCTCATAGATACAAGTATGGCTTTTACAAATCCTAGGTCTACGCTTAATTAAATGTGAATGTCTAGAGTTATATCCCAGAAATGTGTTTTGTACAATTAACTGTCTTTGGCAATATTCTAATTGCCAGTCTGCCGACTGAAGTATAATGTCTGAAAGCTCAATGGTAAGTGCACTTGCCTCTGTTGCTAGATGTCCCTGGTCCTATCCCCGGCGGTGATTATTTCGGTGTGTGAACGCGCTCCATTTGCATCATTTGCAGGGATGAACGTCAAAAAGTGCGCCGTCCTTCAGATCGGGCGTTAACTGGACCCACCAGCCCTGTGCAGGGCGAGTCCTCCCCCATGCAGATTAAAGACCCCTATCGTAATTATATGGTTACTGTGTAGACGTTCATCTTTCAAAATAGAAGTGAAGGCAATGATCAAGAATCGATACAATTAACACACAGCTACCATCAGAGACACCAAAGGGAAAGAAGCACAAACATTAATTAACTAGAACCTGATGAAAACATCAATAGCGGAAAGCCAAAAGGACAGTTACTTTCCCACAAAATGGCCAATTGGCTATCCAAAACAAAATAATATAGGCGATACACACACACTCAAAGACAAACCATAAAAAATAAACCGCGACAGAAGAACCGCCTTGGAACGGTCAGTGAAACGAATTCCACTGGGGTGGTGGGGCGGGGTGGGGTGGGGTGGGGTGGGGTGGGGTGGGGGGCTTAAATCTTTTTACGTGGCCACAATCCTCGCCCTTATTTCCGCCGCGGTTTAGACAAATACAGTAAATGGTTCAGTCGGCATGAAGTCCTCCTAACTCATCAGTGCAACGTCTCCGTGATCACACACAAAAAAAACCAAACGACCACAGAGATGAAACAGCGGTGAGAGCTAGAGAGCAAGAAACCACTGCAATGCTGGAGCAAAACAAGACCAGCAGTTCGACTCCGGTGGGCCCGACCAGAGACAGAGCATCAAACACCAACTATCATTACACAAAAAAGATATTCTCTAATTATCAGCAAGCCTCTACGCTGGAACTGTCATAGGATCTGAGGCCTGACCCACCGGCATGCAAATAATGAGGGAAGCATAGTTGACAACCGTGATTGGGTTAACTACCATGCATGCAGTCTGTCGTATAACATTTATATTATACCCCATCTTTTTATATCGGATATTGATTTTACGAAATTGGGTGCTGAAGTCATTGCATTAATATATATTTTTGAATTTATAAACAAAGTCACCAGAAAATTCGGGTTCCGATAGACCTTGTTGCAGAAGAGATTTAAGTCCAGCAAACCTGGTGTGTACGTAATGTACACCTGCGAGTAATGGTCAAATGTCACCGATCGCAGCATAAGTAGATTTCGGATATGCGACGTTAAATCAAGCTTACTTATCTTTATCTTCGATATGCTTGTAACATCTTATCAAATAGGATGCTTGAAAACTGTTGGAGAAGTTAAGTAGACAACTTTCTCACACTTTATAGATGACTAATTGAAGATAAACCCAAACATTTGCTAACGACGAGCTCCTGGGGAGCTTATAGGATAGGCAGGGATCCGTCGTGGTCGAGAGTTTGTAAATGAATATTTTGTATTAGCCTGTACAAATAGGACAGCAAATATGGGCTTGTACAAATGTGGTAGCAATTCTGTACCAGAGCTCTGCTTTGTGTGAAATCGTATACTTGTTATCGGCCGATTTTGTATTCTTGTAAAAGTTTATTCTTGTGGTTGCATAAAAATGGGAAGGTTAACCTGAATTGTGGGTAACCTAATGGCTGTTCTTCCGTGTTAAACCCTAACCATAGAATGTCTTCGTCCATAGGCATAGACAATTATTGTCTACGCCCGCGGGCGTAGACAATCTTAAGGACGACGTTTGCTCCGGAAGCATTTAAGAAAAGGTCATGACTAGTTGAATGTTATTTTCTATTAGCATGTCATCCGTGTTATTGTCTACGCCTGTGGGAGTACATGTAGACTACCTAACGTTTACTTTTGCTCCAGAATAGAAGTGAAGGCAATGATCAGGAATGGATACAATTAACACACAGCTCCCATCAGAGACACCAAAGGGAAAGAAAGACAAACATGGAACAACATACCCTAAAGGAAACACCAACAGCGGAAAACCAAAAGGACAGTTACTTTCCCACAGAATGGCTAACAGGCTATCCAAATCAAAATAATATAAACGATACAAACACTCAAAGACAAACCATTACAAAAATAAACCGCGACAGAAGAACCGCCTTGGAACGGTCAGTGAAACGAATTCCACCGGGAAGTATTAAAAATAAGGACATTACTGGGTGAATGCTATATTCTATTGACTGGTTATCATTGTTATTTGTTGTAATGATTAAAAACCGGGACTGACCGTAAACTTATCACACCCTATTCGCATACAAAATAAACATGTTTTCTGGGTTCACATGGTGTTGACTTCCCTTCGATGATACAGTACATCTATTTCTTTTTGTTTTCACTAAAAGAAGGCAGATGCATCTGTTCTACGGATTTTTCGTTTCTTTGTACGAGAGGTTATCATAGTAAAAGATTATAGTTTTGCTTATGTATGAAACTGGAGTCAATTTTTGGAATCTTTGGCTATTATACAAGTTTCCGTATTTACTGGCACACTTATACATGAACAGCTTTGTCATTTGACTTTCCAATTCTTTGACTACACAAATAAATGTGTGCTAAGCTTTTTTTTTAAAAGCTAATACTTGTCAGAATTAGAATTGTTAATGACATTCGGTCACCAGTACCTGTGAAACGGGAAGTTAGTCCTCGCTATAGATCGTTCCGCTTCCTTCCTCTTTTGATCCGCGTTGCAGACATACAGTAGAATTTCGAAGGCTCGAACACCGATGGCTCGTTTACCATGGCTGAGTCGAACCCGTTCTGGCGTCCCTAGGGAATTTCTGTTCATAAGAAATAGTGCGGGATAATTGAGGTGATTTTCGACTTTTATCTTGCCAATGTATGCTGTGTGTACTCATTAGAATCGCCTCGATGAGGCGATTCTAATAAGGACAGACAGCACACATTTTTATATAGAACATTAAAAGGATGTCCCAAAAGTAACCCCGTTATGCCTCCTGGCAGTAACCATAAGTGGCTCGAACAACCCCTGTCTCGAACAGATTTTACGGGTCCCAAATGTGTTCGAGCCATTGAAGTTCGACTGTACTTCCCGATCAGGACCGCTCCTTGTGGATCAAAATATTGGCCAATACCACAATATCCACATATAATAGACAAAAACAGAGAACTTAAAAGGTAAGTAAGTATTCTGTCAGAAGACGGAACGATGAATAGCCAAATAGACAAATTTTTGCATTTCTGCATTCGGGAGGGAACATTCCGAAGTATTGAAAATGAAGCTTTGAAACGGCTTTTTGAACAAACAATTATTTCACACGAAACAGTGAATTATTTTAATACAAGGGCAAATCCTCCAAAGCATCCTTTATCAATCAGAATCAGAATTGTTACTGGTGACACGTCAAATGACATTCATACACCAGGACCTGTGATATGGGAAGTTAGTCCCTAGCTCTCTCCAAAAGAGAAGTATTTTTTTTTTCATGATTTTTGATTAGTTTCTTGTCTGATTCATAGCAGACAGGTTCAAGCCAGCAACATATTATTCCTGGTTATCGGACAATTTATTTTTTTCTTCTTATAGATTAAAAACTTTCTTGACATTTTCGCCCGCCATTACTACACAAGTGGGTGGGGTAAACGCAAACGGAAACTGTATATATTCCGCTGAAGAGCCGGTGAGTTGCCGGTACTTGAGTGTGCTAAACTATATATAATTTGAACAGTGCACTAAACAAACAAACAAAAAAAAATAAAAAAAAATCAAAATATAGATTTACTTCATCAAACACATCTCAGGAAAACTTTAATATAATAAATCATCACCTTGTTGTTGTTCTCGATTTTCGAATGACATAAAAAAGACGATTTCAACCGGATGTTGGTATTTAAATGTAGCCCTGTACAATAAATTAACTTTTGGTTTTACGCTCCTTTCCAAATTATTTCACTTATTTCGAGTCGACCGTTAATCAGAGGCGAACAAAAACTTCCGTTGTAGAACTGGGGGTCCAACATGCGCTAACTACTACGGTGAGAGACCTTAATGATTAAGAGCCCATTAGGCCACGGAGGCCCGTTTAACTTCTGTGTACCGACCTGTCGTGCAAAATTCCAAATAAAATGGCTCTGAGAGGGCTTATGTGTTAAACCCATTTTGTACCGGAAACCCCCAAAACGGGTACCAGGGCAAACAGTGCAGGCGTCTGATCAGGGCCTCCACTTTTTGCTGAAAGTTCAGTCATTTTCCATATAAATTATGAAGAAAACACAACCTGACACCCCAAAATTTTGAAATGGACTCCTGCTATATATAAGGAGGAAGATTCCATTTGGTACAAAAAGGGGTAAAAAGCGATGGTTCAAACAAGTCTGTACGCATGCCAAGTCTGTGTCAAATTCAGTCATTTTCCATATAAATTATGAAGAAAACACAACCTGACACCCCTAAATATTGAAATGGACTCCTGCTATATATAATGTGGAAGATTCCATTTGGTACAAAAATGTTAAAAAGCGGTGGTTCAAATAAGACTGTACGCATGCAAAGTCTGTGTAATCACTGGTCGTAAGGTTTTATTGGGTCGCGGCCATAGTAATAATAATAATAATAATTATAATAATAATAAACACCAAGGTCTGTTACGGAAGGTTAGGGGCCAGTTGTTCAATACTAACGATGTCGTTAGTTAACGTATCGTTAAAACTTTGATCATTAAATATGTCAAATATACTAATATTTTTGCAGAAAAATGTGAGCAGTTTTTCGCATTTTTTCAGCAAAAATACCAGAGTACTAGATACGAGGACTGTTCAAATATGAATCGATGAAAAATTTATTTTGTCCCCTCAAAGTATTCCCCTTTAACAGATATACAAACGTCCAGTCTTCTGATCCAATCATTGAATACATTTTGGTAGTCTTTTCGAGGTATACTATGAAGGCACTGGAATATTGCAGAACCGAGGTGTTTGCGCTGTACAAATTTTCGACCAGAAAGGTATTATTTCAGCCGCGGGAACAAAAAACGTCACACGGAGCAAGGTCAGGGGAATACGGGGGGTGAGGGAGTTTGACAACCTTTTCCTGCTTCAGGTAGTCTTGCACAATGAACGCCTTGTGCGATGACGCATTGTCATGTAGCAATCTGACATTGGCCAAACCAGTTGCGGGTCTTCGTTCTTTGAAATATTTCTTCAATTTTCGAAGAACTTTATTCTTGTAAACTTCGCATTTACAGATTTGCCTTTAGGCACAGCAACCTGAA
This sequence comes from Lucinisca nassula, assembly GCA_963580285.1. Taxonomy (NCBI): domain Eukaryota; kingdom Metazoa; phylum Mollusca; class Bivalvia; order Lucinida; family Lucinidae; genus Lucinisca; species Lucinisca nassula. Next base: position 91,804,198 of record OY757023.1, read on the forward strand.
TAGCAGGGCCCTGATTTGAAAAGAATATGGCATACATTACTTTCTTGACGCTCATGGTCCGCTTTGCAATGCATGGTCTTTTGCAATACTTTGTTGCCCATATTTTGTTCTGAATCTTTCATTTTGGCTCAAAAAAGTGAACCCATGTCTCGTCACCTGTGACGACATTAGCGAAAGACCGTGCATTGTAATTTGGAAACTTTTTAAGCAAATTCTTGGCGCACTGAACTCGTGTCTTTTTCTGCTCATCTGTCAACAGATTGGGAATCCATCTAGCACAGATCTTTCTCATTTTCAAATCCCGTTTCAGAATTGTATGAGCTGCTCCTAATGAGATGCCAACCATACTAGCTATTTGCCTCGTGGTGTATCGTGCATCGGTAGCAACTATTTCTTTCACTCTAGCAACCATCTTGGCAGATGTTGCTCTTTTCGGCCGACGATCATGTGGTGCATCTTCTGTTGAGCCTAGCCCACAGCTGAATTTCTTACACCAACGAAAAACTGTCGGAAAAGACATTTCATTATGCCCATAAACCGAACATATTTCATCAAAAATGTCTTTGCACCGTATACCAAGAATACAACGATTCTTAATATAGGACCGTATTTCAACGGCGTACTCTGACCTTCTTCCAACCATGTTTTGTATTAGTATACAAGAGTATAGACAGTGTTTATCGAACGATGTACATGGCTTAAGTGCACGGATTTTAACAGGTGTGGTATCAATGTATAGGTAAAATGTTTTTCTACGCTGTGATATTTATTTCCAGGTGATTTTCGCATTAGTTCATGAGAAAACGTTCTACTTGCATTCATATTTGAACAGTCCTCGTATTGTACTTACTAGAACAGTTAAGCTACCGATGCTTTGAACAACTGGACCCAGGTGGTTTTTCTCCGGATACTCCGGTTTTCGTCCACCTCTGATTAACGATCAGCGCGATGTGCGTATAATAGACTTGGAAGAGCCGTAAAACCAAACCAAACATTATTATTATTATTATTATTATTATTATTATTATTATTATTATTATTATTATCAAATGTATTATTATTATTATTATTATTATTATTATTATTAATACCTGCTCATATCAGTAGTATGACTCGTGTATTTTTCTTAATGTCTGGGTGACCTAAATGATATCATCTTAAATCATTGCTACAAAATATATACTATAGTACGGAAGCGCAAACGTCTCATTAGATCACGACATATATGTCATCATCCCAGGAAATTTTGTATTGAGATAAAGATTTTTTTGTCAGAAGTGAAGAGAATTATCTTTACTTATTAACTTGTTTCTGCATATTTGTTGTTAGATGATCTCGAGATGTATATTTATTATAAGTATGTATGGAAACGACAATTTAACAGTATTTATTGCACTTCGAATTAAGAAATACATTTTATAGCTAAATAAAAGATGTTAAGATATACCTGTATATATATGTCATCTTTTTCCAAATATGTATGTTGACATGACATAATGTTTCTGAAGATCTTTTGAAAATTTATCTTATGTTTCCTATTTATATGTGGTCACTTCAGAAAGAATAAATTATTATTCTGGAACTTGAATTAAACGCAAACCACAATCAGGCAATGTACTGAAGACAAGAACCACAACTCTGACTTCACTATTTTCGGAATTATGGCTCTTGGTACAATGAAAACAGTGGTTTTATCATATGCAAAGCGACGTGCATAAGAAAAGAACCATAACTCTTATTTTTCTACTTTCGGAATAATGGCCCTTTGAACAATGAGAACGGTGGTTTTAACAGAAATGCAAAACGATGTGCAGAAAACAAGGACCATAACTCTTGCTCATAACTTCTTTTGAAAATATGACCCTTTGAAAAACAAAAACAGTGGTATTAGTTATTCCTTGGGTTACTTTATAACCGTCTCATGCATTTTCAAGAAAATGAACGGGACTAAAAAACACTGTATGAAAATGATTACATGTCGAAGACAATAACCATAATACATGTACTTGGTTGCTTGGTTTTGTGGTCATGGCATTCTTAATATTGAATACAGTGTTTTTGTTTTGTTTTTGTTTGTTTGTTTCATGTACTCGTAGACGCCCTGTTCTGTTTGTTTGAATTGAGGTTTAACGTAACCGTCAACACTGTATAGGTCATTTTGGAGACGTTGCTTCCATTTCGTGGGACTTTTACCCGACATTGAGATGAAATGACAACTTAAGCCCTGTCGCCAAATGAAACCAGTAGCGTTTATACGCTTTGCTTGGGCAGGCTTAGATCCTCTAAGCGGTTTACCAATACTCGTATGCAGTCGGTTTCAGCTCTGCGTAGAAGCATCATGCAGCCTATCTATTTCTTCAAGCCCCGATGGGCGGGGGCCGTCGTATACGCCCTGTAACTTGAAAACGAGTTGAGATGGTTTCATGAAACTTTGCCGAAATGTAAAGCCTCCTGAGACGATGTACAAAAACAAGAACATTAATCTGGTTTTACTACTTTTGAAATAAAAATCTCAAATTACAGAACAGCATTGGGAAATGCCAAAAGTAACCATTTAAAAGTGCTCAAAGGGTCATGACTCGCGAAATAAGGAATATTAATTATTGTTCCTGAATTCCGGAATTCTGCATCACGTCTTAAGGTGCTTTGATTTCTGTAAATGGTAATAAAACATCCCCAAAATACTTTCAAATTACACATGAGGCATAAGTATTAAACAAAACCACTACTTTCGATGTTAATGGGCCATAATTCTAGAAAGTAGTGAAGTCAGATTGTTCTTGTCTTTTGCACATCTACTTCGTCCTATGGTGACGTTCAGTTCTGTAAAGTTTGATGAAAATATATCAAACAATTTTAAAGTTACATGACAGTCAAAGGGAATAATGGAAACCACTGTTTCATTGTCCAAAGGGTCATACGCCAAAATAAGTTAAGCCATAGTTATGGCCCTTGTCTTCTACAAATTGTTTTATTATGCTTAGCATTTCTGAAACAAAATAAGATAACTGAAACATAACGGAATAACTTAAAACCATCGTTTTCATTCTTCAAAGGGCCATAATTCAGACAGTAGTAAAGCCACATTTATGGTTTTTGTCTCTTGCACATCGCCTAATGACGCTTCAAATTTATTTGCAATTTTTAAGGATAATGGGTATTTCATTTTAAAGATAACATAAGATAAATTCCAAAAGATCTTGAGAAATATTATGCCATGTCAAAAATATAGTTTGGAAGAAGATGACAAATAAATGTATCTCAACATTTTTTATTTAGCTATAAAATATTTTTCTTACTTCGAAATGCAATAAATACTATGTTAAATTGTCGTTTCTATACATACTTGTAATAAATATACATCTCGAGATCTCATCTAACCACAAATAAGCAGAAACATGTTAATAAGTGAAGATATTTTTCTTCACGTCTGACAAATAAATCTTTATCCCATTATATAATTTCCTGGGATTGTGACATATATGCAGAGGTCTAATGAGACGTTTACGCTTCCGTAGTACGCTTTCAGAACAAAGATTTCGAATGTTATCAAATCATTTCACAATGATTCGATCTTATGACTAAACTATTCGATAAAACATCGACGAATGACTATTTCGATGTTGTTCTTTATCTAATAATAAGTCACAAAAGCATAAATTGATAATTGGACAACCAAACACTTTCGCACCAGAATAAGCTGAAATCAGCAACTGAACAGAGTATGATTTTGAACAAAAATAGAAAGAAGGAGCACCAGAAGGGTTCGAGGCAATTTAGATCATTGAAGATCCAGATCAGACGCCGCGTTCTGCGGCGTCTGATCTGGATCTTCACTGATCTACACCGTTTGCTTGAATTACAGGAATTTATGTACAACTTCCAAGACATAAGATAAACCCACATACCAACAATAATGTCTAAACATGGGACAGAAACTTTGGTTTTAAAAACTCTTTTCTGCATCACATCGATGGTTTTAGGGTCAAATGCAGAAGTAATCCGAAACGGTATTCTGAACCAATTTCACGGACTACAGAACAACAATACAGCCAGTGCCGAAATGGAAAATCTCCTTTCCAATCTGTTTGAAGACCCCAGGAATGATCTTGTTCAGAGAGCGGAGGAGGCATTGGCAGGAAGGCTATTACAAGTGACTGAAACGTATAATGTTAGCGTTACGTGTCTTAATCATACGGAGGCGTTTCTAGAAGCTTTGGTTTCAAAACAAACTTGGGCGTTTAGAAGTAAGTGGAACTGTTTTTCAGCCATTCTGGTGACCTAATAAAGGCTCGCTAATATCGATGGTGACCTTGTTTGTTCGAATTGAAGGTTTACAGCCCAGTCATCCCCCATTTAGGTCATATTTTAGCCGGTCAGTTTACCTATCTACACTTTTCCTTGGTAGGCTTATACGTAAGCGGTTAACACGTAAAGTGCACATTCTTTCGCCAGAAACTGACAACTCCCCTTCTTGAATCAGCGAAAGGGAGAGAATGACGGTAGAAAAGATTTCATGATCAATCTCCACGAGAGAATGTTGCCGACCCAGGCAGGTATCGAACCCGCGTCCTCCTGATCACCAGTCAGACACGCATCCGACTGAGCTACCGAGGCCGGCTCGGTCATGCATGTCGGTGGTGATCAATAATGCATTCTACAATGGGGATCAACCATTGTTTTTCATGCATTCTTGCATAAATACATATGCGCATGGCTGTTTGAAGCCATTGTCAAATGGACCGAAAACCGTGCTCAAACAACAATACCTATGTTAAAATCATGAAATTCACATGCTTTTGACCATGAATTTTGAGCTTTTAATATGACAAGATTGGCCTTGCTTTGTTTACGTTGAGCGACGTGTCATCGCCCGAACGAAGCCTTTTAAGAGTTATATGGTGATGTCAGAGGTTTACTGCGTAACAACGTCATTATAAACAACATTCTGAACTAGTCGCTTTGTTGGTTTGCCGGGTCGCAGTTGAAGATTTTATATGGAGTTTATATGGAGTCTTTGGGCGTTTTCGTCAAAATTTTGCTGTCGGAATCGTAAGTTATGCAAGAACAACGATCATCCGTAGTTATTTCACTGCATTAACATTTGCTGGGTACCTAAGAAGATAGTGGAACATTGGCCTTGCGGCCTCATGTTCAAACAGATTCCTCGGGATGCGGCAACTGTTATTGCACGAAAAACCATGGTTGATCCCTTTGTTAACATTTGCCGGATCTCGAGGAGGCTGTTTGGACGCCGAATGTTCAAATATCTTCCGAGGGATCCGACAAATGTTAATGCTATGAAATAACCATGGATGATCGTAAATGAATTACATGTACATATAAACACTTCAACTGCGACGGGCAAACCAACATGGCGGCTAGTTCAGAATGTTGTTTACAGCGACGTTGTTACGCAGTAACCCACTGGCGTCATCATTAAACTCTAAAACGCTACGTTCAGGGCGATAACATTACGTCGCTCAACGTAAAGTTAACAAAGAAATGCCCATCTTGTCAGAACAAAAACTCTGACGTCTTTTTCCTTGCGACTCTGTGGTGCGGTGACGCAAGAAATGTTGCACTCTTTGACGTCACGTAATGCTACCTGCCACACTGCCTCCCCGGTATTTCTTGGTGAATTTTGCTCTATATTGGTAATAAATCTTTGTGCTTTTGATAGCGTATAAACTAAATACATGATTAGTGACTTGAATACAGTAGAACATCTTTTACCCGACATTGAGATGAACGGCATTGGTAAACGGCTCGAACACCGATGGCTCGTTTACCATGGCTATGTCGAACCAATTCTTGAGCCCCTAAGGAAATCCTCTACAAAAGAAATAGTGGGGGATAATTAAGGAGATTTTAGTCTTTTATCTTGCAAATGTAAGCTGTGTGTACTCATTAGAATCGCCTCGATGAGGCGATTCTAATGAGTACACACAGCATACATTTTTCATTATAGAACACAGAAAAAGATGTCCTTAAGTATGTCGTTATGCCTCCGGGCATTAGCCCTCAGTGGCTCGAACTACCCCTGTCTCGAACAGATTTTCATGGTCACAAAGGTGTTCGAGCCATTGAAGTTCGACTGTAATAAATTCTAACACTGGTCGCCTATATATCCAATATTAAAATCTACTGATAAATTGAGTAATAAATCACTGGGCGTAAGAGCGCGACGCAAAGAGCCGCCTTTTTATCACATTTTATGATGTCGTTCATTGTTATCTTGACGTTAGATGGTGTAAAGTCGTTTTCTTGTATCAGGTACGTAAACACACGCGATACATAGAGATTATCATATGGCATATTTCATATCATACCCCATATAAGCCCGAGGGCCGAAGGCCCGAGGGCTGATATGGGTCTCGGGCTGATATGGGGTATGATATGAAACATGTCATATCATAATCTATTTATCATGCATTTCACTTTAAAAAATGTTCAAAATAAATTGTATTAATTGCATCTGCCTAATACCAACGTTTCAATGCAAATTGCAAATGGCGTCCTGAACAACAAATGTGAAATGCCGCAAAAGGAAGAACGCCGCGTGTTCCGAATAGGGTGACGTCAGAGGTATGATAAAGGCTTAGGGGTGCGATAAAGGGTCGTGATATAGATTTTTGGGGTATGATAAAGCCCATGCGATATGGCAGCACGTGCAAGCATGATACGTGCATTGGTGTCACGTTCGTATCGCATATTCAGAAACTATGTATTTTATACTAAATGTATGATAAAGTCAGTTATATTGACGGGATTTCTTTTACAATGGCGGAAGATAGGGAGAATCTGAAGGAATCAATACCATTTTCGTCGATTTTAGTGTGTTAGAATCGAAATAGATCAGTGCTAGTTCCGTGTTTTATTGAGTGATAAATCAGTGTTTGTCGGTCATTTGTAAGCAGACAAATAGGGATTGAAGCTCACCAATTATATTTTTTATCAAAGACACTAACCAAGTAATTACTATTTCTTTGTCACTATACTTATCGCAGTGCTTGTTAACTGTAATGCATTTGCGATTGTTAACTTACATTTATTAGATAACGTCGAGTTTTGTTTTCATTATAGTTATAGAGGAAGCAAACGCACTGCGACTCCCATGCTCGTCAGTTTTTTCGTATGTCACAGATTAAGAAATAGATCAGCTCTAACTGTGATTTGTTGAGTAATAAATCACAGTTTGGAGGTCAGTTGTAAAGTAGACAAATCACGAGCGCGTAGCGCGCGTGATTTGTCTACTTACAACTGACCGACAAACTGTGATTTATTACTCAATAAATCACAAACTAGAGCTGATCTATTTCGATTCTAACAGGCTGAAAATCGGCAATAATGCTGTTGTTTCCTTCAAAATCTCACAACTTTTCGCCATTGTTAGAAGAAATTCCGCTAAAATTATCGACTGAAACACATGCATTTATATCCTATTCTAACGTTTTCGATGCGAGAAAATGACGTTACACCGACTAACGTCAAAGAAATCGACTAGTGACGTCATAAATTTGCAGTTTTTAATGACGTCACTCGTCACGCTCTCCCTTGCTGTGATTTGTTGTAAAATAAAACACAGTTGTTTTACATTGCCTATATAGGCTGCTGTGTTAGAATAAGTCATAGAACTTGGTCAGAATGTATCTCTTGTGATGATACCGATGTGTGTCATGTTTCATGATGCTGGGCCAGATATTACGGAAATATGGCCAAGGTTAAAGTTTTTTGTTAAATTTTCGAAAAATAGGTCGAAGTTCAAAGGTCAAGGTCACGAAATCAATGGAAAGGAGTTGCTCCAAGGAACACGCATGTGAATTTTGAAAGCTGTATTGTTTGTGGTATTAAAATGGGAGACCAAAACGTTTTCTTGAATCCGCGTAATTAGCCATATAGTAAACGAGTCATATGTGTTCTATATATTGAAGTTTCATCAGAGATTGCCCGATCTTCACAAGGCTTAGTTGTTCAAAGCCTCATTAGCTTAACGAGCTTGTCAGTGTTAACTGTTCTAGCAAGTACAATATCTAAAATTTTGGTATTTTTGCTGAAAAATTGTGAGTAGCTTTTGCGGATGCAAAAGCTGCTCACATTTTTTCAGCAAAAATATTAGCATATTTGCCCTAATGATCAAAGTGTTAACGATTCGTTAACTGACGATGTCGTTAGTTATGAACAACTGACCCAAGGTCAATTTCGTTTACTACCTACATGTACATGCAGTGCGAACCAATGGATTGCAAAACATGTGATTACCGTGAGTAGTATTGAGACTGGGGGTTTTGGAACAAAAATGTCTTTTTCATCCCCGCACCCACAATACTGTGGGGCCTACCCACCCCCCCGGGTGGGCCCCACCTAGTGGGGTGCAATAATATAAAATATTTGTCCCAAACATCTACCACCGAGACGAGCTCCATTCAGCAATTTAAATCTCCCAAACCCAAAACAATTCCACCAAACTATCCCCCTCGCGTCCCTCGCACCAACCCGGTAGGACCCGCCCCACCCCCAGGTGGGCCCCACCGGGCGAGGTGCCCAGAGCAAACCAGTGTATAACTGCTGTTGGAGGAAGGCTCTTAGGTGGTTGTTTTATTTAGACAATACTTAAATCTATAGATTCATAAAGGGAAACACAATGCAGGAGTGTACATGGATCAAGATCGGTACAAGTGAAGCTTGTGGGAAGAGATGTCGAGGAACCTACTGGGCTATCCACAACGCTGCTATCTCCAAAGGTGGGGGGTCTCTGGATCTGTCAGGGTTGTGGGGTGGCTGTTAAGACGTCCCGTAAGCTATGTAAACCATGCGGCGCTACTACAGTTTATAATCAGTACTACCATAAGAAGCGCTGTGTTGTGTCTTTCCGAAAAGAAGCCAGACGACTTTCCAAGATAACTTTCAATTTGAGAAAAGTTCAATGCATACATATATGAATTATGGCTACTATGGATGAATTCATAGACCAGTTACTGGCAGAAATACCTGATAATAATTCGACTCTCCATCATGTGGTTCAAAACATCTTGGATGAGCCTATCCCAGATTCTGTCAAATGGCGCTTGTTAAAGCCCTTACAACCTGAAAAATATCGACCTACCCCACCACCACGCAAAAAGAAGGCCGCCAAGAGAAAGACTATTGAAGAAGAATTTGACCCTATCTCCAGCAAGAAAGTCCTGAGATCCGTGAAGCAATATCAGGATGAGATCCATGGCTTGTTTGCATCTGCTGAGCAGATAAAAGAAAAGCTAGTCTTGTGTCAGACCCCATGGGTCATTGACGACTTCTTGAGGGGCTGGCAGATGGACGTGCCTGCCAATAATCCTCATAGTGCAGACCGCAGGACTTTCCTCGAGGCTGTGGTGCCCCAAATCAGTAGCAAGCTCGAGGAAGAGATCGAGGCGCTAGGTGGTGTGAAGTTCCAGTTGGCTCTCAAGATTCAGCTTCGTTTTACTTCTACTTCGGAAGGACAGACCAGACGGTAGTGAGGAGTACACAACCCCCGTGCTGCGCCACAAACAGGAGGCCCTTCTCCATGCCAGCGAAATCAAGGGGGCTCTCGATGAAACCTTCCCACAGATCCAAGAAACACTCGAAAAGTGGACACAGAGAGGGTCTGGCTGGGTTGGAGATCAGGTACAGACCCTTTGGCTTGACATTGCCAGATATCAACCTCTTCGGGGTAGGCCCTACATTCCACTCCCAGCAGAATTAAGATATAAGAAGGCACTGGTTAACATAAAGAACAAGGACCAATACTGCTTTCGATGGACTCTCCGTGCGGCTCTGGCAAATCCGCCACCACCACATAACCCACAGAGACCACAGTTGGTATCCTACCAATGAGGGTCTGAACTTTGAAGGGAGTTATAGTTCCACGCCTATCTCTCAGATCCATAAAGTGGAGCGGCAGAGCAACCTAGCCATCAATGTTTTTGACTGGGACAAGGGCATCGCTGTCCTTCGTCTCAGCACACAACCACAAGAGATACCAATGATCAATATGCTGCTGATCAGTGCGAATGAACATCGCTTCCACTACACCTGGATAAAGAACTTCAACCGCCTCCTCTACAACCAAAGCAAGCACCGTGAGCGCAAGTATTTCTTTGAGCGCTGTCTTCATGGTTACACGAGAGAAGACCTGCTGGAGGCCCATAAGCTTGAGTGCGAAGGCATCGGCCAGACGGGTGTCCGGGTGGAGATGCCAGAAGAGGGTAAGAACAAGCTCACCTTCCAGAACCACCACAAGCAGCAACCAACCCCATTCGTCATCAATGCAGACTTTGAGGCTCTCACCACCAAGATTGCGGGCCCCGAACGCGATCCTACAAAAAGCAACACCCAACGCACACAAAAACATGAGGCTTGCAGCTACTGCTATATCGTGGTGCGGTGTGATGGAACAACAAAGCGGCCTGTCGAGTATCGCGGCCCAAATGCAGCAGAACACTTCTTAAAATCATTCCAGAAGGAGGAGCGCGAGATTAAGAGCGTGCTAGCTGACCCTAAAACATAAGGATGACACGAAAGGACTGTCGGGCCCATAACAATGCCGCGAATTGCTATATATGCGAAAAACCGCTAGACGGTGATTCTGTCCGCGACCACTGTCATATCACAGGTAAATATCGAGGGGCAGCTCACAACGCCTGCAACCTTAAGCTGAGGCTAAGCCCAAAGACCACTGTCATTCCCGTGGTGTTCCACAACCTCAGGGGGTACGACTCCTACCTGCTCATGCAGGCTATCTCGAAGGTTGTAGGCAGAGTCTCCTGCATCCCCAACAACACAGAAAAATACATCTCCTTCTCTCTCGGGCAGCTCCGTTTCATCGATAGCGCCCAGTTCCTGCTAGCTTCCCTTGACAAGCTGGTGGAGGCAAACTAACCTGGAGCTTTCCAGATCACGTCCCACTACGAGCCAAACCAGCAGAGGCTCCAGCTCTTGACCCGGAAGGGTGTCTACCCCTACGAGTATATGGACTCTTGGGATCGCTTCGCCGAATCCAAGCTCCCTCCGAAAGAGGCATTCTACAGCAAGATCACCGACGAGCACATCAGCGACGACGACGACGCCCACGCACATAGAGTGTGGGAGTACTGTGGATGTAAGACCCTGGGGGACTGCCACGACCTCTACAATCGCACAGATGTTCTCCTGCTGGCAGATGTCTTTGAGGAATTCCGAAAGACATGCCTGACGCAGTATGGCTTAGACCCAGCACACTACTACACCAGCCCGGGGCTTTCATGGGACGCCACTCTCAAGAAGACAGGGGTGGAGCTCGAGCTACTCACAGATTACGACCATCATCTATTCATCGAGATGGGGATGCGTGGAGGTATCTCAATGGTCTCAAAGCGCTATGCTAAGGCCAACAATCCTCAGGTTGAGGATTATGACCCAGAAAGGCCTAGTAGCCACATCCTCTACCTAGATGCGGACAATCTTTATGGTCGGGCTATGAGCCAGGCTCTCACATCAGAGACTTCCAGTGGGTTGGTGCATCGGAATGCCTGCGACTCGCAGAAACCATTGCAGAACAACCCAAAGACAGTGAAGAGGGCTATATCCTAGAGGTAGATATGGAATATCCAGCAAAGCTGCACAAGGCACACAATACCTATCCGCTAGCACCAGAGCGGCTAGTGTTCAAGAAGGAGTGGATGTCGGAGTACCAGCGCGAACTTCTCGATGGAGCTTTGGGGGAGCACCTACAGAGGTTGAGAAGTTGGTACCCAACCTTCGCAACAAAGACCGTTACGTGCTCCACTATCGGAACCTCCAGCTATACATGTCTCTGGGTTTGCGTCTGACCAAGATTCATCGTGCCCTCCGGTTCCAGCAGAACCCCTGGATGGAGCACTACATCCGGATGAATACTGAGCTCAGGAAGAAGGCCACCAGTGACTTTGAGAAGGATATCTACAAGCTCATGAACAATTCGGTCTTCGGCAAGACGACGGAGAACCTCCGCAAGCGTGTCGACGTCAAGCTGGTCCGCGTCAACGAGGAAGATAAACTCAGGCGTCTCATCGCCAGCCCAGCCTTTGCCAGAGCCAACATCTTCGACGATGATCTTGCAGCAGTCCAGATGCATAAGAGCCGTCTAGTGCTCAATCGACCGATTTACGTAGGTATGAGCATTCTGGACCTTTCAAAGACCCTGATGTACGATTTCTTTTACAACCGGCTCCAGAGGCAGTACGCTGCCAGATCCTCTACACAGACACTGACAGCCTCCTCCTCGAAATCGAGACAGAGGATGTCTACGAGGACATGGCCAAGCACCAGGGCTACTACGACACGTCCGAATTTCCGAAAGGCCACCCGCTGCACACCACAGAGAACAAGAAGGTTCTCGGAAAGATGAAGGACGAGTGCGCCGGGCAGTCAATCCTCGAATATGTGGGCCTGCGGCCGAAGATGTACTCCATCCTCCAGGCATCTGGAAAGAACATCAAGAAGGCCAAGGGTGTGAGAAAAGCACTTGCCAAGAAGCGCATCAGGCATAAGCAGTTCAAAGAGGCTCTCTTTGAGAAGCAAACCTTCCGCCATGGCATGGATGTTCTTAGGTCAGAGTGCCATCGCATCTACGGGCAGCATCTCAACAAGGTGTCGCCGTCGCCCTTCGATTCCAAGCGTTGGATCGCAGAAAATGGGATGGATACACTAGCTTATGGTTACAAAGATCGCTGTTGCTCTGCAACAACTACAACTGCACCAGACGTTACGCAAGAAGAGATGGATGCATTCTTAGAGGAGCTGCTCAGCGCGTGAGAACCCCATCCGGAGGAAGCTGAGTGTTGGGAGGCACAACAAGAAGTTCTTCGCGCACAAAACCGCGCTGAGGTCCATCCTGCATGTAATACACCACGGGCTCGTCAGGCTTGGTCACTGTGCACCCGAGCCGGTGCACATCCAGGGACCATATGGGATCAGTCACTCGCCGGCGCCCCCCCCCCCCTTCAAGCTTGCCAGGCTGGTACAAATAGCGAACGCCGACGCCGGAGGGGATGTTTGTCTCCTCGAGACCAACAGGACGACCAGGAACTACAGAGGAGGGCTTTTGTGTCACTCATCGCACCCTTACGGCCTCAGAGGGCCATTTGACGGTCAGTCGGGTGACCTCGCCATTCAAGGCTGCCACAACGGCAGGCAACCTTTTCTCCCACCCTGTAGACCGCTAACTAGGCTGCACCATCTCCTGAGCGTACTGGTGCTCAAAGCGCCGCTCAGCCAAGGTACGATTGAAGCCCTCAACAATGCCCTGGTCCCGATGGATGTCAACCCGACCGCGCCGAACCTGGACAGAGTGCTTTGCCAACAGTGAGCTGACAGAGCCCATGAACTCACGGCCGGGGTCAACCTGGAGCAATTTGGGCCACTTCAACGGGCTCCGTTTGTAAATCCGAGCCAGGCTATCGGCGACCTCTGCCGCAGTCTTGTTGATCACGGGCTCAGCCTCCTTGTAACGGCTGGCGACGTCAACAACCGTGAGAGCGTAGCGGAAGGTTTTCCGCCCAACTCGGTCGTGTGGCAGAAAGAGCAGATCCGCCTGGTGTACTTCGTTCGGTGTGGCGATGTCGAATTAAGGCCGTGGCATGTGCCGTGGGGTAGGAAGGTAGGTATGCCAGATAACCTGTCTTTTGAGCCAGTCCTTAGCCCGCTGCTCACTCACCTTGGCTGCAGACGTCAGCTTCTCAATGGCATCGAGCCCCTTCCAGTAGCCCTTTGGGCTATAATATATGGCAGAGAGCTTACTGTCGGCCATTGCTACTAATGTTTTCCAACAGCCTGATAAGTCTACAAAAAGAATGAAAAACTAAAACACACCTCACTACTTAATTAATTTGATTAAATAATCGATTACTTGGCAAGTTTGTAGGCCACAAAGCCGGTAGCAGCCATCCCCAGGTCGTCACTCGGTTGGTAAAAGTCGGAGAGCTGGGGCTCGGGCGCCAGGTCAGCAAGGCTGACATTTTTCCCGGTGACCTGCGCATACAGGCCCATCGCGTCATCGATGTCTTTGAAGGTTCGAACAGCGTGCCCCTGGCGGCGGAGTTCCTCAGTGATGAAATCAATACGCTCGGTCCGTTTTCGAGACCATTCTGCCTGTGCAGCCTGTAACTGTTCGACTGCTTTATCGTGACGCTTGCGCTCTTCGTCGACGCCAGAGCTCTTCAAACTGGACAACAAGTAGTTCGATCCCGAGAACGACAGGGCGTTCACCAGGGCACCGCCAACGAGCATAGCAATACTTGCCATTTTACCGTCATTCGTGACGATTACTTCATGATATCAGCAGGTATAATCCCCTGTTTAATTAGCATGTCTTTGTTTGCTATAGCGAGAGCGACGTCAACTATGGCCATGCCCACATCACGGGGTGTGAAGTCTAGCTTCGGAGGGCTACCCCTCATCGCCATCTTGCCAAGCCGGACGTATCCCACAGCTATGCCACAGACGACTGCGCTATGGTAGAGCGCGTTGACAAGCATTTTACCATCAGTTGCCGGGGGGTATGTCATGGTTGTTGTTGCTTCGCAACGGACTTCACTCCATTTAGAATGGATCTGGCCGGGTCTCTAATTGTTTCGCGCCCCGGGGTTTATCCTGTTGCTACCTATTCGACTTATCATTGTTTCTTTGCAACATGTTGCTGTTGCTGTTGTGAAAATACGACGAAGTGATTTGTCGCCACGATAGGCTCACATGTTGCAGAGCAACTACAGCAATGCCACCCGCGAGACAACCTTCGATAATCCATGGGTTCCAGTCTCTTTATCCTTCTGGCCCGTGATGTTCCTGTCGTTGTTGTTGCTCTGCAACAACATGTGAACCAACGGCGGCAACATCGTTAACGGCGCCATCGTTATTCGTGACATGATGTTTTTCTTTGGTTTCCTGAAGCTCCTTGAGCAGTTGTTCTTGCTTGACCTTTCGAGCGGCGGCGCCGGCACGTCCGGCTGCAACCTTTTTCGGGTCTTTAGGTTTCGTCATTCTTTGCGTTTGTTGCGTTGCAACTGGCTCCGCCACTTGCTGAGTTGCAGCGTCCGGGTGTTGATCCATCATCGTATTCTCCGCCATCATTGTATGATAAATTGACGGGGCAGCAATGTTCAAATCTGGTATGCTTGAGCGTGATTAACGTTGCGGTGAGCGGAGCTAACCACAAGCCATAGCGGTGATAGAGTTCGCTGGCAGCGCCTTGAAGTGCGCTACCTAGAAACGGATCGCTTTCAAGATCGCGAACGAGCCCTCTTTGGTCCTGGACCGGGACGAACATCCCGACTAGTCCCGCATACAGTCCGAGAGCCGCGTTCGAAATCGTCTTTGACATGTCTGCCGCTAATCGGGCGGAATAACTGGCGTAGAGTATCTCAACATCAGAGTCACTCAGCTCCTCGACCTGGTCGACGGTCAAAGCCTTTCCGTGGGCCGCAATTCCGTATTTACTGGCCGACCCTCCTGCTACTGTTGCAGCAAACCTTTCGCGGTATTCTTGCACCCTGTCATCTATCCATGGCTCTGCTTGTTGCTGCACCAGTTGCGTTTGTTGCGCTGCAACAGGCGCCGCGGGGTCGTCAAGCATCTGGTCTATCAGTTGGTAACAATCCATTCTTTTGAAACAAGGGCTGGCCTGTCCAAAATGGAGTGCGCATACATGCGCGTCAAACATCTGGATCACCCGAGAAAGGATAAAAAGACAGCCAGTACCAAAGCAACAAGCAACGCCACATGCAGGCCATGTACAGCGATTACGTCCGCTACTGAGCACATCGTTCTTGGCGTTGCTTCGCAACAGCTACGCAACTGCTTCACAACGGCTAAGCTGATTACTTAGTAATTAATTAATCATTAATTAATTACAATATCATGTATCATGTAATGATAATATAATCAGCGGGTTGATCAGTCTGCAACAGAAGCTTAGCGTGGTTTATCTCAGCTAGCTGCTGCCGCACCAACTCGCGTCCTCGTGCGGGGATCACGTCATTTTCACGCAGACAGTCTTCGAACGAGTCACGATCCTTGCAGTGGAACAAACAGACCCAGCGCGTCTGCTCGCGCAAGTCTTTCAAGGCGGAGTTGTACTTATGCGTGAGGATCCAGACAGACTGCTCCTCGTGGCGGCCCGAGAACGCCAGCTCTAACAGCATGTCTTTCTTCTTTGTCAAAGCCCTCTTAGCGCTGCAGTCGTCGACTATGATGTACAGGGTCGGCTCGTCCAGATCCAGGGGCGTTGCTGATACGCCCTGTTGTTCCGTATGGTGGGACACAGAACCAGTACGTGCTGAAATAACCCCCGGTAGGGGCCTTCGAGCAGATCGAGGATAAAAACGGGTTTTCCACATCCCGTCTACCCGCTGATTGTCGCCGAATTGGCCGTGCGCGGTAGGAAGTCATTTAACCTATCTTCCGGAGAAAGAGAATAACATACCGCTGAGACGAACCGGCCATCTTCAATGTTAAGCTGTGCATCCATGATGACGTAGAGGTAGATGTTCAATGCGCCAGCCACCTCGGCTCTTTTCGTTATCTGGACGGTCACACTTTCGCTGGCATTCTCTATCCGTCTGCCGGAGCCGTGGAGCCGGCCGTCGTCGCTTGTCCTGAGGTCAAGCCACAGCGCGTACTAGCTGGTGAGGTATTCTGCAAGGCTGACGTCGACTAGGGCGTGGTCTTTTTCGACCGTTGCCACTTCAGGGTGTCGCTTGCTGCCGGCTGGGAAGAGCTTCCTCGCTTCATCAAACATCTGTTAAGAGCGCATCCCTTGGCTGAAGAGTTGGTTGGGGGTCCCCTCGTTGGTGACCTCGACCTTGTCGATTTTCGGGTTATAGAAGATCTCAGTGTCGCGAGCGAAGGGCTGTTGCGCGGCTTCATCCTCAAAGAGCATCAGGATGCCCTTCATGCTGCGGGCGGGCACGTTGAGATTGATATTCCAGAGGGTTTCGCTCTTGTCTTTGCCGATTTTGCGGTGCCGCAGTATCCGGTCATACAGAATCGAAATGCGGCTTCTGTACTGGTTGTTGATCATTTGGGCCAGCTCTGGCAGGGTGACCATGTCATACTGAAGACAGATGTTTCGAATGTCGAAAGAGGCACCTCTGCCTGTGGCCTGGATCACACGGTTGTAATCGTTGAACGTGAGCTCATACTCGAGCCGATCGCCCAGTGCACTCTGGTAGAATGGCATGTGGCTCTCGAGCAGCTCCAAGTCCAGTGGATGTGGAAGCGATTGCCGAAAGCATCGGCGACGGCTTTGTCCGCTAGAACAGACTCATCTTTGTCCCCAGCATTGATTAGGATCCTCGTCGTATTTCGGTTATTCGACGTATCAATGCCTTGGTACTGGCCATTTTTCCTCTCTGAAGCCGTCCTCCAGAGATCGCAGTAGCAGTGGTACACGTCACTGTCGTCGATGCTGAGGACCTCGTTCCCCGAAATTGTAATGACGGTCTTTTTCACGAGGGCGTGGCCTAGGTTCTGAACCAAGGTCCGATTTGCATCTTCGCTGTGCAGCGTGATCGTGAAAGCCAACCTCGCGGTCCCCGGGACGATGACATCATGTTGGCTGAGGTTGGGGAATCGAACTAGAAGCTGCTGGTTCGGGCCGATCGTGCTGGGGTTGTTAGTTATCGTCACCGATTGCCTCACCCCTTTCACCCCAAGGGGTTCGCGTAGGCATCGGTAGGGGTCAAACTTTCGTCCATACTTGCTTGATGACATGGTGTTAACCTCGCTGACAACTTCATTGACACTCGACAAAGTCTATTTTTAACATGCGCGACAACGTCAAATGCACAAACCTTATGGTTGACTTTGAAAACCCCACGTTCGAAGACTGGCCTGACCCTTATGATGACGACGACGATGACACGTTCAACCTGCCAGACGTTGTTATGGACCCACCATCGGACGTCGAGCAAGGACTACGCGCGGCCGGGGACAATCTTCAGAACCTCCGAGGCGAGTTACGATGGACAGCACTTTCTGACCAGAAGTGGCGCCTGGTCGATACTTTCTACAATGTAGTGAGCCGTGCGTATAAAGGGTTGCGCCTCGAAGGTAGTATCGACTATGACCAGTTTTGGATTGATGACGACGGTAAAAAACTCTATTGGACCCCGGCGACAAAAAGATTCCTATCACTGCGACAAGGGGAGGAGGATTCCAGTTTCCGGCTCTGTCCACACTGGCCTCGAAATATGGAACAGGGGGTGTAAATGTAACTCGGCAATCACTGGGGCTCACTGAATATAAATCGAATATGCCACGTCCTCACAAAGAGGCTGTGGATACACTCCAAAAAGCAGAGAAAACCTTGAATCCGTCGAGATGACAGAGCTCCCCGGCGTAGCCCACGACGTTATTCAAACAACAGGAGATGTCGAGACCGCATTGAGACAATTGATGATCAGCCTATCGACACCGCGTGGGTCACCCAGGCCAAAAGAGAGCTTGCTGGGCTTGAAAAGGCTATGACTCGAACCCGAGATGAGTTGGCGAACAACCTGGCGAAGCTGTCAAAGGTCGACGAGGGAAAATCCCATGTTGAAAAATACTTGGCCAGGGAGCGGCGGAAACTGACGGAAACGGACGACCCCGAGATGCAGCAGGAGATTCAAGACCGAATCAGAAAACTGGAGAGTGAGCTTTCTGACATCGAAATCGAAAGACAGTCGAGGCTCGAAGCCCTCTCTACGAACAGATAAGCTCTCCGGTCCCAGATTAATAGAATCCGTGAGACATTCAGGCGGCTCCTTCATGAAGACAAGACGCTGGCTGAGCGAATACGGACACTCTTCCGCGAACAGGGAACTACCATCGTGAACATCCTAACAGCGGTTGGGATGTACCGGCTCCGGCTCCCAAGTCACCCGGCAAGGGCGGGGTCAAGGAGTGGGTAAAAAGGCACCTACAGTCCCTCGGGCGTGCCCTGGCCAATTTGGCCGGCAAGGCCGTGGCTGCCCTGCCCGGAATCATCGGGTCCATCGTCTCTTGGCTTTTGAGCATGCTAGGGAAGGCCGCTTCATGGCTCGCAGATAATTTATGGGCCTTGGTCATCAATGTGGGGGCCCGTCTTCTCGTGGCTGCAAAGGACTGGCTAGCGAGACCGCGCATATCATTCCGTGATAAACCAAAGCGCCACTAGGCCGAGTGCAATCCCTGCGACTATGAGAGCTGTTTTTTCTTCTTCATGGTCGCGATCGGATTTCCAGTCGGCTACCGGAGGAACCGCAGCAGACGTAGGCGACCCTTCTGGCGGTGGCCCTGCGAGAACTCGCGGATCGGCCCAAGCTGGTGAGGCAGTTTTCCCATGGAATGTCCTTGAGCTGCCAGCACTGCTGGGGCTGATCGGTGCTGCCTCGTTTATTCCTGGGTTGTAGCCGATGACCGCGTCTGACCCCGCTCTTTTGATTTGGTTATTATAACCTTGGACATTGCCGGGATAGAGTGCCATGTCGCTCGGCATCAAGTACAGCGCTCTCCCACAGACGTAATCCAGTGGTGTGGATGCATATTGCAACGTCTTTTGATAGCGATCGATGCTGCTGGGGATGTCGACGGGTGAGGCGATGGCGTCTTCGAGATTCGCCGTAAATTGCTTTTGGGCGTCAAACCCCGTCCCGACTTTGAGAATGTTGGAACGGGTTTGAGCTTGCGCTCCCAAGATTGCCCAAACATAAGTCCGAATCGAGTCGTTGAGGCCATCGGAGCTGTAATTACTGCGGTATTTCACCCAAAGGGGTCATTAAGATACTAAAAGATCCGAGGCCTTGACATCCGTAGTCCAGCTTTTGCCTCCAATCTGTAGAAGGCGAAACGGCGAACTCCTCGCAAAGCCGCTTGTAGGCCCTGGGGTCATATTTATTTGTCGTACCATGTATAGGACTCGTCCCCAGGGAGGGCGACTTTTAGCTCCTCAAACAGACGCCTCGCCGTATAATAGACATGAAAGCAATACAGGCTTGCAAGAAGGGGCTCCTCCGCTTGGAGATGGTCCTAGAATGAAACACCACATCCGGCGGTTGCGCACCAAACCTCAAAGTTCAGCTGGCACTGCCACCAGCTGAAGGGGGCGTGCTGCCAGCTGTCCCACGCCTTGTTTGCCTTAGTGACGTCCCCGGTAAACGGAGGGTTTTGATAATCGACGTAGACGTCCTGGTACTTGGCAAGGAAGTGATTTCCCTTGTCGTTGACCATTATGACTAGAATGGGCGCCCCTGCCGCTGACTCCTTATATTTGAAATGGCCGCCTGCCTGTAATTTGCCGAGCTATTAAACGTAAACCCCATTGTATCCATATCCATTTTGGTGTTGTTGTGCTGTTCAAGTTAATAATTTTATTATTATGTACATCACACTCACTGGCGTCCAAAATGATGTGCCAATCAATCTTGCCAGGACCCTGTCTGTGGGTGAGCGAGAGATTGCTCTCTGCGAGTAGACGTATTATCACTGGTGGTACAACATATGCATGGCGAAAAGCAATAATAAGGTCTCAAATAAAAAGACTGAAAAAACAATACCTGACGGGTATTATAATGTCTGTGAGTTGAACGAAAAGGTGTTTCAGCAGTTGGACGCCGAACTCACTCTAGATGAACTCTCTGGTCTACTGCAATTAACGGTAAAGCGCGGAGAAGTTATAACAATGAATCGCGAATTAGCTAATCTCTTGGGCTGTTCCGACAATACTTTCAGAGGAGCTCGTCCCCCTACCTTTATCCGTGTCTTTGACGGCTCAAAAAAGAATGAACCCCTCCAGACGTTCACTGCAGAGAAGCCACACAAGCTGGCCGTCCATCGTGAGGTCTACTTTCATCTTGCTGAATTAAGTACTTCAGACAATCTGCATAACGGTCGCCCCTCTACACTGCTTAGATCTGTCCCCGTCGAGAACGAAAAGTATGGATCTGGTAGAACTGAATCATTTCCTGTCTTACAGTACAAAAGGTTGTCGTCAGGGCCTATTTCACAGTCAACTATCTCACTTAGAGATACCAACGGGGAGATGTTACCATTCGAGTATATGAGCGCAACCCTTCATATAAGGAATGGTTGACCCAAGCGGCCCCGGTGGGATCAGAAAATGCCCTGGGATGGCTTTAGCTGATCTTGGTGATACTGAGGGGTCCGGTAAGGACGGAAAAGCAGATCAGTTGTATGCCTTCCAGCTCTCTGATGGGGTCTACAAAAGAAAAGATCTCAGCGACGTAGATACCTCACATGCCGTTCCAAAGCGGGCTCATACGCTGGCCTTCACTGGGAGCAAGATCGTTGCTTTTGCGGACCCCGTTCAACAATCTGGGTGGCTTATCGACATCAAGATAGCGTCT
The DNA here is from genome assembly GCA_963580285.1 of Lucinisca nassula. Lineage (NCBI taxonomy): Eukaryota > Metazoa > Mollusca > Bivalvia > Lucinida > Lucinidae > Lucinisca > Lucinisca nassula. The sequence goes on from OY757023.1 coordinate 91,825,557, forward strand.
CCGTACGTCGTGATTGGAAAACAGCGAAAAATCAGAAAAAATAGTGAATAGTGGCACTCGGTTGTGTTCGTATATCCCCGAGACGAAGAATTTTGTCGTTTCCGAAGATAACGTGCTGAAGACAAGCAACAACCGGCAGGGAATCCTGAAAAAAGTCTACGAATTCTTCCCAGCGGGACTCATTGGTATGGACTTAACAACATCATCAATCATCCTTGATCTAATTCTCAGAGATAGACTTGACGACTTTGTTGATGTGTTACCCCGCTTCAAACTCATATGGCCATAAACGCATGCTACAAAGAGGTTGGGGTTCACATAGTCGCAAAAAGGGGCTGCTCCTGAAGTGCAGTTCACTCTTGAAGGAATCCAACACCAAGCTGAATACCGTCATTTGGATATAAATAATATTTTTATAGACCCAGTGTCTCTCAAAAGGCTACGATTTACGCCTGGTGCGCTCACAGCAGACCAAACAATAGTCATTATTAGCCAGTAGTCTATTTAAACCCACCCAGATCGAGGGGTAGTACAAGATGGGCCTATACCCAGGACTTGAAACCGGAGATAATCACCGACTTCAGAGATTTACATCCTTTTCAATAAGTAATATTCTTTTAGAGCGAAAGGTTAGATCATATTAGTACTATGACTCTCTATCCACCACTTGATACCGGAGACAAATACCGCCTTTAGCACGTGGCCGAGGTCAAATTGCGTCTCGAAAAAGAACGAGGCTTCAGAGCCTCGCTGTACAAAAAATACAGACGTGGGGCTAAAGAAATACAGACGTGGTGCTAATGTTACTGATTGGGATTGATACCGCGCTTACTGCGACTAGCGTAGGGCTCGCTGCTTCTGGCGTCGGGCTCTTGTCAACTAACATTGCGGCGCCTGTCGCCCTTGGCCTTCAAGCCGGAGCGATTGTGTGTGGGTTGCTGGGTGTTTGCGGGAAATTTATTGGACGAAAACTCCAAACAAAAGCAAAAAAACACGACGAGATTCGTATCTTAGCTGAGTCAAAACTGAACTCAATCACGGACCGCAGTTCTATCGCGCTGAACGACGATAATACATCTGAAACAGAATTTCGCCTGTTTCTGTGTGAAATCGGCAAGTTCAATCAGATGAAAGATGAAATTCGTGGACGCCACAAACAGTCTTAGTTTATCAGAAGACGAAACAAAAGAAGTTGTTTCAACGTGCGAAAGACGAGGCGTTATTGACGGCCCGTACCAAACTGTTGGAAGAGTTGGACAAAACCGCGTCGAGTGGCATCTGAATATTTCTTGTTGGCGAGCTTAAATGAGCGCAGGCTGGTCACGACCGTCCTTTTTTATTCTCGCGAATTAGCACATAAGAGCCAAGCTCTTTTCACCAAAGACCAATTTTACCTCCATCTCCATCTGATCAGTGTCTTTTGGACGAAACTGGTACAACCAACTGGTTAGGAACGAATGGGCACCTGGCTGATAAGTGTCTTTAGGACGATATGGGTATAACTAACTGGTTAGGACTAAATATACACAACTGGCTGATCAGTGTCTTTAGGACGAAATGAGTACAACAAATTGGTTAGGACCGAATGGGCAGAACTGGCTGGCCAGTGTCTTTAGGATGAAATAGGTACAACTGACTTGTTAGAATCGAATAGGCCCCATTCGCTTGTAAGCGATCAATTACTTCAGTCAAGATTACTATTATAAAACAAATCGTCTGTTGTATTCGATCAAACATTGACAAAACTTTTCTACCTTGACTAAAGTTTTCTGTCATGACTAAAATAAAATTATCTGGTCAATAGTAAACAACATTGACAGAAAAATAAAATTTCCGTCAAGGTTTGTTTACATTGACAGCCAAAATATACTCACAAACCTCACAAACTGTCTGTTTACCTCATAAAAAAAAACAATACACTCAAAATTAATGACACTCTTTTATGGGCGAGCGACATGTTCTTTTTCTTATTAGTATTAGGCAATATCACGTGGTCCTATTGATTTCGTATTACATCTCTAAACGTGCCGAGCCGACGAATCAATACACTCAGGTGGTGGGCCATCCTAAGGTGGGCCAGGGAGGACGATCTAGAATGGGAATTTATCCTGCAGGCCCTAATCCAGGTTGGTGCTCGGGACGCGAGGGGGATAGTTTGGTGGAATTGTTTTGGGTTTGGGAGATTTAAATTGCTGAATGGAGCTCGTCTCGGTGGTAGATGTTTGGGACAAATATTTTATTCTATTGCACCCCACTCGGTGGGGCCCACCCGGGGGTGAGTGGGCCTCAGAGTATTGTGGGTGCGGGGATGAAAAAAAAAATAGTTCCAAAACCCCCAGTCTTAATACTACTGCGTGATAATACGAGGGTAGGCTGAAAAGTTCTGAGCCTGACCAAGAAGCAGGCATCGAACAGCTATGAAATTTTGTATTCATTAAATGCAAACCTTAATTACTTGATTTAACTCAAATGAGTTCAAGTTTACCTGCAATAACGTAGAAATTCTAGACTTTGAAAATTGATACTAGCACGTTTTTGAGAAAATGGACATAATCTGGCATCTTGGTGTCATCAAGTACCTCCATAAAAAGGGGTTAGCTCCTAACGACATTCATGCCGATATGGTTGCTACCTTAGGGGATGATGCTCCTTCGTATGCAACCGTGAAAAGGTGGGCAGCAAATTTTAAGATGGGCAAGGACAGCCTTGAAGATGATGACCGGTGTGGACGACCTACAACGGCAACGATTGAGGAAACCATCCGCCAAGTGCACAGGGCCGAAATGGATGACAGGCGTTTAACTGTGAATCAGTTAGCTAACACCATTGGCATCTCCCGTGAACGAGTAGAGAACATTCTACACAGTGAATTAGGAATGTCGAAGGTTTCCGCCAGATGGGTGCCACGGCTTTAGACGCCTGACCAAAAGTTGACAAGACTGAACCTGTCACAAGCCAACTTGGCTATTTTTAAAGCAGACCAAGATGGTTTTCTTGACCGTTTTGTCACTCAGGATGAGTATTGGGTTCATCACGTTGAGCCAAAGACCAAAAGACAATCCATGCAATGGAAGCACCCTGGCTCACCCCCTCCAAAGAAGGCAAAGGTCGTCTCCTCTGCAGGGAAGGTGATGGTATCAGTGTTCTGGGATGCCAAGGGCAGAACAATTAATGGGGAGTATTATACAGATCTGCTAAAACAATTGCGAAAAGCAATTAAGGCTAAACGAACCGGAAAATTGACAAAAGGGGTCTTGTTCCATCAGGACAATGCGCTTGCTCATAAATCGGTTGTCGCAATGGCTGCTGTGCATGACTGTGGCTTCAGACTTGTCGATCACCCTCCGTATTCACCTGATCTAGCCCCATCAGATTATTTCCTGTTTCCAAACATGAAAAAGCACTTGGCTGAGCAGCATTATCGGTCAGACGAGGAGGTGATAGCTGCTGTGGAGGAGTTTTTAAGGGACCAAGATGAGACCTTCTATACCACTGGGATCCAAGGACTCCAGCATCGCTGGAAGAAGTTTGTGGACAAGAAGGGAGACTATGTTGAAAAATAAGGCACTTTCAGCATAGACAAACCATTGAATCTTGGTCAGGCTCAGAACTTTTAGGCCTACCCTCGTACATAGATGATCTTACATGAGTGGTAATTTCATATGAAATATATGAAAAGAGCCCTCGGCGAGTTTCATACAATTCAAATGAAATAACCACGAGTGTAAGATTGTGTTTAGGATCTTAACTCATGGTGATTCCAAATAAAATTTGTGAAACGAGACTTCGGCGAGTTTCATTGATTTCATATGAAATGACCACGAGGGTAAGATTCTGTTTAAATTATCACAGTTTTCAATAGGATTTAATTGCCGAAAAATTTCAGAAGGAAACACAGGATTGTCACGGACGGCGTCATGACGTTATGCGACAGTTACTATGTTTTATCACACGTGTGACCATATACTTTTTATGACATGGTGTGATAAAGTGATATTCCGCTATTAAAACCATCTAAAATTAAGACTAACCCTTCATCAAAAATAATATTTAAAATATTTCAGTTATTGGTTCTTTCTTTTCGCTACACTCAATGTCCTCTTGCAAAAAATCACGTTTGAGACTTTCAAAAGTGGTTTTAAAGTCCCAAAGGTGTTCAGAATACAAAATTTTACTTTATCATATGATAGATATTGATGATATAATAACGCCATTTATCATATGACGTCGTTGAAAAGTAGTTGATAACGTCGTGTAATAAAAATCGTATGACCACACGTGTAATAACACTTTGGCGGGATTAAGCCAGTAACGTCATGACGACGTCCATGTCAACAATGCATTTATCGGGGGAAAATTGTCAAATTAAAAGGCGATAAAATCCAATTTAAGGTGGTCATATGATACACAGAATCTTACACTCGTAGTCATTTCATATGATATTTAAGAAACTCGCCAAAGGCTAGTTTCATAAATATCATATGAAATGGCCACTCGTGTAAGATCCTCTATGTAATAAATTCGATAATCCACTTGTGGATTAAATATGCAAATTAGTTAGATACGTCACGTAACTTTACATGTACGACGTTTTTAACGAAGTCGCGTGTAAAACAACCGTGAATAAAATGCGTTTTAAATGTCATAAGATAAATAGAATCTTGCATTCGTGCTCATGTATTATTGAATTTACTTAACTCGTTGAGGAGAAGGCATAAAAGGCTCGTCGAAGCCTCGCATTTTATCTCTTTTCCACAACTCGAATAATAATTCAATAATACAAGAACACTCATGCTGGATCCTCTTTGTATTGACTTGCACCGAACAGACGTTTTATTTCCTCTGTCTTTTTCCGGATTCTAATCGAAGTTCTAATAGAAGTTTTGCCAACCACGGTAACTCTGTTGGAGCGCGTCTTACTGGTTTTCAGGAGGTCGCGGGTTCGATCCTGACTGGTCGGCAATATTCGTTTGATCATGAAATGTTTTCTAAAGTCGTTCTCTCCCTTCCGTCGATTGAAGAAGGGCAGCACTGCAGTGGTTAACCGCTTATGTCTCAGTCTGTCCAAGGAAAGTGTGGCAAGGTAAATTGCCCGGCTCGTTATGACCTAAATAGTGTTAACTGGGTCATTTACCCCCACCACCCCCAAACAAAAACATATTAACAAACAAAAAAAACAATCGGTAGCTCAGTCGGATGCGTGCCTGACAGGTGATCAGGAGGACGCGGGTTCGATACCTGCCGGGGTCGGCAATATTCTTTCGTGGAGATTGATTGATCATGAAATCTTTTCTACGGTCATTCTCTCCCTTCCGCTGATTCAAGAAGGGCAGGCGAAAGAATGTGCACTGTACTGGTTAACCACTTACGTATAAGCATGCACAGGAAAAGTGTAGATAGGAAAACTGACCGGCTCAAAAATGATCTAAAATAGTTTTGACTGGGCCGTTTAACTCCAATCCAATACAAACACACAAACAAACACGCAAAACAGCCATTTTCAGTTTATTATTTTCCATTTGTACCCAGTGATTGACTCGATGGGTAAACCGCCTCCAGGACTTATGAACGGCAACATTGTATGGCTGGGTGATTACGACGAATGTTTGGCGATAGAGGCAGACCTCAATGCTACTTCCTTTTCCGGGCGATACTGTACAGCGACTGCCAGGCTATCCCAGGTTAGTGCTTAAGCCTGAAGACGCCAAGGAAAACTTCTTTTGAAAAAGTCGTCTGTTTATGGCGCCTTCTGTATCTTCTTGCAAACTTTACAACCATATTTTTGCATACCAGGCAAACAGTGTGGACCCTGATCAGACTGCTCCTCTAGGAGCAGTCTGATCTGGATCCACACTGTTTGGTGTGGACCTTGATCAGACTGCTCCTCTAGGAGCAATCTGATCTGGATCCACACTGTTTACAACTCTGACTGTTTAAGTGACCAGCAGACAACAAAGCAGACGACACTTGCTGTGATTGGAGGTTAACTATATAGTGATGAATTGTTTATCATGGCTGATTGAATCCCTTGGAGATTTCTTCCCATGGCTCCGAATAAGAAATAGTTAGGGATAGCCTTGTCAAGGCGATTCTGATGAGTACACACGGCATACATTCCACTGATTCAAGAAGGGCACTTGTGAGCTTTTGGTGCAAGACTGTGCACTGTACAGGGTAACCGCTTATGCGCATATACAGGCTTGCCTAGAAAAATGTAGTTAGGTAAACTGACCGTGTCTATATGACCAACATAGCGTTTACTGGGCCGTTTAAGTCCAGTCCAACCCCCACCCAAATATTGGAGATCGAAAAGGCTCACTAAATTACAGTCGAACTTCGATGGTTCGAACCCCTCTGGAACCATGACAATTTATTCGACACAGCGGTAGTTCGAGCTACCGAGGGTTACTGCCAAGAGGCATAACGAGATACTTTTGAACATCTTTTCGATGTTCTGTAATGAAAATGTATACTGTGTGTACTCAATAGAATCGCCTCACCGTGGCGATTCTAATGAGTACACACAGCATACATTTGCAGGATAAAAGACTAAAATCTTCTAAATTATCCTCCACTATTACTTATGAAGAGGATTTCCCTTGGGGCTCAAGAGCGAGTTCGACTCAGCCATGGTAAATGAGCCATCGGTGTTCGAGCCATCGAAGTTCTAATGTATATCTATTTTTGTCTCCTATCTTGTGTATTGATTAACTATTCAGAATCAGAATCAAGAATCAGAAATGTTACTGGTGACACGTCAAATAACATTCATTCACCAGCACCTGTGATATTGGAAGTTATTCCCTAGCTCTTACCAAAGACATAAACTCAGCTACACTATCCTCAGCACCTTCAACTGTTGAGATGATCGAATCGGGATGAGCATTCCAATAGGGAAGAATGAATCTTTGTAAATGTCAGTTCTTGCAGTAAGGTTTTGAAAAGCCAATGACTGGTGACCTCTACAGCGCCTAGCTGGGGGTACTATGGGATGCCGTTTTACTGTTTAATCCATATTTATGGATATCCATAATTCGACTGATTTATGGATATCCATAATTCGAATATATCCATATTCGAATTATGGATATCATTAATTCGAATTATGGATATCCATAAATAATTATTGAAATCCATAAATAATTATGGATATCCATGAATAATTATGGATATCTATAAATAGGGAATACATAGTAAAAAGACGCCCCATAGGGAACAAGGTCATCTGTTGGAATGCTGGCAGCACCTTTTAGACACTTGTATAATATGAGCCTACTGTCTCTTCTCCTTTTCGTTAGAGACTCCCATCTTAATTTTCCCGGTATTCGTAATCGCTTGTTACAAATTTCTTCATTGAGGATCACTCCATTGGGGTCCCAGATACAACTACCATATTCCAAGATTAGGGGAACAACTCCACAATATGCTGCCTATTTTAAATCAGGAGGACACTTAATGCGCCAACGAAAAATGCATTTAAAAATTCGTCTGTTTATGTCGCCTGATTTGTCTTCTTGCAAACTTTTCAAACATAGGTTTGCATGCTAGGCAAACAATGTGGATCCTGCCCCTAAAGTGACCATCAGACAACAACGGGGATGCCAGTTGTTATGATTTGTATCTTAAGGGGTATGGGAACACTTGGTCGATTTTTTCTGCCATTTTATCCAAGGGAGACAACTTCCGGGACTTCCTGTTCGCTTTTTACAAGTCCTGTGCCACTGAAAAAGGGGTCTATTCTTAAAGGAATAGAAGAGTTGACTCCTATTGCAGGGTTCACCTCCCCTGGGGGTGTACCCCGTCCCCTTAAGGTTGGATGCACGTCTGACTGGTGAGGAAGAAGGCGCTGGTTCGATACCTACCGGGTCGGCAACATTATGCCGTTGGAGACTGGTCATCATGTTTTTGTTTATTATCTGGGCCCCGTCAAGCGATTTTGGTACTTATCGCCTATGCGAGCAGCGAAGGTTCAGGCGAGCCTGCGCATCCGCGCAGTCTCGCCAGAACCTTCGCTGCTCGCTCATACAAGCAGTGAATCAAGAGGAACCTTCAGACAGAAAGCCATATCCCTGGCCCCTCTGAATGGCTGGGCATGCGCAGTTAAAATTTGTCATTACGGAATGCTCGAAGACAAAAATTCGCTTGGCGGGGCTCATCTTTCTCACGCTTATCCAAAAATATGCACTGTACTGGTAAACCGCTTGTATATAAGCCTGCCAAGAAAAAGTGTGCCAACTCGATATGAACAGTGTCGACTAGGCATTAATATAATGTTATTAATCAAGTAATTTCGTATTGGCCCAGGGACAGGTCCGAGGACTGCTGTATTGGCACGAGGCCGAAGGCCGAGGCCAATACAGCTGACCGTGGACCTGTACCTGGGCCAATACGAAATTACTTGATTAATGACAATTTTATTAATTGACGCAATTAAAAACTTGATTTTTGAATATTGCTTGACCTTGTGTAATATAGGATAATCAATTAATAAAACTGCAAACAAACTAGCAAACATGGTAAACCGCTTGTATATAAGCCTGCCCAGGAAAAGTGTGCCAACTCGATATGAGCAGTGTCGACTAGGCATTAACCCTTGTCCTTCTGAATATTTAATTATGTTACACCCACTACTGATTATCAGCCAATCAGATTACTTGATGCAAATTATTGCAACAAATTCATAAACTGGATGGCAAACAATGAAGATCCTGATCAGATGGCTTCTTCAGAAGTCATCTGATCTGGATCTACATTGTTTCAAAGATAAGGCATATCCGGGCTCAGCAGGACAAGGGTTAAAACTGCAAACAAACTAGCAAAGAATCTACAGAGAAAATGCAAAGTAAATTGGCCATATGACATACTCACAGTCATTTCATATAAAATTTCTGAAACTCGCCAAAGGCTCGTTTTCATATTTTTCATATGAAATGATCACTGGATTATGAAACTGTTTATAACACATATATCTTCTGTTTCTTTGAACAGTTCTCTGTGTTAGGTAGTGCGGCGTCTTTAAGTATTGGACTTTGTGTGCCCAGTACGTGTGACGACAACGACACCACGGCCTTACTAAATACATGTAAGTACTTTAAACGTATGGCAGTCAAATTCATTTACCGCCCCACCCTCCCCCTATATCAGTCTACTACAGTAAAACCGACATCAGTTGTCAGTTTGGTATTGTCAATATTATTGTAAATAAAGGTTATTTTTAAATTTATCTACGCAATTATATGTTATTTTTGGATGATCTAATGTTATTTTTGGTGACTCCCTATTAATGTGATGGTATCAGGCTAAAAAATACCATACCTGCACTGTATCGACGCTAGCCAAGTGGTAAAGTCACGGGCCTGTAGAGCTGAAGTATGCGGGTTCGAATCCCGCTGGGGATGTTTTTTCTTTAACATTTTTTTTTCGCGCCAAAAGCAAAAAATCCTCGATTTTCTCGTGAAGCATGCATTGTTTGTGCTGATATAAATTTTTACTGAACATTCCTTAGTTCATACTCGGTTGCCCTGCCGCGAACATGTCTTCAAAAAAGCATCTAAATGCCGAAAGCAAAGCCATGGCATTGAACATTTTGAAAATTTGCAAAGAAGAAAATCATTCACGAAAAAATAATAATACAAAAATAATAAACAGAATTGAAAATTAAAAAAGAAATAATAAAAATGTAAATTCTGAAACTATTTTATAAAAAAAAAATCATCAAGAAAAAAATAAAACATGCTTTTAATAGCTTTATGAAAAAAGGTTGTCTGCGAGGATCGAACCCTGCGACCCTCAGGAAAGTAAACCGGTTATTTAAGTTGCGCTACGCAACTGATTACATTGAGACTGCAAAATTAAGTGCTTTTGTGTTAGAATATAACCCGTTACGTACCTGTGGAAAACACCGTTGTTTGTTATGATTTATAAATAGACGAGTATTTATCAACATTGAAACCATAACACCGACATATTATAGTTTATCAACGACCTTTGAGAGTTCAAAGTTTAAGCGTGACGAGTCGATTCCATTTTTTAGGGGAAGCAGGTTTCGGATAACTTTTTTTCTCGGGATTTTAAAGATATAAATCAATGTTTGAAATTTTTTACCTAGAAGTCATGGTCCAGTGGTTAATGCGATGTCCTGCGAGTCACACTAGAAATTGTTTTTTGGCGAGGGTTCGAGTCCCAGTGGCACGTTTTTTTTTTATATTTAATGTTTCATTTTTATTTTATTTTTTTTATGTTTGAAGTTATTTTCTTTTTTTTTATGTTTACATCCTTAATATTTTATTTCCTTTGTTTTATATTCAACAATTATATTTTTATGTCATTGTAAATCTTTTGGATGCCGGCCTCGGTAGTTCAGTCGGATGCGCGTATGACTGGTGGTCAATAGGACTCGGGGGCTCGATACCTGCCGGGGTCAGCAACATTCTTTCCCATGGAGATTAATCATGAAATCTTTTCGATGGCCATTCCTTCCCTTCCGATGATTCAAGAAGGGCAGTTGGTAGTTTCTGGGGGATAGAATGTGCACTGTACTGGTTAACCGCTTACGTATAAGCTTGTCCAGGATAAGTGTGGATAAGTAAACTGACCGGCTCAAAAATGACATAAATAGTGATGCCTGGGCCGTAAAAGCCCAATACAAACAAACGAAACTCTTTCAGATTCATTTCAACAGCGCATTTGCCTTCACTGACGGCTGTGAACGTACGTTCAATCATAGTAACATTTTTTATAATACCTCTTGAATCCGAGCTACAACGATTCGCTTGTGCTCGTTCCATCCTTTCAATAAAATGAATATGCATCTAATGTGATGGCACCGCCCATTGGGGATTGGAGAAATAGTTCGAGCTGCACGATGCTTTCAAGCGGATCTGAAACTAACGACACATGAGCAATGGTAAACCGCTTATTAAGTCCGAGCCTGCCCAGGCAAAGTGGTGCGGGCTGGACCGTCCATATTTATTGAACCCGTTTAGTTTTATTGGGTCGCAGGGCTTGAGATGTCATTTCATCCCAATGTCGGGTAAAAACCCCACAAAACTGGAAGCAACTTCTCCAAACTTGACGGGGACAATAAACCTCAATCAATCGATCAAACAAACAAACAAACATCTCCTGTGCTCCAATTTTATAGGTACGAAAAAATGTTAAGAAAAAGAAAAAAAAACAAAACAAAAAAAAAACATCTGCCTAAGATTCGAACCCTAGATCTCCAAGATGGGAGAAGTGTTACTAGACTGTCTCGACTGGTCGACAATCTGGTTAAACAGCGCGCAAGTTTAAGAATATGACGGTAACTATCGCCCAGTGTAAAAAATACCCACTGCAGGCGACATACCTAAAACACGGACGAGTCCAAAATTAAAAGTGCAGTCACGTCTCACTGCGTTTTGAAAGACTATACGGCAGGGTACCTGTATTAACTCATATATGCCTAGTGGCCCTTTTCGGGAACATTTGCAAACAGTGCAGCCGCAGAACGCGGCGTCTGATATGAGTTTACACTATTTGCTTAAAGAACATTCAATTTTATAAAATTTGCCACAATCAAAAACAAACGTGACACCCCTATAACTGGAAACAGCCAACTCCAAATTTATTAGGGGGGATCATTTGTCATATATGGGTTAAAGGAAATAATGTGCTCCTGTTTAGCGAATTCTTTACTATAAGAGTAATCCCATTTTCTGAGGGTTGGGTGGACAGGAGTCCTGAGCATGGAACACAAATGAGGTGCGTTCTCCAACGCGGGCAGGCTTGTGATACAGTCTGAGAGGTATAACATTGGGTACTGAATCCTTTGCGCAAGCGTGAAGGGAATGGAGATTCGGCCTCAGCTGAATCGGCGAAGAAAATAGTTTGCTACGGGTATTAACTACCTTCCACAGAACTATACTCAGATTCAATGAAAACGCACCACTAGTACTATACCTCAAATTTAATTTGATTCACGTTTAATGAATTATCACTAACTTGTTCACAGACTCACTACAGAGTTACAGCTTTTCACTGGATACCGAGATACGGAGACTCGTCCACACACCCGAAAAATTAAAATCACATATCCTAATACCGGGTATGTCCAACATTAGCATTAAGTGTTGATTGGCATCGACACCTTATGCATCGAATTAAACGCTATATCTGGTCTTTTGTGATGTTGTCCCATTCTTCCTGTAACGCCTTGATGACGTCGGCTGTATTCACGTTTTCCAAGCTGGTCCCAAAGGTGCTCAACTGGGTTTAAATCCGGCGAAAACGCAGACCAAGGAAGAACTTGCACACCATTTTGATTGAAAAAGTCCATGGTTGGCCTCGCAGAATGAGCAGGTGCATTGTCCTGTTGGAAAAGCGTAACGTCACCATTATTGCGTAAAAAAGGTACCACCTCAGGCTCTAAAATTTCATCGATGTACCAAGAAGCCTCCGTGGTGCAGTGGTTACGCTACTCGCCTTGTAAACCAGGGATCGCAGGATCGATCCCGGGCTTCTCCAGACTTTCGGATGAGTCCTTAAACCGAGGTCCCGTCTCCGTATGACCTAAGCTGTTGGTGGGACGTAAAACTCGAACACTCACTCACTCATCGATGTACCGACTCACTGAGGCGGTTCTGACGAGCACCCAAGACCTATGTTTGTAGTATATATGAGAAAAATATCACAAATGTTCACCAGAAAAAAATACCTTTTTTGAGGTATGAAAATGCATTATATCTCACGGATGTGTTATCGTAATGGAATCCGGACCTTCTAATGGCAGTGAAGAAAGTGCCCAAAATATCGTGATAACGAAAATTTTGCAACTTTTGCATTTTGCACGTGCACAGGCACATCATGAAAAGCACGCAGTATTCGTGTCAAACAAACTCAGGCTTCGGTGACAACTTTACAATACCGTATTTATCAAATGAAGAAAGTCATTTTTACCTTAAACTAAATATATCGAAATTCTAAAAGTTTTGCGTTTTCATTTGATATGAGTATACGAGGGTAGGCTGAAAAGTTCTGAGCCTGACCAAGATCCAATGGTTTTGCCCATGTTGAAAGTGCCTTATTTTTCAACATAGTCTCCCTTCCTGTCCACACACTTCCTCCAGCGATGCTGGAGTCCTTGGATCCCAGTGGTATAGAAGGTCTCGTGTTGGTCCCTGAAAAACTCCTCCACAGCAGCTATCACCTCTTCGTCTGACCGATAATGCTGCCCAGCCAAGTGCTTTTTCATGTTTTGAAACAGGAATAATCTGATGGAGCTAGATCAAGTGAATACGGAGGGTGATCGACAAGTGTGAAGCCACAGTCATGCACAGCAGCCATTGCGACAACCGATTTATGAGCAGGCGCATTGTCCTAATGGAACAAGATCCCTTTTGTCAATTTTCCGGGTCGTTTAGCCTTAATTGCTTTTCGCATTTGTTTTAGCAGATCTGCATAATACTCCCCATTAATTGTTCTGCCCTTTTGAAGGTAATCTATGAATATTATACCCCTGGCATCCCAGAACACTGATGCCATCACCTTCCCTGCAGAGGAAACGACCTTTGCCTTCTTTGGAGGGGGTGAGCCAGGGTGCTTCCATTGCATGGATTGTCTTTTGGTCTCTAGCTCAAAGTGATGAACCCAACATTCATCCTGAGTGACGAAACGGTCAAGAAAACCATCTTGGTCTGCTTCAAAAATAGCCAAGTTGGCTTGAGCCAGGTTCAGTCTGGTCAGCCGTCAAAAGCCGTGGCACCCATCTGGCGGAAACCTTCGACATTCCTAATTTACTGTGTAGAATGTTCTCTACTCGTTCACGGGAGATGCCTACAGTGTTAGCTAACTGATTCACAGTTAAACGCCTGTCATCCATCACGGCCCTGTGCACTTGGCTGATGGTTTCCTCAGTTGTTGCCGTTGTGGGTCGTCCACACCAGTCATCATCTTCAAGGCTGTCCTTGCCCATCTTAAAATTTGCTGCCCACCTTTTCACGGTTGCATACGAAGGAGCATCATCCCCTAATGTAGCAACCATATCGGCATGAATGTCCTTAGGAGCTAACCCCTTTTTATGGAGGTACTTGATGACACCACGATGCCAGATTTTGTCCATTTTCTCAAAAACGTGCTAGTATCAATTTTCAAAGTCTAGAATTTCTACGTTATTGCAGGTAAACTTGAACTCATTTGAGTCATATCAAGTAATAAAGGTTTGGATTTAATGAATACAAAATTTCATGGCTGTTCGATGCCTGCTTCTTGGCCAGGCTCAGAACTTTTCAGCCTACCCTCGTATTTGCCAGTCTAAGGTAGCCATCTTGAAACAGCGTGAGCCAACTATTTTTTTAGCTCACAGGAGAGCTTATACACTGCTCAAAACAATTATAGGAGCAAAGCTGTTGGATAATGATGATGAAATAACGATAACTTTACCTGCAACATGTTAATCAACCAGTTCACAAGTCACGGCTTGTAACCTGTTAAGGAAGAATTTGCATAAATGTTTGAGAAATCGCCATGTTTACGTCAGATTGTTTCAAATGTCATAGACATGTGCAAATCAGTCGCTTTTTTCCTGTCAGTAATGTGTATGATCACTTTGAGCTGCACAATACGCCTGGCATCGCCGAGGCATGTTACGAACCAAATTTTGAACAGTTTGTATAGCTAGTGTTTCCCAATCATGTCTAAGGATGTTTGTGAGTTCTTGAATAGTCATTGGTGGATGATCGCCCTGTGAGATACGTCTGTAAAGAATGTCCAACACATGTTCTATTGGTGTCAGGAGAACGTGCCGACCAGTCCATTACTTCAATTGTCTCACGGTTAAGGTAATCCATGCACACTCTAACAGTATGGGGGCGCGCATTATCCTGCGTCAGAATGAAATTGTCAACGTTTGCCCCAGCGAAAGGCCTCACAATAGGATCTAGAATTTTATCTCGATACCGTAATGCAGCCAATGTACCTACGTTTATCACGTACAAGCCCGTTCGGCTTTAATAAGAAACTCCACCCCATACCATCACTGACCCCCTCCATATCTGTTTGTTTCCACAATGTTGCAGTCCTCGTATTGTTCTTCGGGTCATCTCCAGACTCGAACAGGTCGATCACATGCCTCAGATGAAATCTGCTTTCATCCGTGAAGAGAACTGTTCACCAGTCTTGCAGTCGCCACTTCTGATGTTCTTGAGCAAACTATATTGCCGTGCACGATGTTGCCTAGTGAGAATAGGCCCACTTGCCGGACGTCAGGCCCTCAGCTCACCTTCATGTAACATGTTACGTATTGTTTGATCGGATATCCTTTGACAAATTGCATGCTGGAAATCGATATGTAGCCTTCTGGCCGTGTACTGGCGATTTCGTAGCGCTAGATTTCGAACTTCCCTTTGTGACGTCATGCGGTGTCGGCCTTGCCCTTCTCGTCTAGTAAACTCGCCCATCTCCTGGGAGCATATATATAGCCTGGCAACAACTCTTCTCGATACATCAAAGCGTTCAGCAAAGATCTTTTGTGTGTACCCACTTTCAAGCAAAGCGACAGCTTGAGCGACCTCATTTTCTTCGAAGAACCGCCTAACACCACATGAAGTCACTACGGAACCCAAAATAACGTATAACCGAAGGATTGGCAAGTTTCTGACCCAAACTCGTAGAAGCCTCCGTGGTACAGTGGATAGACTACTCGCCTTGTAAACCAGGGATCGCAGGATCGATCCCGGGCTTCTCCAGACTTTTAGATGAGTCTTTAAACCGAGGTCCCGTCTCCGTATGATCTTAGCTGTTGGTGGGACGTAAAATTCAAACACTCACTCACTCACTGACCCAAACTCAAATTTTGAACAGAGCGCCCCATACGGTATATGGGTATCCATGATGTAGCGCACATTCTTGCTTTGTGCGTGAACCTTGCTTCTTGACGCTTGCATGAACATTGTTAAGTGATGTCACTTTAAGATAGTGCCTTTTCTTTGAGTTTGAAATTTGCCAAGCGGTGGTGTTATACAGGCATAAAAGTTTGCTCCATTAATTGTTTTGAGCAGTGTAGTATAAAATTAATAATACTAATACTACTAATAATAATAAGAATAAGAATCAACCTTATTTATAGAGGGTAACCCATTAAATACTAGAACTAATCTTCCATGTGGTCGTCTTTTTCCTTGGAAGGAACTAGTACTAAGCAATGTGGATAAAGTTTCTTGCTCAAGGAAACAACATGTGGCGCTTGCGAGAATCGAACCGGCTACCTCTCGATCTCAAATCCGATGCTTTACCACTGCACCACATCGCTCCACAACGTATAGGCAGTGGTCCGTCGTCTTCGTCGTCTGCGTCGTCAACATTTATAAACAACATCTCCTCTGAAACTATTTGGCCAATTTAAATCAAATTGCATGTGAAGCCTCTATTGGAAGGCGGAACGAAAGTTTGTTCGTGAGGACTGATTCACATGACCAATATGGCCGCCATGCCCACATATGGTAAAAACCTTTAAAATCTTCTCAGAAACCGAATTGCCGAAAGCCTTGAAATTTGGTATGCAGCATCGGGGACTCGGGTCCCACCAACTATGTTCAAATGATGACCTTTGATTGACCTTGACTTGTTTTAAGGCAAGGTCAAATTTGGTTACTTTGACATTTGTATGGAAAAAAGGCAAAACAGTGGCTTTTTTGATTGCATGATGGCTTGTGGCATCAGAAATGATATTTGCAATCAGCTGAATCCAGGTTTATCATTTCTAAAGGTCAAGGACATTTACTGACCTTTGTCCTGGATGACTCAGATTAAGTATTTTTAACTTCTTCACTTATACTGCTGGTTTGATTGAAGTCAGATTACTATTGGAGCCTCTATGGGAAGTGGGCAACGAAAATCTGTTCGTAAAGACTGGGTCCTATAAACTAATATGGCCGCCATGCTCATATATGGTAAAAACCTTTAAAAGTCTTCTTCTCAGGAACCGAATGACCGATGACCCTGAAAATTCGTATGCAGCATCGGGTACTCGGGCCCTACCAAGTTTGTTTAAACGATAACCTCTGGTTGACCCTGACATGTTTTACGGCAAGGTCTAATTTGGTCACTTAGATAGTTGTATGTGAAAAAGGCAAAACAGTGGATTTTGTGATTTCATGGTAGCTTGTGACATCAGAAATGATATTGGCAATCAGCTGAATCCAAGTTTATCAATTCCAAAGGTCAATGTCGTTTACTGACCTTTGTCCTTGAATGTTCAGATTAAGTATTTTTATCTTCTTCACTTAAACTGCTGGGTTTATAGAAACCAAATTACATGTGGTGTCTCTTTAGGAAGTGGGGAGCGAAACTTTGTTCGTAAGGACTGGGTCACATGACCAATATAGCCGCTGTGCCCATATATGGTAAAAACATTTAAATTTTTTCTTCTCAAGAACCAAATATCCCATGACCTTGAAACTTTGCATGCAGCATCGGAGACTCAGACCCCACAAGTTTGTTCAAATGCTGAGCTTTGGTTGACCATGACCTTTTTATGGCAAGGTCAAATTTGTAACTTAGAGATTTGAATGGGAAAAGGGCAAAACAATGGATATTTCTGATTGCCTGGCAGCCCTTGGCAGCCGAAATGATATTTGCAGTCAGCTGAATGGAAGTTTATCAATTCCAAAGGTCAAGGTCATTTATTGACCTTTATCCTGGATGCCTCAGATTCAGTTTTTATCTACTTCTCCACTAAAACTGGTGGGTTGGTTGAAACCAAATTACATGTGGAGCCTCTAAGGGTATGGGGAATGAAATTTGTTCGAATGGACTGGGTCACATGACCAGTATGGCCGCCATGCTCATATATGGTAAAAAAACTTTATTTTTTTTTCTCAGGAACCAAATGGCAAATGATCTTGCAATAAATTTGGTATGTAGCATCGGGGACTTTTGTTCAAATGATGACCTTTGATTGACCTCGACCTGTTTAACATCTAGGTCAAATTTGGTCACTTAGACATTTGCATGGAAATTGCAATCATCTGAATGGAAGTTAATCGATTCAAAGGTCAAGGTTAGAAGCTTCCTTGGTGTAGTGGTTACGCTTCTCGCCTTGTAAACCAGGAATCGCAGGATCGATCCCGGGATTCTCAAGACTTTCGGATGAGTCTTTAAACCGAGGTCCCGTCTCCGTATGACCTTAGCTGCTGGTGGGAAGAAAAACTCAAACACTCACTCACTCAAAGGTCAAGGTCATTACTTACCTTTGTCTTGGATGGCTCAGATTCCATATTTCTATCATCTTATGCACAAACACTGTTGTGTTGATTGAAACCATATTACGTGAAAAGCCTCTATGGGATGAGGCAATAAAAATTTGTTCATGGGATTGTTGTCACATGACCAAGATGGGCGCCATGCCGGTATTTAGTATAAACCACATGGCCTCTGGTGAGCATAGTGGCCCATGGGCCTCTTGCTTTTTGTTTTTGTTTGTTTGTCCAAGCGCTCAAGCGAACGCTCGCATTGTTGAACGCACCACTGTTGTCTCCCTTGCAAAATGGTGGAAACGTTTCCGTTGTATCAATCCCACTTAAGATGTTAAGATTAATTGTTTACAATATGGCATATGCGACCAGCAACGAATTCGTCTGGCGCATCTATGAAAGCTGATCTTGGCTTTGTAGTGCACGGTTGCCTATTGATCCATAACTGACAGAAGTCTCCGTTATATACTGGATAAACTACTCTCCTCATGAATCAGGATCGTAGGTTCGATTCCGGGCCTCCCCAAACTTTCGTAATAGTCTTTATACCTTGGTCCGTCTCCATATGACCTTAGTTGTCGGTGGAACGTACAACCGAAACACACTTACCCCATAAGCGATTTATACCACATACGAAGACTGATCATGGTGGATTTCAGGAAAGACTTTGATTTAGTAGATTATACACTCTTGCTAAAAAGAGACCCAGGCATTATAAAATATCAGTATGGTTTCCTCTTATCTGTTAAACAGAAAAAAAAAGTTTTCATCAACAACTGAAACAATCATTTGTGGTGTACCTCAAGGCACAGTTTTGGGATCTTTTTATTTTTAATGTTCAAAAATGATTAGCCACTTTTCACCAATCTTTATGCAGATGATACGACAATATTCCAGATCAGCAACTCGCAGCATGATGTCCAGATGGCTTTACAAAAACTTTCTATTTGTTTTAAACTTATTGGAATGCTTTTAAATACTGAGAAAAAAACTCTCCCACACACACACACACACACACACACACACACACACACACACACACACACACACACACACACACACACACACATACACACACATACTTGTAAAGTGAACAGATCGGGGAAGTCTGCCTGTAACCTACCAAACGCGGAGGTAGCTTTGCTTCGGTATTTTTGGCAAAAAATGATATATTTAGCATAAAATAGATTTGTTCAATTAGAATTTGAATTTTTATCATGAAAACTCTCCTATATTAAAAAACTGTTGAAATGTGAATTTTTACTACCAAAGCGGGGAAACACCCATTTTTATACACAATTGTGAAATGTTTACTACAAAACGGGGTACCTACAAACTGGGGATACACAATCCGAACACACAGCAAAACGAGGAGAATTATTAACACAATTTAAATTCAGACAAGATCAAATTATTCCTCCTTAAAAATGCTAGACATGTACGTGGGTATGCAATCCATCTAGTTCTCAGACTAGGTTGGAAGTTCATGTTGCGCCCCAAATTATACATATACATTAATCGCTTTAATTGCTCTCTTCAGATTGCAAATGATCAGGCTGATCAACGTTTTGCTTGCATGTCACCCATGGCATTACTGAAAGGCTATACGTACAAGAAAAATATTAAAAAAGAAAGTTTTTATCGAATCGGGGATGCACAATTTGAATCCACACACCGAAACGAGGAGTTATGAAGATACACACCCAAACGAGGAGATCATTAAACACATTTTGATTTGTTTGTTTGATTTGAGGTTTAACGTCCCCGTCAACACTGTAAAGGTCATTTTGGAGACGTCGCTTCCAATTTTGTGGGACTTTTACCCGACATTGAGATGAAATGACATCTCAAGCCCTGTCGCCCAATGAAACCAATAGGGTTTATTAGCACGCACCGCGGTTCCTGGACGGGCTTAGATCCTCTAAGCGGTTAACCAGTACTAGTGTGCGGGCCGGATTCAGCTCTGCGTGGAAGCATCGTGAAGCCCATATATTTCTTCAAGCCCCTATGGGCGGGGGCGGAAACACATTTTAAATATGCACAGCCAAATGCGGAGTTAGTATTTTTGCATTGGTAACACTTATATTTAAAAAAAAAATGGCATGATTTCAATTATGTGAGTAAAAATCTTATATACCTACTTAAGAATGCTTGAAGCATACATAACTCATAAAAATAAAACTAACTTTTTTCTTGAAAATTTGCAACAACGAAGTAATGCATATTATCATATGACGTCGCGTCTGAAAATGTAATAACGTCATGTATTGAATTCGGTTGTTATTCACTAGTGGGTTTAATATGCAAACTACTTAGATATGTCGTACGACGTCCTTAACAACGTCGCGATTACACGTACTTGTGGTGGAATATTATTTTTGTGTGTTCCTTAAAAAAACACACACGTAAAAATGCGTTTTAAGTGTCATATGTAACACGAGTCTGGCATTCGTGTTAATGTATTATTAAACCTTTTAAACTCGTTAAGGAGAAGGGATAAAATGCTCGGCACAGCCTCGCATTTAATAACTTTAACAATACACGAACACTCACGTGATTCGCTGTTTGTCTTACAGGTGTGTCTACTTGATGCAGATCATATTACAATGTGCATGTACCCGTTCCGCAATGAATAAAAATGTTCAGCAATATATTCACATGTATATGCTATAGTAGTTAAAACCCCGGCTATCACATTGTTTATGTTGTTACGCGTTATTTTTGCATGTGCATAGATTGTTTTCCCTATTTCTGCTTAAAACATAGATATCAGGTTCTATTCAGAGCATTCTTATTTAGAGGCTCTAAAGAGCACAAAAATCTGCTTGAAGCATGAAACGCAAAGATATCACTTTTACTCCTGTGCAATGTGTCACATAACACAGACAATGCTAATATGTGCATGAAACCGCACCTAGCATAGGAATATACATACATTGTACCTAACATTACATTAACATATAAATGTAGTTAAACCCCATTAACCACACTTCATGTGGAAAAGGTGATGTTTGCATGGTGTTTATAATATTATTCCTAATTCTGTTTAAAACCTAGATATCGAGTACTCATTAGAGTTACTTTTTAATGCGCATTCAACATGCACAACTCTCCAATCTTTGAAGCATAAATAACATTGTGTTTCGCATAAATGAACATATTAAAATTAACATGACATGGTAGTTAAAACCCCGGTAAATTATACTTCATGTAGTAAAAAGCGATGTTTATATGGGTATATATAATTGTCCCTATTTCTGCTTAAAACATACGTAACTTGCATAAAAATCTCTGCTTGAAGTATAAATCACAAACATAACACTTCATTTTTCTGAAAAAAAAAAACTCTCAGGAGAAAAACCCTCAATGTTACAACAGTGAAATGATACGTGCCGCCCAATAAGGAAGACTATGTACACATGTACATGAGATGCTGCACAGAATCATAAAATGTAACAATACATTAACATGTCACCGTAGTTTTAACACCGGTAAACCCCACTTCAGGTAGTAACCTCTTTATGTAAAAAAGTATTGATTGCAGGGTAGGAAATATTTTCCTATTTTATCTAAAACACATAGATGAGTTAAAATCATAAATAATCACACTGCCAAAAGTCCAGCAATGAAATAAAACAGCGTTAACGCAAAACAATGTTTACATGTACCTGAGAATGCGCAAAGAATTATACATACCTAGAATACATTAACATATTAATGTAGATCTAGTTAAAACTGCAGTAAATCCCATTTTATGCATTAAAACGTGATATTTGTTCCTATTTCTGCTTAAAACATTGATATCGGGTAGTATAAACTCCTATTCAAGCGGTTATAGCGTACCAAAAATCTGTGTCTGAAGGATAAACCAGAAAAATAACACTCTTCTTCTTCTTCTATTTCTTCTTCTTTTTCTTCTTCTTCAACGGTGAAAACCGACAGAATATAATAACTGCAATGCTGAGCAAAAAAAAAAGTTTAAATCCCATCGGCCTGACCAGGTATGCAGAGAATCAGGCAACAACCGACATCATTTAATACAAGTTTGGTGTAAACAATATTTATTAACTTCTTATGAAGTACAAGAATACAATTACACGTTGTATGAAAAAAGTTCCGCAGGATTTGAAAACAAGCATAAATGCTTATACTAATCATCTCCTGTATACAAGTTTAGGTAAGTCTTAGGGCCTCTTAAGGCATGAGCCGTTATAGACTCAGAGACCCAACCCGCCGGCTTGCAATTAAAAAAAGAAGCAAAGTTATCTAAGGGTAGCTGATGAGACCTTATTGGCCGAAACTAGCTATTCTGGTCAGAAAAACTTGTATATTCCATACTTTTCAGTTCTACAGTTATTTACGAACATGAAATCATTGCAAGCTTATATATTTATGAATTTATATACTCAGACACCATACAATTCTGGTTCCGACAGGCCTTGTTCCAGAAAAGATTCAAGTCCCACATTGAATTCTGAAACTAAATCGAAATGGCGTCTATAAAACTAAGAAAAGACTTGCGAAGTTTATGATATCAATTACCCTGGTTAAGAAGTTAAGCAGTTAAAATTCTTACGAGTGTTGATGTCAGTCAGTTACAAGACTAGACATTTTGGCAAACCGAATTACAGTGTAATTTTGATTATTAAGCTCCATCTGATGCCACAAGAGCAACATCACCATCCACGAACGGAACATTTATTTCAAAATACAGTCGACTCTCGTTATCTCAAACTCCAAGGGACTGGAATTGGTTTGCGATAACAGTAGTTTGAGATAAAAGGAGTGGAAATCTAAGGGACATATAGCAAAACTAACATAACAGTGCACAAAATTTAGTTTGACTTAAGCCACTTTGAGATATCAGAGTTTGAGATAACGAGAGTGTACTGTAATCGTTTATATCGGAAATTTTGCATGAAACAAACCCATCGAAAGTAGAGAAAAAATGTAAATACAAAGACGTGATTTAGGTATCGGAAGAACTAGCTGTCTTCAGCTGAAGTTCGACTGATCAAGCCATCGAAAAATGCATTTCTTACCTTACATGTAAGATGGAGGGAATCTCATTTCAATTAAATCAGTAAGTTCTTTAAAAAAATTATGAGGTACAGTGTTTTAAAGCGCTGGAAATTCATACGTTGACCGACTACCTGCCCGAAAACATCCGGATTTTAATTTATTTAAACCTCATTAGGAATTTTAGCAGACCGAAATAGAGCATCAAGACAAACATTCTGGTACAGTTTCATGAATAGTCATTCAAAACCTGTGGCCTGTAGATTGTGAACAAGGTTTTAAAGCACTCTGATCCAACATGTCTTATATTCAAATTTGACCGAGATATCATCATGACAAGCATTACGATAACGTCTAATGTCAACTGAAGCAAACGTATGGTCTGTAGAGGGTGAACAATGTTTTACAGAAATTTCACCTAGTTTTTAACCGGACAAGACCTATCGAACTTGTCCTTATATCATCAGGATAAACATTTTGGCAAAGTTTCGTGGTAACTGTAGTACAGCTGTAGGCTATTTTTGTTTGTTTGAGTTAGAGTTTTACGGCCCAGTTAACACTATTAAGGTCACTTTTGAGCCGATCAGTTTATCCATTCTTTTCCTGGGTAGGCTTATACGTTGCCGGTTAACAAGCATTCATTCACCAGAAACTGACCACTGCCCTTCTTGAATCAGCGGAAGAAAGTGAATGAACCGTAGAAAAAATTCATGATCAATCTCCACGAAAGAATGTTGCCGACCATGGCATGTATCGAACCCGCGGGCCCCCTGATCACCAGACAGAGCTACGGAGGCCAGCACAACTGTAGGCTGTAGCGGATGAAAAACGTAAGGTTGACGGCGGTCGACGCACCACTCCCTTACCACGGACACAAGGTGATAGCTATAGCTCACTTGTGCACTTCGTGCTCATGTGAGCCAAAATATGATATGGCAATAGTAAATGTTAATTATTATATAATATCTTATTTCAAAAGAAATATTGATAGATCTAGTAGAGATTCGGATAAAGAACATTACAATAAGGGGAATTTCTCATTAAACAACAACTGCAGCACTACTACTACTACAACACCATCTTCTAAATATTAATGTTAAAGAGGCAGAAATAAGAAAACAAAAGCGACCGGTACAGAGGCTTTAAAAGCTTTACAATAACATTCTCGTGCGCTAAAATGGCGTTTGACATGTCTTGAAACCAGCATTTTTCACAGGATGTTTTATTTTCTTTCTTTTTTTCTGTTCACGCCATCGCCAAAACAAGCCTATATAATTTTACCCCCATTAAACCGCTAGTAAAACTAGCGTTTATAGGGGTTTACAATAGTGTTCGTATCTTTGCCCAAAAACAGATATATAGGCCAACCGCACTACCTGACAAAGGCCGTCGAATAACTGCACGCTATAATCGGTAGTGACCTATAATAACATTGTTACTGGCCTATAATACGTCTAGTGACCGTTTATAGACCAGACCTACTTTTAAGGTCCATAATTTGCAAATGTAAACAATAACATGCAACCTTTTATAGACGGGAAAACAACGAAACTGCAAGTTAAAATTCTTTGCAATATCTATTTAAACATATTTCCAGCTAGATTCTTACCTTCTCGAGCATTCCATGGTCTGTTGGAATATAGTAAATACATGGTTAGTGTCTTAAATAATAAAAAGACACTAATCATGTATTTAGTTTATACCGCAATTCAAAACTATCAACGGTTTTACAATAATTTAGCAAATTTAAGCAAAAAAAGACAGCAGACAGTGTTGCATGTTAAACGACATTCAGTGTCATGGCGCGCACACGTAGTATAATGTGACGTCAAATAGCCCGAAATTTCTGCCGTCACCACGCCACAGGGACGCAGGAAACAACATGGACGCTCGAATTAAAGTTTCTCAACGCTTTACAGTCTGTATGAAAATCTGCAAATAAATAGTTTATTTTAGTTTTAGAAATTATTTTCGAGGTTGAGACGCAACCACATTACCAGTGCGCAATCATTCCAGCGGACCATTCAAACCAGGAAAGCCCGAGAAACTAAGAATTCAGCTGAATTTTTTGAAAAACTGTTTGAATAAATATTGTAAAGATTATAACTTGCAGTTTTGTTGTTTTCTCGTGTATAAAAGTTTGTATGTTATTGTTTACGCTTGCACGTTAGGGACCTGAAAAGTAGGTCCGGTCTATTAACGGTCACTAGGCGTATTATAGATCAGTAGAAGGTATCTTAGGTCACTGCCGATTATAGAGAGCTGTTATTCTTGCATAAATATCTATGCGCATGGTTGTTTGAAGCCATTGTCAAATGGACCGAAATCCGTGCTCAAACAGCAAAACCCATGTTCAAATCATGAAATTCGCGTGCTGTCTGAACATGGATTTTGAGCTTTTGATATCACAAGACGGGCATTGCTTTGTTTACGTTACGTTGAGCGACGTAACCTTATCGCCCCGAATGTAGCGTTTTAGGGTTCTACGATGACGTCGGATGGTTACTGCGTAACAACGTCATTGTAAACAACATTCTGAACTGTCCGCCATGTTGGTTCGCCGGTCGCATTTGAAGAATTTATATGGAGTTTATATGGAACTTTTGGGCGTTTTCGTCAAAATTTGCTGTCGGAATCGTAAGTTATGCAAGAACAGCGATCAACCATGGTTATTCCATTGCATTAACATTTGCCGGGTCCCTCGGAAGATAATTGAACATTCGGCCTGGCGGCCTCATGTTCAAACAGCTTCCTCGGGATCCGGCGAATGTTAATGCATGGAAAATCATGGTTGATCCCTATATTCGACCCCGTTTATTAGGTTAGGTTAGGAATGTCTGATTGCGGTATAAAATGGCAGACTGCTACTGCGGTTCTGTCTGAACCTCGAAAATAGGTTCTAAAACTAAAATAAACTATTTATTTGCAGATTTATATACAGGATGTAAAGCTCTGAGAAACTTTAATTCAAGCGTCCATGTTTCTTACGTCTTCGTGGCACGGTGACGTCAGAAACTTTGCAATCTTTGACGTCACGGTTTACTACATGTACGTATGCGCGCCATGGCACCAAAGTCCTTTATTATGCCATACTGTCTGTTGTCTTTTTAGGGTAAATTTGCTAAAGTACTGCAAAGCCCCTTGATTGTTTTGAATTGCGGTATAAGCTAAATGCATGATAAGTGTCTTTAATAATAAGATATAATTGGTTCGCCGCAACAATTTTATAGGGGCTCGCTGAAGCTCGCCACTTTTAAATTGTCTAAGGCTCACATATTATATTTATTATTAAAGGCACTAACCATGTATTTAGTATAATCAGGGTGCGGCCCCCGCCCATCGGGGCTTGAAGAAATAAATGGGCTGCATGATGCTTCCCCGACCGCACACGAGTACTGATTAACCCCTTAGAGGCAAAGCGATGCGAGTCGAACCGTCCATGCTTATAAACCCTATTGGTTCCAGGGCTTTAGAAGTCATTTCATCTCAATGTCGGGTCAAAGTCCCACAAAATTGGAAGAAACGTCTCCAAAATGGCATATACAGTGTTGAAGGGGACGTTAAACCTCAATTCAAAATTGAGGCCCATATATTTCTTCAAGCCGCTATGAGCGGGGGCTTTCCAATGTATTCTGATGTACTCAGTTTCAAGCCGCTGATAAGTGTCTTTGATTTAAAGTTGTTTAAAGAAAAATCATGGCCCCCGCCAATAGGGGCTTGATGAAATATATGGGCTGCATGGTGCTTACACGCAGAGCTGAATCCGGCCCAAACACTAGTACTGGTAAACCGCTTAGAGGATCTAAGCCTGTCCAGAAAACCGCGGTGCGAGGCAGACCGTCCATGCTAATAAACTCTATTGGTTTCATTGGGCGACAGGGCTTGAGATGTCATTTCATCTCGATGTCGGGTAAAAGTCCCACAAAACTGGAAGCAACGTCTCCAAAATGACCTTTACAGTGTTGACTGGGACGTTAAACCTCAAATCAAACAAAACAAAGAAAAATCACCTCTGTAGATCTTAACACTTCCTCGTTCTGCGGAATAAGAATTTTTCCGCACAAACGGGGAGGTTCGATATCGGTGTTACACACTTGAAACTTTTAATCGATCAGCAGTTATACACTTTTGTGTAGCAGATATACGTCCTGAACCTACAAAACGGAGAAGGTGTTAGATTACCATGGGAAACTATTTTTAAGGTTCATCTGGTACTGAATTTTCAATATTTCTTGCTATTTCAAAACGGGGAGCTCCGCGTTTGGAGGTGTCTCCCCGATTCGAAGGTGTGTATTCTTATGTACTTCCCCGATTGGTAGCAAGTACAAACACACACACACACACACACACACACACACACACACACACACACACACACACACACACACACACACACAAAAACAACAACAACAACAAAAAAACAACAAACAAAAAACAATTACAAAGCAATAGTGGCTTGAATCTAAAACTTAATAATGATGGTTTAAAAACATTGAAAATGACGAAGTCCTTTGGGTCGATAAGGATTTTTGGTTTTACGGCCCTTTCAAGATTATTTCACTCATATCGAGTGGATCGTTAATCAGAGGTGGGCGAAAACCTGAGTACCCGGAGAAAAACCACCCCATCTTCCGTTTGCAGAACTTGGCGTCTCATATGTTACTCGAGCCAGGCTCGCACCACAGCGATGACAGACCTTATGATTAAGAGTCAGCGCTCTTATCTACTAGGCCACGGAGGCCCGTGAGTCCATATAGATAGTAATTTAACATGGTCAATCTGCTAAGAAAATTTCTTCCAATATTTGGATCCTTTATACGATTGAAAAAAATATATATCCCTTGAAGATAGGGTACAGTTTTATAAGATATACATTCAATATGTTCTATAAAAGGGTTATCCTTTGGAAGCAAGGAATACACCACAGAAGTGCAAAATATGGAGTGTACATGTTTTCTGGGCCAGACTAGCTAGTTTCGGCCAATTAGGCCTCATCAGTGACCCTCAGATATTTTCAAAATTCCACAATGGAATCAATGATCCCAAAGGACAAGAAAATATAATCTACACTATGATGTAGGGCAGGGAGACGTTTTACCTCCGCCAAACATTCCCACACACCAGCTGTAGTGAAGTTAAATACGTTCTATAACCCCAAATTGATTACTGTTCCACATTGTGGGTAGGAGTATAAGAATCTTATATGGGTGTGAGGGGTGGATGGAGAAATCCGTCCCAATGGTCACTGTCCGGCATCACAAGGCTTGCCGAGTGATGCCGGTCAGTGATCCCGAGGGACAGATTTTTCTATCCACATAGGATTCTTTTTTTTTGCATACCTTCCATTTCTCAGTGAGCAGTTTTTATGTTTACCGACGAACGCCATATTGTGACGACACTACAAAACTATTTAGTAACGTCAGGTAACCTGCTGTGACGTCAACCTTAACGACGGCGCAAACGAGGTCGTTTTATCAAACACGCGAAAAAATATTCGATTTTGGGTAAGAACACCAGGGTTAGAACAGTATTTCTATCCCAAGCTAAAACTATGGATTTCCTTATCTGGTGTGCCAGAACATCTCGTTCTAACCTTGACAGAACCTACAGGTTACAAAAACGAGCTGTTCAAGATCATTTTAGATTATGAGTATACGGACATTGCATGTAGTTTGTTTGTTTGTTTGATTTGAATTTTAACGTCCCCGTCAACACTGTAAAGGTCATTTTGGAGACGTTGCTTCCAATTTTGTGTAACTTTTACCGGACGTTGAGATGAAATGACATCTCAAGTCCTGATGCCCATTGAAACCAATAGGGTTTATAAGCATGGACGGTCCGACTCGCACCGCTTTGCCTGGGCAGGCTTAGATCCTCTACGCAGTTTACCAGTACTCATGTGCGGGTCGGATTTAGCTCTGCGTGGAAGCATCGTGCAGCCCATATATTTCTTCAAGCCCCGATGGGCGGGGGCCAACATTGCATGTAGTATGGATCACCTTAAAATTCTTAACATTTATGAAAGAATTGTTTTAAGAAAAGCAAATTTAAGCATAAAATTTCAAAATCTATTTAACTGTCTTATACTAATGCAATGTTCACTTTCAGACCCTTGACCCATTCAGTACCAGAAACCCCTAAAGGGGTACCATGGCAAACAGTGCAGGCCCAGCGTCTGATCAGGTCCTACACTGTTTGCAAAAAATAAAGCCATTTCCAAAATAAATTTTTAAGAAAACACAACCTGACAACCCAAACTTTTGAAATGGACTCCTGCAATATATAAAGAGGAAGATTCCATTTGGTACAAAAAAGGTTAAATTAGGCTCTTCTGTCTGCTAGATCAGTGACTACATCGAATTTTCACACCCAAAGGCCACAAAAAAATCTTCAAGAAAGTAAATAAATTTCCTGAATTAAGACCACCTTTCGAACTGTTCAAAACTGGTCTTTAGGACCACTTTTGGACCACTTTTGAACAGTCCCAAAGGTGATCCCTGACCGGAGGACACTGTGGGCAGACAACACAAAGAAAGATTAAGTGCACCCTACAAAATAAGCTTTTGAAAGCAGAATTAGTCTTAATTTTAGGTGGTCTTAATAGCGGAATTTTACTTTATCAGTCACCCCCTATATTAATTGCATTGTAGCATAGTGACCTGATAAACATATGTTATCTAAGGACAAGAGAGCTTTATCAGGTCAACGTGACATTGCACTTCTAAGAACTGTACTGCTGGGAAAATTGGCAAAAATGTAAGAGTGTTCAATGGTATTAACTGATAAATAGAATACCTGATTCGTATCATTTGATATCAAGTTTATCAGGCTCGGCTTTGAGAACGCATGTAGAATCGCTCGGCAAGCCTCGCGATTCTACAAGCGTTCTCAAAGCCTTGCCTGATAAACTTGATATCAAAAGACACTCACCTGGTATTCTCTATGTATAGGCCTAACCTTTTCTGGGCCTTCATTTGGAATAATCTACCAAACTGGTTAAAATTGTGACTCTGTGGATTCTTTTCAAAAGCAGTGCATAAAATGGATGGAATGTTCATCATCCGATCAGTCATGAGCATATACATAAAAGCTATATATTTCATGCATTTGTATATTATTAGATATTTTGATTCTTGGCGGGGAATATGCGATTCCATTCCCCGCCGGGATTCCATTTCCCGCCTGAGAGCGATATTTGCCCGAGCCGTCAGGCGAGGGCAAATATCGCTTTCAGGCGGGGAATATGATCCATGTTCAACGTCAAGAATCAAATAACGAATTTGTTATACTCCAAAGCTTTATAGAAGCCTCCGTGGTGCAGTGGTTACACTACTCGCCTTGTAAACCAGGGATCGCAGGATCGATCCCGGGCTTCTCCAGACTTTCGGATGAGTCTTTAAACCGAGGTCCCGTCTCCGTATGACCTTAGCTGTTGGTGGGACGTAAAACTAAAACTCACTCACTCACTCACTCCTAAGCTTTATCAAGACACTTTGATCATCTTACAATGTTTTATTTTGTAACGGACGTCGTGAGAAGTAGATGCTTTCATGTGAAGTCATCAAACACACCCTTCTGTACGCACTACGTTCAACACGGCGCTCAGTGGTAAACTGTTTATGTAGTGTTAGAATGAGAGTTTTATAACGGAAAACAATGAAATGAAGTACCAAAATGAATGAAAAACAATCAAAAGTTTCTATTTTATTGTGGTGCATTGAATTATTTTGCTTATATTTTTATCAACTACTGTAATAGTTAATCTGTCATTACTGACATCATATTTGAGAAATGCTACTATTTGTGTGTTCTAAGATGGCTAATGAGACCGATTCTAGCCATGAACTGTCTGTTGCAAATAGAGCAACTGAGGCTAGAGGACTCTTGCTGAACTCTTTCTGTTGGTGATGCCTTAGCTCTGTTTGCGCTGTGCGCGTTTCTGCTCAGCTTCACTGATTCTTTTTGTCTCATATTCATTGACATCCCTTTTGATGAGACCTCGCCACTTTCTTCTGTCCTGTGCAATTTGTTCCCACGACTCTATTGGAATGTTGAAGTCCCTGAGGAAGGCTTTGAGGGTGTCCTGTAGCGCTTCTTCTGACCGCCTTGGGAGCGTTTGTCCATTTCTTCTTCTCCATAGAGAATTTTCTTTGGCAAACGTTCCATGGGCATTCTGGAAACATGGCCTGCCCATCTTAATTGTGTTAATTTCAGAATAGTATGTACATTTTGCATTCCTGCCCTGTTCAGGACTTCCGTGTCTGGAATCCTGTCTTGCCATTCTATGGAAGTGATTCAGTCTTTTGGCGTGCCGTTTGAAAACTGTCCATGTTTCACATGCATACAATAATGTTGACAGCACAAAAGCTCTGTAGACTTTCAGTTTTGTGTCAAAGTAGAAGTAAAACAAAGATCAGAAATTGATACAATTAACTTACTCCACCCATAAAAGACACCAAAGGGAAAGAAATACAAACATTAAGCGACCAGACCATAATGGAAACCTAAACAAAGGAAGGCCATAAGGACAGTTACTTTCCCACAAAATGGCCATATGGCCATCCGAAATTAAAAGACACAAGTGATACACACAGTAAGTAACAAACAACAACATAAATAAATCGCCACAGAAGAGCCGCCTTGGAACGGTCAGTGGAAGATTTCCACCGGGGGGCTTAAATCGATTTTACGTGGCCACAATCCTCGCCCTTACTTCCGTCGCGATTTAGACAAATAATTTGTTCAGTCCGCATGAAGGCCTCCTAACTCATCAGTGCAACATCTCCGTGAACACAAAAATCAAAGAACCACAGAGGTGAGACAACGGTGAGGACTCGACAGCAAGAAACCACTGAAATGCTGGAGCAAAAGAAAACCAACAGTTAGACTCCGATGAGTCCACTTCGATCTCAGACACTACCACGTAGTCGGTCAAATGCTGTACTAGCTTTGGCAATCCTGGCATTGACTTCATCATCAGTGTGCACGGCTCTTGTGCTCCCAAGGTAGGTGAACGTGTCTACCACTTGCAATC
>OY757023.1:91857859-91939643 GCA_963580285.1 Lucinisca nassula
ATGAGCCGTGGGATTGATATACAATTCGGACTGTTCATGTTAAATTACACTGTAATGACGTTGCTGCAACATTTTGTGGGGCCTGGGATGAAACGTCAGATGTTTTGTGGCGTCTGGTCCGGATCTACCCTGTTTGCGAAACCAAACGGCCTTAGTTTTTATCCGAAGGGGATCGTGTTTGGACTCGTCTAAAGGAGACCTACACGATGAAAGCATTCAACTGTGGCCTAATTATATCCATTGGTTGTTCAAATTATCTCCCTTTTGGTTCGCTTTAAATGGCTCTATTTCCCTTATGACTGAACCGATTTGGGTGATTTGGGTATCAAAAGAATTGTCTAAAGGAGACCTAAGCGACACAATCATCGGACCGTGGCGGAATTATCTCCCTTGGTTGTTCAAATTATCTCCCTTTTGGTTCGCTTTAAATGGCTCTATTTCCCTTATGACTGAACCGATTTGGGTGATTTGGGTATCAAAAGAATTGTCTAAAGGAGACCTAAGCGACACAATCATCGGACCGTGGCGGAATTATCTCCCTTGGTTGTTCAAATTATCTCCCTTTTGGTACGCTTTAAATGGATCTATTTCCCTTATGACTGAACCGATTTGGGTGATCTGGGTATCAAAATAACTTGTCTAAAGGAGACCTACGCGACGCAATCATCGGACCATGGCAGAATTATCTCCCTTGGTGGTTCAAATTATCTCCCTTTGGGTAATCTTTAAATGGCTCTATTTCCCTTATGCCTGAAACGATTTGGGTGATCTGGGTATCAAACGAATCGTCTAAAGGAGACTTACGCTTTTAACTCCCTATTGAATGGTTCGAAACTGACACGTTACGTCTAATTTGAAAGGTGTACTAAGTATTGGTGATGAACTCAAAGATCTCATCACGTGAACACCCTAACTTAACCCCACTTTTTACGGAGAAATCTGGGTGTACATTATTTTTTTCTTATTTCTGCTCCAAGACCACAAAGAGGCGGTTCTTACGAGTACCCACAACCTATGATTGCAGTATAAAAAAGAAAAATGTCATGGATTTTCTTAAAAATGTCGCCATATTTTGAGATGTGAAAAATGTCGCGCGGGTATGTTATCGTAATGCGAAAAATGAATCAGCATCACACACGCACACTCATACATACATACATACATACATACATACACTCACATACACGAGAATATACACACATGCACACACATAGATACATAATAATCAAACACACGCAGACACACACACAAAACACACACACACACACACACACACACACACACATACATACATAAATACATACATACATACATGACTCACACTCATGTACATACATACATACATACATACATACATACATACATACATACATACATACATACATACATATGTGGGTTGAATTCTTTGATAATGTCTGCATGGTTTTACCTCGAGATCTCGCCATCACATAGTATGCGCAGTATAGTCCGCATACGTTAGAACTAGATTGTTGAAGCTGTTTATTGTTCATTAGGTAGGGTTTATTGAGTACCTCTTCAAATCCAACGCCATAACTTCTAGGGTCGTTTCCTACTGAGTCGAAAAATTCGTACGGTCCGTTTTTGGGAAAATAAAATGTTACCCAGTGTTTCCCTCTTTGATAACTGATGGATGTGTTGGAAATGACGAACCTTCCTCTTCTTTTTTTAATTTGGTCCGCTGCGCAGACAGTCACGGGACATCCAGAAAGAATACGAGTCGATTGATCACTGTTCATCGTCGCATAATATTTAAATTTTGTCCAGTCTACCAACTGCCCGTTTTTTACTCTTGGTTTCTTACGAGCAGAGGTCTCACCCTTATGCTCCTTTTGTAATCGTGCTAGATCTGACTTTGCCATTTCAACCGCTTGAGCCACGGGAGTGACCAATTTCACCAAGGGTTTTTGCTGTTCCCGCATTTCTATTTCTTTTTGCCGTTCATCTGCCATTTCCGGTAGAAGACGGTTTCTGCTACCACTATCGACGATATAACGCCCCATGTAATCGGGTTGAACGTAGCCCTCGCTCAAGTCTTTGAAGTGTTGGTACCATGCGTCGTAGTCCGGGACATAAGGTACCCATTTTAGCAGTTTCGTGTCAAACACTTCTATCGAACCCATCTTTTTTGTTTCTCCAAATATAGCGATGCTTTACCCTTCTTACGTTTATTTCATTCGTCATCAGATTCCTGGTCTTCTGTCAAGACATGGTCGGGCCAAACACTGCTGGATGGATTCGTCGACATTCATACCATGCTGTATTCTTAAAGTTTTAGCCGACTGTAGAATCTGCCGCTGAGTAAGATCCTTTTGCAGCTGGTGATAATCCATTAGAAACATCGCGCAATCGTGTCTTAGTCTTTTCCTGAAGGAGGGTAAGTCCTCGTTTGCTGCGCGATGATAAGCGACCTCAGGAGCAGTCCCTTCTTCGATGTAGCTATTAACCTTGTCTTTAAAGCGCTCTGCATTCGATTGCCTTAGAGGTTCCTTAAACCTTCTCTCCCATATTTCTAGACATAGGCGGTCTTCTTCCAGATCATCTGTGGCACGTTTACCCGGAGGTGCCAATAAGGGGTAATGCGTGTCGTTTGTGTCAGATTCCATGTCATCGTCACTGTCTTCAGCATTTATATCGGACTCATCGGATACCTCCAATTACCGCTTTCTTCCTACCGGAAATATGTCACTGCGTAAACGCTCTTGTTCGGGCGTGCTCGATTTTAGGTCGACTATCAGGTACCCGTAAGGCTGACTCGTAGCCTGTTCGAATCGTTTCATAAACACGGAATTGGATGCCGGATAAATTCTTCTCGCCAACGTCACCACTTGTTGTCTGTCGATTGGATTATTGAAAAGGACGAGGTATTGCCTGTTCAAAGCGATGTCTCTGCAGGCTTTTCCTTGTGGAAATAGGTTTTGTGTGAGATCTACGACAGACAGGTTTCTGTGATGGCTTCCCTTGGTAAAGAGGTCCGCAATTCTTTGATCGCATTTAGCCTCTG
Source organism: Lucinisca nassula (assembly GCA_963580285.1). NCBI lineage: Eukaryota > Metazoa > Mollusca > Bivalvia > Lucinida > Lucinidae > Lucinisca > Lucinisca nassula. Next base: position 91,860,882 of record OY757023.1, read on the forward strand.
TCATCAAATCGTCAAAAACCAGTACGTTCCTTTTGCGGTATCGACATACTCTGGGCTAGTCAGGCTGTCCGGTATACCGTGTACAAACTCTATCTGGGGTAGTTCGCTTTGCAAGTCCTCATACAGGCTTTGCCATTGACCAAAACACCATACGATACGCTCAGGTGGCGGGTATATGAGGTCGGATAGGAGTAACTTTCTAGTCCATTCCGTTTTACCGCTTTCACTAGGACCAGTTACCACCATAGAAAACGGATGTTGAAAGATAATGCTGTTAGTCATGTCTGATTGCGGTTCTATCCCACTGCCGTGCTTATTGCGTTGGTGCCTTAACAAAGCATCACGTCTGGAGAACACGAGGTTACAGTCTGAGCATCGATTCATTTTTGTTTGTCAAGAGTTTGCAGTTGGGTCATTCTTACAAACTTTTCACATTTTTTACAAACACCTACCCCACCAACACCACCACCACCATCACAGCCACCACCACCACCACCACCACAGCCACCACCACCACCACCACAGCCACCACCACCACCACAGCCACCACAGCCACCACCACAGCCACCACCACAGCCACCACCACCACCACCACAGTCACCACCACCACCACAGCCACCAACACCAATGTCAAGTCCACCTCGTTTCAATTTGTTGGATAATGCTACTGGTTCCAAATATTCGATTCGCGAAATTCGCTTTCATTTCTGCGTCTTCATTAATTTCTTATTGGTTTAATCTTGAAAAAGAACTTACTCTCTGGTATCTGTGTCTCCATAAATTTCTTCCTGGCTATGCTTGAAAATAACTTAGTTTTTAGGGTGTTTTTTTGACGGTTCGTTTCGGAGGGATCTTTTTTGGAAGCATATTGTAGGAGGGTTCTTTCCGGGAATCTTTTCAAGGGTTGTTCTATGAAAATAAATTAGTCTCTAGATTGTAAAAATATGGCACGAATAGGGCTCGATCCTATGACCTCCTGCTTATCAGACAGGTGCTCTACCAACTGAGCTAAAGTGCCTGGATATACTTTGTATGTATTACAATTATTTTAAACTTACAGGTTTTTCTTTCTCAAGTTGTTGGAAGCCCTGAAAAGGGCTGCTTTGATATTTTTGCTTCAACTATCTTCGATTTATTTCGGCTTCCTTTCTTTTTTTTCGAATGGACTTGAATGGCTGCTTAGTTGATATATTAACAACTACTGAATCAAAATTCGTTAGCCGAATAGGTCGATGATAAAAAATGGGTTAATGACATGTCCGAATTTGCTTCTTGGGTGAATCTTTCTAAAATTAATCCATTCTTTTCCACGCTACCTGTCATCCGCATCTCGACTTGCTTTTTCAATAGCTCGATTCACGCCGGGCAAGATTTTCTCTAGAGTCCTCCACTGTCTCAAGTTCAAAGGAATACCGCGAATGGTAGCCGTTTGGTTTGAGAAGAGACGAATGTCGAGAACGATGTCGCCGTTTCTGTTGCACACCGAGATTATGACATTGTCCGTTAGATAAAATTGTTCCAAATACGAGCAAACCGTCTGGTTAGCTTCCACTTTGACATGGTAATCCAAGGGAGGGTCTTGACTCCAGTCGATACTAGCCAAGACAACTATAGGAGAAGAAAGCGTGATAACGATAATACCAATAACGCTTATCCATTTGACGGCTCTTATAGGACGCCCCAGCTGTTCTTGTTGGACTTTATAAGTTTGTTCTTTGGGCTCGTCATGGATTTTGAAGGTCGTGTTCCTCTTTCCAACAGTAGATAAACCGGTTTGCGGCTTCTTTAGCTTCGAATCGCAACTTGTAAATGGGTATCAGAGGTTTGGCTGTGTAATCGTGACAGAGGCACAACAAAGTCAGAATCATAATGAACACGTCAACTCGTCTTCTTACGTCCTATCATTTATGATATGTAAACGATGAAAGCTCTTAGGGTACGAGTTTCTGATACACTTTCAACAGTCGGCGAGCGGGGCACTGTCAATCCGTTTTGTTAATTAATAGCAACGAATCAAAATGTGTCGTAGCCATATTAAAACATAGGCCTTTATCCATTAGAAGTTATTGTCTGTTAGAACGGCGTAGAGCTCTGATCGGGTATGTCGTTTTAAGCTTTTTATTAGGGTTTGAAGCAGTTTGTTTGCGTTGTGCATGTGTATGTATGTATGTATGTATGTATGTATGTATGTATGTATGTATGTATGTATGTATGTATGTATAAGTGAGTGGTTTTTGTATGTATGTATGTATGTATGTATGTATGTATGTATGTATGTATGTATGTATGTATGTATGTATGTATGTATGTATGTATGTATGTATGTATGTAAGTACATGAGTGTGAGTCATGTATGTATGTATGTATTTATGTATGTATGCATGTGTGTGTGTGGGTGTGTTTTGTGTGGGTGTGTTCTTGCGTGTGTGTGATTATTATGTATCTATGTGTGTGCACGTGTGTATGTGCGCGTGTATGTGAGTGTATGTATGTAAGTATGTATGTATGTATGTATGTATGTATGTATGTATGTATGTATGTATGTATGTATGTATGTATGTATGTATGTATGTATGTATGTATGTATGTATGTATGAGTGTGCGTGTGTGATGCTGATTCATTTTTCGCATTACGATAACATACCCGTGCGACATTTTTCACATCTCCAAATATGGCGACATTTTTATGAAAATCCATGATATTTTTTCTTTTTTTTATACTGCAAACATAGGTTGTGGGTACTCGTTAGAACCCCCTCTTTGTGGTCTTGGAGCAGAAATAAGAAAAAAATAATGTACACCCAGATTACCTCGTAAAAAGTGGGGTTTAGTGGGGGTGTTCACGTGATGAGATCTTTGAGTTCATCACCAATACTTAGTACACCTTTCAAATGAGATGTAACGTGTCAGTTTCGAGCCATTCTATAGGGATTTAAAAGCGATTTCACGCATTTTGTCCACGGTCCGATGATTTTGACGCGTAAGTCTCCTTTAGACGATTCGTTTGATACCCAGATCACCCAAATCGGTTCAGGCATAAGGGAAATAGAGCCATTTAAAGATTACCCAAAGGGAGATAATTTGAACCACCAAGGGAGATGATTCCGCCACGGTCCGATGATTGCGTCGCGGAGGTCTCCTTTAGACAATTCTTTTGATACCCAAATCACCCAAATCGGTTCAGTCATAAGGGAAATAGAGCCATTTAAAGCGTACCAAAAGGGAGATAATTTGAACAACCAAGGGATATAATTAGGCCACAGTTGAATGTTTTCATCGTGTAGGTCTCCTTTAGACGTGTCCAAACACGATCCCCTTCGGATAAAATCTAAGGCCGTTTGGTTTCGCAAACAGGGTAGATTCGGATCAGACACCATAAAACATCTGACGTTTCATCCCAGGCCCCACAAAATGTTGCAGCAACGCCTTTCCAGTGTAATTTAACATGCACAGTCCGAATTGTATATCAATCCCACGGCTCATCATAAAAATCACCGATTGTATCGGCTAGGTATTGTATGGATTTTATGGCGTTCGTAAATCTCTTAGGGGGATGCCAAAGCTTTTGTTTTCAATTTTTAATACCTCAAACGGAGCAGCTGGGTTTTGGAGAGCCCTTTTGTTAAAAATTAAGTGTCTTCTTCGAACAATAGAGACGTGGCAAAGCTGAACGGACACAGTTATATTTGAGAATCATAGCACATTTAAACGTGAATAAGCCAGCTTATTAAGCCAATCTGGAATATTGTTTTGGGGTTTACGGGTTAGACTGATGCGAAAAGCGTATGAGACCGCGTTTATACGCAGTCTGGTCATCTTATATTGCCGCTAAAGTTTTACCTTTTTCGGTCGCCGGCCCAATACTCGTATCGCATCGATAAAAAGTCAATGTACCGTGAATGAACCTTCAAGCGCTAATCACCACTAGAAGATGACTTTTTTTCTTTGTTTGGGTTCAGCAGTCCTGCTAATGGCAGGTGATTCGCGTTAAACATGTACCCTTGAGTGAGTGAGTGTTTGAGTCCCACCCTGGAAATTAAGAAATAGAACGATTTTCCGTGTTAAGCGGACTGGCGCATTTCAAGCTAAAACCCATTAGCAGATGATATTTTCGCAAGTTGGTTTTAAAAGTCAAACACACATCTATTCAAACATGTTTACCACCTCTAGCGCGTAAGCAACGTAAATAATGCAAGCTTAGCAACAGCGTACATTGTTTTCAAATTTCAAGAAAACCATTTGTTAAAAGAACATTCCAAGCTGTTTTCCAGGTGCAAACTTTCAGTTTACACGCAGTATTATACCCATTTAACACGCTGAACACCTCTTAATCGACATTGAAAAAATCTTGGTTCTCTGCGATGACGGCTGACGCTTTAGAATTGCCTTAATAAATGCAATTTGGTGCATAAAAGAATTTGATATTTTTTCAGTGTATGATCAATTTCACCAAACAATTTGCATACCAATGGGTACTAATTGTGCACCGTTGCTTGCCGACTTGTTCTTGTACTCGTATGAGGCGGAGTTTGTACAAGGTCTCCTCAAAGCAGGCAAGAAACGCCTTGCACAACAATTTAATTTCACCTACAGATATATAGATGATTTATTGTCCCTGAAAAATGCTAAATTCGCAGAGTACTCGGAATTCATCTATCCACGTGAACTTGAAACTAAGGAAACAACAGAGACTGCAACCTCCTCCTCATACTTGGATTGTTATCTCTATATTGACAACGGGAAGCTTACTACTAGGCTGTGCGATAAACGAGATGACTTCAATTTTCCCATTGTTAACTTTCCCTTCCTGAGCAGTAATATCAGGCTGCACCAGCATATGGAGTCTACGTTTCACAGTTAATCCGTTATGCAAGAGCCTGTTCCAAGTATCAGGACATTAAGGAACGTCGGAAGGTGCTCACTACCAGGTTGTTATGCCAGGGGTATCAAAAAAACCAAACGTATCAACAAGTAAGAAGTTCTATGGGAGGCACCATGATCTTTTTGATCCGTACAATGTGGCCATTTCCAGAATTATTTCTATGTTTGCCAATGGAAAGCCATATGAAGACTTCCAAAATCTCGGACATACCCTTCTCGGCTTTTACACCTTTTCTTAGTTAGGGTCAATGGGCATGGTGGGCGAAGCTTGTTTACCAAGTAATGCTTACTATCTGCGGACGCCTGATTACACTCTTCATGAGTCAATGTCTGTTGATCTGAACATTGATATTTTCCATTTTGTCTATGGACTTATGATTTTGGATTTACGCGTTGGTACTACGACCTAAACTACTTTTAATTCACTCATGAATACCAAACCTGTATTTACACTCGTGGGTTTTCCACTTTTGATAAAATTCTTCTTTAGGTGTTCATTCGGTGAAATACATTATTGATCTTACACTGAAAAAATCAAATATCCTCAGTTTCTCTAATAGTCTGTTTTCTAGTGTACATTTTAGGTGGCGGTAATGATAGCACACCTCAGAGAATCATTTAAAGAAATGATAAGCGAATTAAGCTGGATCGAAAACAGAACTAAAACCTTTGCTAGGGAAAAGGTGATCTACAAACTTTGCTTAGTTTATATTTACGTTTTCACCACTCGTGCCATAGTATATATTGCATAATATTTGGGAATAATATCGTTTCCGATAAACGTTTTTTTCACAATATAGGTAGACCAGAGCCACTGGATTGTGGTCAGCAACGTATTTCTTCTGCCGAGAAGAATATTAGCCAAAATGTATGCATTTATGGATTGTATGCAATCGTTGCCTGCTGACAGCAATACAATACGTTTCGGATTCTCGTTATTACAGATAAAATATGCATGTATGTTGGACCAAATGCACAGCTTACCAATTAATTACTGTTCAAGAAATAGCTTTCATTTCTCTGATACGTAACGAAGTAGGATTTATTATTCTTTTCGAAAGTCGCTAAATATCAGAAAAATCAAATTCATTGCAGATGTTTACATTGCATACATGTATGTTTACATTATTTATAACATCATTTTAAGGATTAATCTTCCATGATCCAAAAATGCACCAAGAAATTATTTTTAAGGCAGTTTCTTAATTAACAACAAACCAGCGGTATCGACGTGATAATGTTACGGACGTCCAGTCAAATTCTGACGTCACCTGATGATCATGTGACGTCCCGTGACATCATGTTTTCATTGAAGTATGAATTACATTTCACCCCAGTAGCGTATTATAGGGATTTGTCGTACACGTACTTAGACTTTAAATATTTGCAAATGAACAATGTCTCATAAAATATACGATGTATTTATCTTCCTTACTAACAATAACTTGATGCTGTATCACTTTCTGGAAAACAAACAAAATAACTTGCATGCGCTGAATAAAAACATATTCTTTTCTCTGTAGGTAGATTTTCTCGAGCCTAGATTAGGTTATCCAGACTGGATATACAATGATACAAAGCTAAATGCTGATTATAATCAGGTAATTGAAGCTGTAGACATCATTTCAACGATTAAGCATATGGTGCTCCACCAATCCCAGATTTAATAGGATACGACAGATTTCTTTAACTAATCTAATGTACGTAGTATATTTCAAACTATGCCTGACAAGATTTCAGGTTTACAGCAGAAGTAAAATTACGAATCAAATAAATGATCTTATCATTTTATCTGCGAAAGCATTGTGTATTGACATATAACAAAGATGTGGGCATAACTGGAACAAAAGGGCGCTCATTGCCTCACCTGAATGATTTTAACCTTTCTTGGAAGAACCCATTTTACACAATCACTTAAGGGATATACCTGCATCTCAGGTTCGGAGCAAATACACCCTAACCACTGGAAGCTACGGACTAAACACTTAAGGGGGGGGGGGTCGTAGCGATCACGGTCACCTTAGCGCCTTAAATGTTTGGGTTGTACAGGCGGTTTTTGTGGAACAGGGAAGCAGCAATTGTTCCTCATCTTTATTGCACGTCTTAAATTTCTGCTAGCGAGTTTTAACCTGTTCAAGCTTTCATTTGTTTTTCACTATATTTTTTCTTTTATCTATTCTACTGTCCTTTCTAAATTTTCGTAAGTATACTACAGGAATTCCAAATTATTTCGACATTTTTACGAGCGTTCCAGCAACGTTATAACCAATGCGAATTCAGAACATCATAGACTTTAAAAGGTGTTTTATTAGCAATGCGGTTTTTATTGATTTGTGTGATTACACATTACTATACCTGCGGGTTAAAACGCGTATTTCGCGTCTAAACTTTTTGAGGGTCGAAAAACGACATGTCGATGTAAACTGTCACCGGGGTTATTAATTTGTCCACCTCAACTTGGAATGATGTATGTTGTGTTCAACATAGCAAAACCCAACATTTTATAAATGTGCTCCGTTCGGTAGAGCATGTTGACTATCCTGCTAGCAGGCCTCCCCATTGTTGATGTTTTAACTTTTATCAAAGGGTAAATTTATTATTCGGATTTTTGCATCTTCTTGGGATATGGAGACAGGCACATTCTTTAAAAACTATCATGAACTATTAGTATTTCAAAACATTCATTTTTGATTCCATTAAGAATTGACACTAAAATAATCGTACAAAAACATGATACTTGTACAACGGTTATACGACAAATCCTGAGGCATAACAATGTGAAAAGAATTATATTTATAGATCAGGCTTAGCTAAACTAGTTGTTCTAGCGATAATCTGCAGTGACTCCTTTAAAGTGTTCGGCTACATCGAAACAATGTGATTGGGTTAAACGACCGATTGACCTTGACTTCAGACTGCCGTTTAACTCGATCAATATCATACCAAATAAAATATCGTAGGAATAGCTATGTATATCGTAATATAATTCTTTTTCAAAACAGGTTGTCGTGCATAGGAATGATCCTCTACGGTCTAAGATTAGCATTGACAGGGCAGCAGTCCAAGCGCTATTGGGAAAATTAAGACAAGATTATGATAAATCAAGGTAAACAGCTAGCATTATTATGGGGGATATTTAATTAAATTTAGTATGAAGCAAAGCCACCGTTCTAACAAATTAACCCAAACTTCACTTATAGAAAGTTCACGTTTGTCACATCTTATTTGGAAGAATGGGTTCACCTTCTGAGGCAACAACTCTTTTCATACTATCTCTTTTAAAACGGAATAGGCAGATTTTAAGGGAGACAACCTTTGGGACTCCATGTTCGCTTTTCTTGCCCCACTGGAAAAGGGGTTTATTCTTAAAGGAAAGGATTTGCTCTTCCGGAGCAAATTCTTTCCTTTAAGAGTTGACTTCTTTTGACATGGAAGACAAAAATACTTTTGCAGGAGTTGGATCCCCTGAAGGTGTATCCATTCCCCGTAAAACATGTACTACATTGAAAAGAATCATGTTTCGAAGGAGAAAATTACATCTTTTAAGAGTGGACCCATTTACAGAGGGCGCTCATTCATAAGAAAACAAGCAGCAAAAGCCATACAGTTGTATCGTTTAATAGAACTGTTGCAATTGTAGTCAGATGCCTACAATCCACTTTAGACATCACCTCAGAGCGTAACGGTGCCGTAAATGAATAAACATGCATATGAAATATATGCCATAAAATTTTTAACAATGTATGGTATCAAAAAGCCAAGGTGACTAGCTGGTAAGAGTCAACTTTGCATGTTAGTCGCAACCAGCAAAGCTAAGTTTGTTTAGAATGCACCTTTCCCTTTATGCGAATTAAATGTTCTTGCTTTTTTGTCGTACTTTGAAACCAAAGTAATTGCTTATTTTGCTTATTTGTTTTCTTTTTTGTTGTTGTTGTTTATTTGTGTTGTTTTGTTGTTGTTGTTTGTTTGTTGCATCATTTTGTCAGGACATTGTATTCATGCTGACTCACATCTATGTATGAATAAATATATGCTTGGAAATGCAATGTTGGTGCAGTATAAAATTATTCTTGAGAAATCGGTTTTATATGTGGCTTTGATAACTTTTATATGTTTCAGAGCTGGTTGGCTCTATATTGTCACTTGTAGAAATGTTTTGTAATTTTATGTTAGTCTGCAAAATAGAAGTGAAGGCAGTGATCAGGAATCGATACAACTACCCAACGCCTGCCATCAGAGACACGGAAGGGACAGAAACACAAACATGAAATAACTAAAGTCATTTTTTTTAGCTGTTTTGCCACATTTTTCGGCGATACTTTTTTATCTTTGATTTTTGATGAATACATCCAGCGAGAAAGTTGTGGAGGACAAGCACGTCAAGGACTCAGCCTCCTGAATGGTATACTTTTTGCTCTAATCAGGTGGACTCTTTACAATTTTTAAATTTTTCGACAAAAACTAAGTCCAATTCAATCACTCACACCACCGTAATGTAAACAAAGGCCATTCCTACTTGAAACGAAACCATATATATATATGGACAAATCTCGTGCAGCCAACGGAGCGTTCAATAACTCCGTAGGGAGACAATACAGACCAGCACGCTGGATCTATGTTGTTCAAATATTAAAAAAGTACGCCAGAATTTGCGACGTTCTGATTCACTCTCGAATGTGCACATTGTAACCCAGTAGGATATTTGAATGTCCCTCATAATTTCCCATCAGTCAAAGACTGACGAGGGGACAAATCGGCAAACCACACCATCCAGGCGGGACTTGTTGAAACAGAAAATTTGGAACAATGTTGAAATCGCATGATCTCTATCTGAGTGCAGCTTTTCTGAGATAAATTATGACTTGAAAAGTAGAAGTAAAACAAAGATCAGGAATCGATACAATTAACTTACTCCACCCATCAAAGACACCAAAGGGAAAGAAACACAAACATTAAGCGACCAGACCATAATGGAAACCTAAACAAAGGAAGGCCATAAGGACACTTACTTTCCCACAAAATGGCCAAATGGCCATCCAAAATAAAAAAAACACAAGTGATACACACAGTAAGTAACAAACAACAACATAAATAAACCACAACAGAAGAACCGCCTTGGAACGGTCAGTGGAAAGAATTCCACTGGGGGGCTTAAATTGATTTTACATGGCCATGATCTTCGTCCTTACCTCTGTCGCGGTATACACTAATTTTGTTTAGTACGCATGAAGGCTTCCTAACTAATCAGTGTAACATCTCCGAGAACATACAAATAAAAAACTACGGAGATGAAACAAGGTTGAGGACTCGACAGCATACAACAACAGAATTGCTGGAGCAAAAGAAAACCAACAGTTAGACTTCGAGAGGCCCGACAAAGACAGAGCATCAGGCGCCAACCGACATAAAGAATACTAAAATAAAATAAAATTTTATTTATGTTTTTTACGCTGGAACCGTCATATAATCTTAGGCCCGACCCACCGGTGGGCAATCAAAGAGGGAAGCAAAATTGCCCAGCGTGATTGGGTTAACCATCATGCATGCAGTCTGTTTTATAACATTTATGTTGTACCCAATCTTTATATATCGACGAACAATTTTACATAATTGGGTACTAAAGTCATTACGGGCATGTATTTTTCTAAATTTATATACTAAGTCACCATAGAATTCGGGTTCCGATAGGCCTTGTTGCAGAAGTGTTTTAAGTCCAACATTGAATTTTGAAACCAAATCAGAATGACGTCTATAAAACTTAGAAAAAGGCTTTACGTAGTTCATGATACCGATACTCCTGATAAAGAAGTTTAGCGGTTAATAATTTATTACGAGTGTTGAAGTCGGATACATGACTAGACACGCTAGCGAATCGAATTAACTGCGAAATATAAACCCCGTACGATGTCGCACGATGAACATCACCGCCCAAAAAATAAAAAAATTGCAATCTCGAAATCAAAATCATCAAGCTTATCATAAATTTTGCAAGAAACAAATCCATCTACAATAGATAAATGTAAATAAAAAAGGGGGCCTCGGTATCAGAGGAATTAGCCTTGTTTAACTGAAGTTCTAGTGGATTAATCTGACTGATCAAACCATCAAAGCAAGTATTGTCAATATTTAATAAATCATCTAAATATCTAGAAGTAGAGCTAAAATCTTCAATAATTTCCGATTGGTTATAAATGGAAAGCGACAACATGAAGTCTCTTTCAATACAATACAAGAACAGATCAGCCAGAAGAGGTGCGCAATTCGTACCCATCGGAATACCCACAATTTGTCTAAATAACTTAGTACTGAATCTAATATAAATATTGTCAAGTAGAAAGGTGAGGGCACCACACACTTTCTGACATGACCAAAGTGTATAATTCTTATGCTCTTTAGAAGTGAAAAATGCATTTCTGAAACCTTTTGGAGAAGTCGGTGGAGCTTGTACTGCATAACGTCCTCGATGGATGTGTTGATAAAAAAAGTTATCGTCGAAAAACGCGGCACAAAAGATAAACAATCTACTATAAACCGTAATGAAAACCTCATAAGCGGAAAAGCAAAAAGGACAAACACTTTCTCACAAAATGCCCAAATGGCTATCCGAAATCACGACATAGATATAAGCAATTTATACATGCAAAGACAAACTATAACAAAAATAAACCTCGACAGACGAACGGCCTTTGAAAGGTCAGTAAAAAGTAGTTCGCTGGGGTCTTAAATCCATTTTACGTCGCCCCCGTCCATCGGGGCTCAGCGAAATAGATTGCGATGCATGGTGCTTCCAAGCAGAGCTGCCACTGACTACACAAGTACTGGTAGAGTAGAAGTAAAACAAAGATCAGGAATCGACACAATTAACTTACTCCACCCATCAAAGAAACACAAACATTAAGCGACCAGACCATAAAGGAAACCTCAACAAAGGAAGGCCATAAGGACAGTTACTTTCCCACAAAATGGCCAAATGGCCATCCAAAATAAAAAGACACAAGTGATACACACAGTAAGTAACAAACAACAACATAAATAAATCGCCACAGAAGAACCGCCTTGGAACGGTCAGTGGAAAGATTTCCACTGGGGGGCTTAGATCGATTTTACGTGGCCACAATCCTCGCCCTTACTTCCGTCGCGATTTAGACAAATAATTTGTTAAGTCCGCATGAAGGCCTCCTAACTCATCAGTGCAACATCTCCGTGAACACAAATAATCAAAGAATCACAGAGGTGAGACAATGGTGAGGACTCGACAGCAAGAAACCACTGAAATGCTGGAGCAAAAGAAAACCAACAGTTAGACTCCGATGGGCCCGACCATAGACAGAGCAGGTGTTAAACCGCAAAGTGGTGGGAGTCAGACTGTCCAATGCATATAAGCCTTTTGGTTTTATTGGGGTTTTATTTCATCTTAATGTCGGTTTAAAGTTCCTCAAAATTGTAAGCAACGTCTCCAAAAATGACCTACATAGTGTTGAAGGGGACGAAAACTCTTAATCAAAATAAACCAAATCGATTTTACGTGGCCACAATCCTCACCCATATTTCTGTCAAGCCAAGATTTATCATTTGTTCAGGCCGCATGAAGGCCTTCTAATAAAATTCAAAAATGAGTTCCTTTAAGAGCAATGAAAACATTCATAAGAAAGAAGATGGGTCATACTACATAGTTTCGGCTAATAAAGCCTCATCAGTGACCCTGTAATGATCCGGCAAAGAAAGCCAGAGGAAACATACTGCAATTTTGCGAATTTCGAATAGGCAGTCGATTCAAAGACTGATATAAATCAAAATGGGGATCAAATAATTAAAAACCTGTCTAGAATATGAGTCTAAACCAATAATAAAATTTTCTGATTTCTCAGAATATTCACGCTGATATCAAAGGACCAAAAGTAAAATATAAACTGCACTATGGTTGATGTACGGGGAGACTTTTTACGGCCGCCACACGGCACAACACCAGCTGCAGTGAAGGCAAATAAAATTCAAAACTGAGTTCCTTTAAGAGCAATGAAAACATTCATAAGAAAGAAGATGGGTCATACTACGTAGTTTCGGCTAATAAAGCCTCATTAGTGACCCTGTAATGATCCGGCAAAGAAAGCCTAGAGGAAACATACTGCAATTTTGCGAATTTCGAATAGGCAGTCTCGTTGTCCTTACATTTTGGTGGCTTGTTTGATTGTGGCACTTCCTGAAAAAATATCTTCCTCGTTTGATCAAAATGGTATCCATAAACGACAACTGATCCAAAGTTGAGCATGGAGACAAACCTGAATCTTCGAAATGTGCATCTGCCAGCAATCATATGATGCACCTGCACGAATAACAGACCGTGAACTGAAACAGAAATCATTACAAAAATGTAGATACCTCGCAACCAGCTGTCACAGCTTGCGAACGTCGGTTACGCTACCATCAGAGAGAGGGAGAGAGATCAAAAATAGGAATGCTGACATACAATGGCAAGCAATGAGAATTAGCTAAGCCTAATGAAGCTTCAAAGTTTTGGTTACTTTCAAACTTGTTTTACATTTTTTTATGACAAATAGATGGCGAATGTCACCCGCACAAGTTAATGCCTACTATCACCCATCGGCAAACCAGATAAGTAAGAACTGTTTGTGTGAAAGCACTGCAGACCAGTAAGGTATTTACGATCCTAAACTGTGACCACTCTTTTCCAATTAATGGAAGTAATTTTGTATTTTGCAGACTATGTAGTGGACATTCAGGAAACACGTCTAAAATGGAAGTAAATGCAATGATCAGGACTCGATAAATAACCCAACACCTCGCATCCAAGACACCAAAGGGAAAGAAACACGGGCATAAAAAACCTCAATATCATAAAATCATCACATGCTGAAAAGGCCAAAGGACAGTTACTTTCCCACATAATGGCCAAACTACTATAAAACAAAAACACCCGCAATACATAATGTAAAGCGGAACTGTTACAATAATAAACCACAACAGATGTACCGCCCTGGAACGGTCAGTAGAAGTCATATGCTGGAGGCTTAAATTGATTCTTCATAGCCACCATCCTCGCCCTTAGTTCTGTCGTAGTTTGGACAATTGTTTCGTCTGCATGAAGGATTTCTAACCTTTAGTGCAAAAGCTCTAAGTCTGCAGTGCTTTCAATGCATCAGAATTGCCGCAAAGTGATTGTAATTCCCAAACTATGTATTGCCAGATGAAGAATGTCTCCTGCACAAGTAGACGCTTACTACCATCCTTCAGCTAACCAGATAAGTGAGATAACAACATTCGACAAGGAAATCAATGATCAATTTCAATAATTGCATCACAAGATAGGCGAAACCATTTTTGCTCATATACATCATCTTGTGGCATTAATGGTTCTATTTATTGTGATATGTCTTAATCGACATCAGTGTCTTATAGTCAAAAGAAAAAAGTATGTTCTCGAACCCTAAGCCGCGTCTGTGTTTCAGTTAAAATGCGACACGTACAGTTGTCAGAGGATAAGTTGAAAGTGACGTTAGCGAAGGTCCACTGTTGTCAAAAGGTAACGACGCTTCGGTAATGATAATTATAACGGTATAGTCTGTCTTGCCAGCGAATGATGGGTACGATGATGATAAGGGTGCAACCTGTCAAACCTTCCTGTGGTGGTTTACTCTTTTACGTCACTGTCTACTTATCATCCGACAACAGTATCTTATATATTTCTAAACCGCGCCAATTGTATCACGTGGTTTCCTTGTCTCAGCTACATCATACTCAAAATTGTGTTTTCTCTCCCTTCCGCTGATTCAAGAAGGGCAGTTGTCAGTTTCTGGCGAAAGAATGTGCACTGTACTGGTTAACCGCTTACGTATAAGCCTGCCCAGGAAAGTGTGGATAGGTAAACTGACCGGCTCAAAAATGACCTAAATAGTGTTGACTGGGCCGTTAAACTCCAATACAAAAAAAAAAAAACAGAATTGTGTTGCTTTCTTGATATTCCTATAGACGACTATTTTGAATTAAGCTTCTGTTAATTAAAAGGTAAAGGTTTTTATGTGTTGCACAGGATTTCATTTTAAGCTTATCATATAAATTAGACTTCATATAGTAAACATATAGTGGTTGTATGACGCAGAATTTCCCAAATAACTTGATACATGAATATTCAATCACTTGGCAGATCCGTATGTATCGCTAAATTGTTAACAGTGAAAAATACCTTTAAGCTCAATTTATTTGCATCAGCTAGATTAAGCATGTTCGTTATTATTCTATGACGGCTCCAACGTAAAGGCTTATTGAGAATTAAATAGATCTAATTCAAGGTAATGTTGGTTGGTGCCTGATGCTCTGTCTCTGGTCGGGCCCATCGGAGTCTAACTGTTGGTTTTCTTTTGCTCCAGCATTTCAGTGGTTTCTTGCTGTCGAGTCCTCATCGTTGTCTCACCTCTGTTGTTCTTTGATTTTTTGTGTTCACGGAGATGTTGCACTGATGAGTTAGGAGGCCTTCATGCGGACTGAACAAATTATTTGTCTAAATCGCGACGGAAGTAAGGGCGAGGACTGTGGCCACGTAAAATCGATTTAAGCCCCCAATGGAAATCTTTCCACTGACCGTTCCAAGGCGGTTCTTCTGTGGCGGTTTATTTATGTTGTTGTTTGTTACTTTCTGTGTTAATCACTTGTGTCTTTTTATTTTGGATGGCCATATGGCAATTTCGTGGGAAAGTAACTGTCCTTATGGCCTTCCTTTGTTTAGGTTTCCATTATGGTCTGGTCGCTTAATGTTTGTGTTTCTTTCCCTTTAGTGTCTTTGATGGGTGGAGTAAGTTAATTGTATCGATTCCTGATCTTTGTTTTACTTCTACTTTGTTTGTTCCTTTTATAGCGTTTGCTCACCAGTAACAACTTTATAATATCAGATCTTAGGCCCATCTTCTTTCTTATGAATGTTTTCATTGCTCTTAAAGGAACTCATTTTTGATTTTTATTGAACTAATTTACTAAATGGCAAAATCCGAAATCATGCCGTTGTCCACGTGACCATCACTGATTTGGGAAAATCAATATTACGGTTATTAACAGAAAAAGTGTCGCTATTTCTATTGATGTTACATGCAGGTCAGAGCTATTTATAGAGCCTGGACAGGAATCGGGTGCTGGGTTTGACAAACACCGAATACCCAGTTCAGACGCCGCGGAATGTGGCGTCTTCCCGGCCGGTTGCACAGGGACTACACTGTTTGCTTAAATAGTGGCATCTAAGGGTTAAATGAAACAGTATAATAATGCCAGCTTGCTCACGTAATGAAAGGAAAACAATGACAATATCTGAATCTAGGCCGCGCTATCACGTGACGACTTTCGGAACATTCCATTCATAAAACTGTTAGATAGAGTCGATTGTACAAAAAGTAAACAAAAACTTTTTGCTTTTCTGCTAAAACCTTGAATTTGTTTAAGAGCAAAAATGATAGCCCAGACTTTTAAAGGTGGTATTGTTATTAGACATACAACGTAGACCCACATCGGATAGACAGTACATTCCTTCTGATCTAGGTCGGCACTGTTCGCCTTATATATACAACAAGTTTGAACATGATTCAGGCCGTTTGCAGAATCTGAAAAAAGGGGGAGGTGTGCGAATTTCAGATATTTTGCAGAGGGTTAAAAGCTGCCCGAGTTTGAGAATTTTCAAAAAAAGTGCGGGCCTGCATCAACAGGTAGAATGAACGTTTTTTAATTTATCGCTGAAGGGGCTCTGTTTCTCATCACTGTTATTCATGAGCTGGGATGCAGTGTGGGACCGAGCGAGGAGAAGAGATTGAAACTATAACAAACATTTTAGGTTCTGATCAGAAGCCATCGATGGATCTACACTGTTTGCAGCTGGATAAAATGCTATTATTGGAATAACTTTTCCAGCATAGGTTATGTTGCATATGAGGTTAATCATTATCAATGTAATATTGTAAATCCAGCAAGACGAATCTTTTGTGCTGGTTGAATATACTTGTATACAGAAAGGCAATAATTAAACACATTAACAAGTGACAAGTGAATAATTTTGAAAACTTTGACGGAAAATGCTACCATATTTTTTTTCTTAAGACAAAAAATGTACTGAATACTTTTCTTATAATGAAGCGTTTTAAAAAGTACTCAGAGTTTGTTATAATAAGCGTGACTATCACGAACTGACAATCTGACTGCCGCCGACCCTAAACAAAATCTAGCTTCGATAGTCGTTTCCCTAAGACGTCAGAGCGCTGCGTAAAAACAATTCTGGACTGTGCTCCTGCACTTGGGCATAACTGTCTGATCAGGGATACTGTGCTTGTTTAAAATACTGGAATTTAAGGGTTAAACGGAACAGTTCGATTCTCAGTTCAAGACTATTTTCCCAACCTACACCTAGAGACAATCGACCAACCAGTACTCTCAGTGCTTTGATTTTTCCAGTCAATACAGGTGTCTGCTGATGTTTGAAATAATCTTTCAGCAACC
Organism: Lucinisca nassula; assembly: GCA_963580285.1. Lineage (NCBI taxonomy): Eukaryota > Metazoa > Mollusca > Bivalvia > Lucinida > Lucinidae > Lucinisca > Lucinisca nassula. Next base: position 91,878,252 of record OY757023.1, read on the forward strand.
GTTTAAACCTATACCACCGGAAATGAATGTTGGGTATTGATATTTTTGTCTCCTTTTGAAGCTAGCCCAGTTGACCTATTATGACTTGATCAGATTTATAGTATTTATCATTTTAACAGCACTGTCGTATACACCATCGCCTTGTTTGTAACAGTAAATGTCATTACGAAAACACGCTTATACAACATACATTATAAACCTAACCGCGGAAAAAACACGAACCATTTTAGATAAAAAATTGTGATTTTTCCTTATTTGTGCTGAAAATATAGATTGTGGGTACTTTTTAAAACGGCCTCATCGGTTCTAACGAGTACCCACAATCTATATTTTGCAGTAGAAATAAGAAAGTTAAGGTATATCCCTGTAAACGCTAGTTTTACAATATTAAAGTGGGGTTCAAGGGTAAAAATTACATGGGCGTGTTTTCGTGATGCTAAGCTATATTTGGTTGCTACAGATATCCATTTGCTTTGCAGGCAATTCTTATTTTATTTGTTTACTTTTTGAACAGTTTTGATATGTAGTAATCAAGATTTTGTATAGTTAGATTTCAGCCGTTATATATCGTCTGTGCAATAGTATTGTCACTGTTTATAAACCTGGTACTGTTGTCCGAGCATAAGTAGACAGTAACGTAAAAGATAAAATCACCACAAATTGTGGCCATGAAAAATCGATGTAAGCCCTCCAGTGGACTTCGTGTCACTGACCGTTACAAGGCGGTTCTTCTGTCGTGGTTTATTTTTGTTTTTGTTTGCCTTTTAGTGGGTGCATCGCTTATATTATTTTGCTTTGGATAGGTTATTGGCCATTTTGTGGGAAAGTAACTGTCCTTTTGGTTTTCCGCTGGTGATGTTTCCATTAGGGTCTGTTGTTTCATGTTTGTGTTTCTTTCCCTTCGTGTCTCTGATGGGAGCTGTGTGTTAATTGTATCGATTTCTGATCATTGCATTCACTTATGTTTTGTCCGGTTGTACCGTAGTATTACTATACTATCACATCCATCATTGGTTGGCAAGACATATTATACCGTTATAGTTATCATTACCGAAGCGTCGTCATCTTTTGACAACAGCGGGTAATGTCCAACAACAAAAACATTCGCTGACGTCACTTTCAACTTATCCTCTGACAACAGTATTTTCGTTCAAAAAGGCACTTTGATTATCTTTTGTTTGCGAAAAAATTACACTTGCATGCGCAAATCCGCAGCTGATACCATGACTGTACTGAAAACTGCAATGCATCGTTTAACTGTGTACTTGCTAGGGAAAATCTAAATATTAAAATCATTTTTGGTCCTACTTAAAATTTCAAATACAGCGCCAAATCTGGTATAGTTATCCAAGTGTATGACGTCGCGTGGAAAATGATAGAGCTTTTGTCGTAGCTTTAACTGAGCAACAATTGCGTTTTACTTTCGACACTTTCAATATACAGCCATCATTTTCGTGTACATCCCATACTTTTTTTATCTCTTGACCATCTGTCTTTTCACACCGTCCCTTATTCACAAGTTTGTGTACCATGGATATCATCCTCACAAGGATATATAACTGGAATCAGATACAATAAAGCACAACTAATTCCATTTTTTATATTTGGATAACTGCATTGCTTAACAGGCAACTATTTACGTTCTTTCTATGCTAAATAATACCAGAATATTCTTTAGTTCTGTGGTGTATTCTGTGCTTCCAAGGACAACCCTTATATGGAGGTTTGAAATATCTTAAACTAATATAAGAAATTTTCATCCCTGCATTAATTTACTATATGTGTACACCAATTAACAGAAACCAGGCTCAGTGTGGTCGTCTGCGTCAATATGTCCCTTATTTGGCATATTAAACAAAATCGGCTTCCAATGTGCAATCGGTATTGAAAAAGCAATCGGTCCGTGTCCGGAATTTCAATCGACCAAGTGTGTGCAAATGGGTCATATTTCTGAGTCCTTCATGTATATTTCTGAAAAACCCTTTAATAGTCGCACACCATCTAGAACAAGCAAAGGATGTCAAGCACATTCACTATGTCTGAAAATATATTACTCCGGTCATTTTGTGATGTCGGATCAGTAGTTTAGGAGGATCTTACACGAGTGTTCATGAATAAATTCAATAATACATGAACCTGAATGCAAGATTCTATTCATCATATGACATTTTAAATCCATTTTATTCACGATTGTTTAACAAAATTGTCAATATTCCGCCATTAGTAAACGCGATGATGTTAAGGACGCCACACATGTAAGGTTAGGGGTAGTATCTAACTAATTTGCATATTTAATCCACTAGTTGATTATCGAATTTATTACCTTGCGTTATTACATTCTCAGACTCGACGTCATATGCAAAACTTTTTTTAATGCACTTTCAACAATTATTTTTCTAATTCGTATTTCAGACATAACGTTCTACCTTAGAGCAAAGAAGCAGATTTCATTTGTAGAAATTAAGATCTTGTCAAAAGTCATGGGTTGAGATATTATATCCTTCTGTTTTCAGCTTTTCCTGCAACGATTCTCCAAATTCCATTTTACTCTAAAGATCAACCATCGTAAGTAAAATTCAAACTGATATATTTGTGCATGTATTTAATCTTGAACGTTCAGATTCAGTGTTTAATCTATGATTTAATTGGTACCACGCCACTGCTTCAAGCGATGTGAAGGTATGTAATTTATATTAAATGTGCATAATAGAAGTAAAGGCAATGATCAGGAATCGATACAATTAACCCACAGCTCCCATCAGTGACACCAAAGGAAAAGAAAAACAGGCATGAAATAACTAGACCCTAATGGAAACATCAACATCGGAAAGCCAAAAGGACAGTCACTTTCCCACAAAAGGGCCGCAAAATTTCGTACTTACATACTAAACATTTAGACACCTCTTACTTATCTTGTTGGGTCATTTTGTTTTACCTTTCCACAAATAGTCATCAAAATTTATATAAATTAAAATAAAAATAAAAAAAAAAACATTGAGTAAAATGTGAAAGTTTACAGGCTGGCTATGTTAAGTACTGAAGATTTTAGATATTGATGCCAGTTATTCGTGCCATAGTGTTATCAAGCATATGTTATAATTTTATGCCAATATTAAAAAGAAACGTAGAATTTGAACAAGTAGGTGTATCTTACCACACCACAAACTATATGGACACTCATTCGACTCATTTAAGCGGCCGAAAGAACATTTACATCCATGTTTTGAGCTTAGGTCAGAAAGAAGATGGTTTTCATTTATAAAATTAAGTTTCGAGAGCTATGGGGCAACATTACATATTTTGTAGGTATCCATCGGAAACATCAGTTAGGATGTATTTGCTTTTTGTGCCCATTTAGATAAAAAAACAACAAACAACTATGGCACCCCTCGACTAGTTACAAACGTTATTTTAACTATATGCAGTGGCATCTGACTGTGTTTTTATCTCACCGTCACGTAGTGACGAGGTGAGCTTTTGGGATCACTCTTTGTCCGTCGTCCGTCGTGCATCCGTGCGTCCGTGCGTAAACAATTTCTTCAAACGACATCTCCTCCAAAACCACTGATCGGATTTTGATCAAACTTCACAGGAATGATGCCTAGGTGGTCCCCTTTCAAAGTTGTTCAGATGGTTCCGGTCCGTTTCACATCAAGGTCACAGGAGCCAAAAATAGATTTTTTTCACCGAAAACCTAAAAAATCTTCTCTGAAACCGCAAGGCCCAGGTCATTCATATTTGGTATGAAGCTTCATCTAGTGGACCCCTACCAAGATTGTTCAAATTATAGTGCTGGGGCCAAAAATGCCCCCGCCCCGGGGCCCTTTGGTTTTACATGGGCTTATATAGGGCAAATCTTTAAAAATCTTCTTCTCTGAATCCGCAAGGCCCAGGTCTTTGGTATTTGGTATGAAGCTTTATCTAGTGGACCCCTACCAAGATTGTTCAAATTATATTGCTGGGGCCAAAAATGCCCCCACTTCGGGGCCCTTTTGTTTTACAGGGGCTTATATAGGGAAAATCTTTAAAAATCTTCTTCTCTGAAACCGCAAGGCCCAGGTCTTTGATATTTGGTATGAAGCTTCATCTCGTGGACCCCTAACAAGATTGTTCAAATTATAGTGCTAGGGCCAAAAATGCCCCCGCCCCGGGGCCCTTTGGTTTTACATGGGCTTATATAGGGAAAATCTTTAAAAATCTTCTTCTCTGAATCCACAAGGCCCAGTTCTTTGATATTTGGTATGAAGCTTCATCTAGTGGACCCCTACCAAGATTGTTCAAATTATAGTGCTGGGGCCAAAAATGCCCCCACTTCGGGGCCCTTTTGTTTTACATGGGCTTATATAGGGAAAATCTTTAAAAATCTTCTTCTCTGAAACCGCAAGGCCCAGGTCTTTGATATTTGGTATGAAGCTTCATCTAGTGGACCCCTACCAAGATTGTTCAAATTATAGTGCTAGGGCCAAAAATGCCCCCGCCCCGGGGCCCTTGTGTTTTACATGGGCTTATATAGGGAAAATCTTTAAAAATCTTCTTCTCTGAAACCGCAAGACCCAGGTTTATGATATTTGGTATGAAGCTTCATCTAGTTGACCCCTACCAAGATTGTTCAAATTATAGTGCTGGGGCCAAAAATGCCCCCGCCCCGGGGCCCTTTGGATTTACATAGGCTGATATAGGGAAAATCTTTAAAAATCTTCTTCTCTGAAACTGCAAGGCCCCGGTCTTTGATATTTGGTATGAAGCTCTATCTTGTGGACCTCTACCAAGATTGTTCAAATTATAGCCCTGGGGCCAGAAGTGCCCCTCCTCCGGGGCCCTTTGGTTTAACATAGACTAATAGACTTATATAGGGAAAATCTTAAAAAATCTTCTTCTCTGAAACCACAAGGCCTAGGTCTTTGATATTTGGTATGAAGCTTCAGCTAGTGGACCTCTACCAAGATTGTTCAAATTATAGCCCTGGGGCCAAAAATGCCCCCGCCCCTGGGCCTTTTGGTTTTACATAGACTTATATATGGAAAACCTTAAAAAATCTTCTTGTCTGAAACCATGAGGCTCAGGTGTTTGATATTTGGAATGAAGCTTTGTCTTGATGACCTTTATCGAGATTGTTCAAATTATTGCCCTGGGGCCAAAAATGCCCCCGCTCCGGGGCCCTTTGGTTTTACATAGACTTATATAGGGAAAAACTTTAAAAATCTTCTCTGAAACCACCAGGCCCAGGTCTTTGATATTTGGTATGAAGCTTCATCTAGTGGACCCCTACGAAAATTTTTCAAATTATAGTGCTGGGGCCAAAAATGCCCCCGCCCCGGGGCCCCTTGGTTTTACATAGGCTAATATATGGAAAATCTTTAAAAATCTTCTTCTCTGAAACCACAAGGCCTAGGTCTTTGATATTTGGAATGAAGCTTTATCTAGTGGACCTCTATCATGATTATTCTAATTATAGTCCTGGGGCCAAGAAATGCCCCTGGCATGGACCCCTTTAGTTTTACATTGACTTATATAGGAAAAATCTTAAAAAATCTTCTCAGAAACCACAAGGCCAAGGTCTTTGATATTTGGTGTGTAGCTTCATCTAGTGGACCTCTACCAAGATTGTTCAAATTATAGCCCTGGGGTGAAAAATGCCCCCACTTCGGGGCCCTTTGGTTTTACATAGACTAATATATGGAAAATCTTTAAAAATCTTCTTCTCTAAAAACAACAAGGCCTAGGTCTTTGATATTTGGTATGAAGTTTCATCTAGTAGACCTCTATTAAGATTGCTTTAATTATAGTCCTGGGGCCAAGAAATGCCCCTGGCCCGGACCCCTTTAGTTTTACATTGACTTATATAGGAAAAATCTTTAAAAAATCTTCTTCTCAGAAACCACAAGGCGGAGGTCTTTGATATTTGGTGTGTAGCTTCATCTAGTGGACCTCTACCAAGATTGTTCAAATTATAGCCCTTGCACCAAAAATGTCCCGGACCCAGGGCCCTTTTTGATTTTACATTGGCTTATATAGGAAAAATATGAACAAATCTTCTTCTCTGAAACCGCAATTCCTAGGTCTTTGATATTTGGTGTGAAGCTTCATCTAGTGGACCTCTATCAAGATTGTTCAAATTATAGCTCTTGGGCCAAAAATCCCCCCCACTCCGGGGCCCTTTACTTTTACATTGACTTATATAGGAACAATCTTAAAAAATCTCCTCTGAAACTGCAAGGCCCAGGTCTTTGATATTTGTTGCGTAGCTTCATTTAATGGACCTCTACCAAGATCGTTTAAATTATAGCCCTGGGGCCAAAAATGCCCCCGCCCCAGGGCACTTTAGTTTTACATAGACTTACATAGGGAAAACCTTTGAAAGTCTTCTTGTCTGAAACCAGAAGGCTCAGGTGTATGATATATACTATGAAACATTGTCTTGTGGTCCTTTTTCAAGATTGTTCAAATTATAACCCTGGGGCCAAAAATGCCCCCGCCCTGGGGCCCTTTGGTTTTACATAGACTTAGGAAAAATCCTTAAAAATCTTCTTCTCTGAAACCTCAAGGCCAAGGTCTTTGATATTTGGTATGAAGCTTCATCTAGTGGACCTCTATCAACATTGTTCAATTTATAGCTCATGGGCCAAAACTGCCCCCCCCCCCCCGCCCCGGGGCCCTTTGGTTTTGCATAGACTTATATAGGAAAAAAAATTAAAAGTCTTCTTCTCTGAAACTGCAAAGACCAGGGTTTTGATATTTGGTGTGTAGCTTCATCCAGTGGACCTCTACCAAGATTGTTTAAATTATAGCCCTGGGGCGAAAAATACCCCTGCCCCTGGGCACTTCTGTTTTACATAGAGTAACATAGGGAAAACATTTAAAAACTTCTTGTCTGAAACCAGAAGGCTCAGGTGTTTGATATTTGGTATGAAGCTTCGTCTTGATGACCTTTATCAAGATTGTTCAAATTGTAGCACTGGGGCCAAAAATGCCCCTGCCCCAGGGCCTTTTGGTTTTACATAGATTTATATAGGGAAAACCTTTAAAGATCTTCTTTTCAGAAACCAGAAGGCTCGGGTGTTTGATGTATGGTAAGAAAGCTTTGTCTTGTGGACCTCTACCAAGATTGTTCAAATTATAGCCCTGGGGCCAAAAATGCCCCCACCCTGGGACCCTTTGGTTTTACATTGATTCATATAGGAAAATCTTAAAAAATCCTCTCCTCTGAAAAGGCAAGGCCCACGACTTTGATATTTGATGTGTAGCTTCATCTAGTGGACCTCTACCAAGATTGTTAAAATTATAGCCCTGGGGCCAAAAATGCCCCTGCCCTGTGGGCCCTTTGTTTTTACATAGATTTACATCGGGAAAACCTTTAAAATTCTTCTTGTCTGAGACCAGAATGCTCAGGTGTTTGATATTTGGTATAAAGCTTTGTCTTGTGGACCTCTATCAAGATTGTTCAAATTATAGCCCTGGGGCCAAAAATGCCCCCACCCTGGGACCCTTTAGTTTTACATTAACTTATATAGAAATTCTTAAAAAATCTTCTCCTCTGAAACCACAAGGCTCAGGTCTTGAATATTTGGTGTGTAGCTTCATCTAGTGGACCTCTACCAAGATTGTTCAAATGATAGCCTTGGTGCCAGAAATGGTCCCGTTACAAAGACTTACATAGTGAAAACCTTTAAATCTTCTTCTCTGAAACCACAAGGCTCATGTCTTTGGTATTTAGTGTGAAGTTTCATATAGCGCACCTCTTCTAAGATTGTTCAAATTATAGCACTGTGGTAAAAGTGACTCCCCTCTAGGGGCACTTAATTGGTACAGTTGTTTTAGACATCAGAATGTATAAAAATACTTTAGTGAAAATTGAATCATTAATAGAGACTTTTACATGGTTTACCATCATTAAAAATCTCCCAAGCCTTTAGAGAGCATTTTGATATATGCATGGTAATATAAATAAACAATACATTGTTGTACATGTGTAGTTAATGATAATAAGTATTTTATAAACATTGACACTATTAGCTTTTTTTTTATTCCAGGCATGAAGATACATAGTTTCCAGCATGGTGAAGAGTAATATTGGTGTCATTTATAGTCGTACCCGGGACATTGTTTATTCTAGCTAAAGAATGTAACGATTGTTCGTCTTAAAATTTTTATTTTTCTAAGCCAGACTGGTAGCTCTGTTGGATGCTTTCCTGACTGGTGATCAAGAAGTTAAGGGTTCCATACCTGCTGAGGTTGGCAACATTCTAAAATGGCTATCAATCAGGAAATCTTTTCTCTGGTCATTCCCTTCTGCTGATTCAAGAAGGGCGGTTATCAACTTCTGGTGAAAGACTGTGCACTGTACTGGTTATCCACTTACGTATAAGTAGAAGTAAAACAAAGATCAGGAATTGATACAATTAACTTACTCCACCCATAAAAGACACCAAAGGGAAAGAAATACAAACATTAAGCGACCAGACCATAATGGAAACCTAAACAAAGGAAGGCCATAAGGACAGTTACTTTCCCACAAAATGGCCATATGGCCATCCAAAACCAAAAGACACAAGTGATACACACAGTAAGTAACAAACAACAACATAAATAAATCGCCACAGAAGAGCCGCCTTGGAACGGTCAATGGAAGATTTCCACTGGGGGGCTTAGATCGATTTTACGTGGCCACAATCCTCGCCCTTACTTCCGTCGCGATTTAGACAAATAATTTGTTCAGTCCGCATGAAGGCCTCCTAACTCATCAGTGCAACATCTCCGTGAACACAAAAATCAAAGAACCACAGAGGTGAGACAACGGTGAGGACTCGACAGCAAGAAACCACTGAAATGCTAGAGCAAAAGAAAACCAACAGTTAGACTCCGATAAGCCTGTCCCGAAAGTGTGGTTAGTTAAACTAACTGGCTTGAATGCTTGTTTTTAAATCCTGTTTGCATGTACTATTGTATTCTGTCTATGTATGAACTTGTAAATGTTTGACAAATCAAAATAAATAATGTTTAAACCAAACTAACTGGCTCAAAAATTAACTAAATAGTGTTGGCTTGGCCATAAAATAGAAGTGGAGGCAATGATCAGGAAACCCACAGCTCCCATCAGCTCCCCAAAATTAACTAACAAACCATGTTCATCTGAAAAAAGTTATAAACAATGGTTATCCACAAAAGGGGTAATCGCAGACGTACCAGGTAAGAAAGATGAAGGTTGTTTGGCATGGCATTCCAGTCTTATTTGGATAATGTTAGTTGTACGAATGAAATTGTAAAAACTAAAACTGTAGCAATTGAAATTTTATAATCTCTGCAACAAAACTTGGCAGAAGTATATAGCATAATTCAATTTGTCTGTAGACATTTTTGTGGGATATTAGTCACTTTTATTGATAGATCACTTTTAGTAATAGATCTAGTTGTTTTTAAAGATACATTAAGTAAACACTCTTTTACCTTTTCTAATACCTTCATCTGTGCATAGAGGGTCTCTTCCTGGAGTAAAACCGCCTTGCTGATCATGACTTATGCTCCCGGTAGGGAAGCATTTTATAATACTTAGTCACCTTCTTAATTGTTGAATGAATGAAAGTTAAATCAATTTTATCAGCCATACACAAATCAAATCCACTTTATATTTAAATATAATGATAATTCTTCATGAATTTAATTTTAAATACCTTTATAGATTTGAGTTTAAAACTGCAATATGTGTACTGATGTTCAGCTAATCAGTATTTTAAATTACTTTATTTTTATGCCTCCATAATCAAAGATTCTGGGGGGATATAGTCTTGGACTGTCTGTCTGTTTGTCTGTCCGCAAAAACCTTAACATTGGGCATAACTTTTGAATGGTAACTTATAGGGCTTTCTTCTTTCACATGTGCATTCCTTGTCACAATACCTTTAAAGAGGTACCATAAATTTGGACCTTTGGACCATGACCTTGACATCTGACCTTCTTTTGACCTCCTTTTTAAAAACTTTAACATTAGCCATAAAGTTTGATTGGTTAGTGATAGGGCTTTCATATTTCACATGTCTATTCCATGTAACAAGACCGTTCCAGTGATACCATAATTTTTGACCTCTTGACCTTGTCATTTGATCTACTTCTTTTAAAAATAACTTTTAACATTCACAAAAACTTTAATATTGGGCATAATGTTTGAATGGTAATTGATATAGCTTACATAGCTCGTATTTCACTCTTGCATTCCTTGTCACAAGACCTTTCCAGTGGTACCTTAATTTTTGACTTCATGACCTTGACCTTGACGTTTCACCTACTTTTTAAAAACTTTAACATTGGCCATAACTTTTGATTGGTAAGTGATAGGGTTTCATATTTCACATGTGCATTCCTTGTCACAAGACCTTTCTAGTGTTACCATAATTTTTGACCTTGTGACCTTGACATTTGACCTACTTTAAAAAAAAATCTTTAACATTGGCCATAACTTTCGATTGGTAAGTCGTAGGGCTTTTAATATTTCACATCTGTATTCCTTGTCACAAGACCTTTCCAGTGGTATCATAATTTTTGACCTCATGACCTTGACCATGACATTTGATCTACTTTTTATGCCCCCGCATCATATGATGCCGGGGGCATATAGTTTTTCGGTTTTCCGTACGTGCGTACATGTGTACGTCCGTCTGTACGTGTGTGTGTACGTACGTACGTACGTGATCCTGTAACCTCAGGTTAAAGTTTTTGTAACAGGTAGAGCCTGAACTTTTAGAACTCATATTTTCCTAACGATTTGATGGAACTGGTTCATCTTTGGTATGATGATAGATATAGGTCAAAAGTTTTATTAAGCAATACCCCCACCCATGCCTGTGACCTCAAGGTCAAGGTCACAGACTTAGACATTTTCGATGTTAAAGACTCAGGTTAAGGTTTTTGTAACAGGTAGACTTGAACATTTTAGAACTCATATTTTCCAAACCATTTGATGGAATTGGTTCATATTTGGTATGATTATAGATATAGGTCCAAAGTTTTATTGAGCGGTACCCCCACCCATGCCTATGGCCTCAAGGTCAAGGTCATGGACTTAGAAATTTTCCATGTTAAAGACTCCAGTTAAGGTATTTGTACCTGGTAGAACCTGAACTTTATGATGGCTTTGTTTCATATGATGATAGATATAGGTACAGTGTTTTATTCAGCAATACCCCCACCCATGCCTATGAGCTCAAGGTCAAGGTCACAGACTTAGACAATTTTAATGTGAAAGATTTTAAAGAGCTCAAATTTTCCAAACTATATTATGGATTTGGCTTATGTATGCTATGATGATAGATACAGGTCCAAATGTTTATTTGGCAATACCCTCACTCATGCCTATGGCTTCAAGGTCAAGGTCACAGACTTAGAAATTTTTAATTAGATATTTTAAGAGTTGATATTTTCCAAATTGTGCGATGAATTTAGTTGATATTTGGTATCATGTTAGATACCTGTCCATTTTATTCAGCGATACCCCCACCCATGCCCATGAGCTCAAGGTCAAGGTCACAGACTTAAAATTTTTTTAATTATCCCCTCCCGGGCCATAACTCCTAAACCGTATGGAATATATTCATGAAACTTCACAGGTGCATTCATCACACTGAGAAGATGTGTCATGAACAAAGTAGACAACTCTTGCATTTTTGGTTTTTGGATTATCTGCCCTTGATGCATATATTTTATGATTGATTTGAAGTACATTTGTAATATTTTTATGAATGACATTTGTCGGGGGCATCCGTGTCCTATGGACACTTTTTCTAGTTAAAAACTTTAACACAGTCCATAACTTTTGATTGGTAAGTGATAGGTCTTTCATATTTCACATGTGCATTCTTTATCACAAGATCTTTCCATAGGTACCATATTTTTTACCTTGATCTTGAAATTTGACCTATTTTTTAAAAAACTTTAACATTGGCCATAACTTTTGATTGGTAAGTGATAGGGCTTTCATATTTCACATGTGCATTCTATGTCACAAGACCTTTCCAACCATCCCATAATTTTTGACCTCATGACCTTGACCTACTTTTTTAAGACTTGAACATTGGCCATACCATTCGATTGCTTAGTGATACTGCTTTCATATTTAACATGCACTGTCCGGGGGCATCCATGTTTCACAAACACATCTTGTTTCTTAATTTATTGAAACAGTAATTTTTTTCAGATTCTTAAAAAAATTGGTTTGTTTTTTTTACAGTAAATTTGTCTAATACAGCTTTCCTTTTTTGTAGTATCAACAAGATTTCTGAAAAGAAAATATTCCTACTGTGTTGGATATACATTTAAATAATTGACAAAGTGATAGATAGACAGTATTTGTGACTTAGTGACTGATATATAGACAGTGTTTGTGACTTAGTGACTTAGTGTTGTGTATAAAAAGTGGAAAACTGTGCTTAAAACAAGTTACAGCTCATCACTGTATTTCAAGGTAAATGAATAATTGTTTTGTTAATGATAGTAAAAAGTAATAGGTAAATGGTTTTGGCAAAATCAGAGGGAATCACACATTTTGTTTGATAGAAGAATAGTTTGTATAATACAGTGCCCAAAAGAATGAAGACAAAGTACAATTATCAACATGAAAATCCTTGATATTGCATGCTGATAATTTGAACTTGCCAATAATGTTTGATGCTATTGTGTTTGAGGTCAGAGGTTAGGTTACTTATACTCTAAAAACCAAAAAGTAATAAGCAAAAATGATAGAGGCCATCAAGAGGTATTGCAGTATCAAAGAACAGTAAATACCTGTTTTTAACAACTATACTTTTTTTTTAATTAATGCTTGTCTGGAGAACTACTAGAAAAGTAAAAAAACTGATGTTGAAAGATACTTCAGGAACTGATTCAAACAGGAACTGATTGAAACAGAACTCAGAGCTTATCCTTAAAGTCAAATGGAAAGACAAAAAGACACTTCTTAACAAACAATAAAATCATAGGGTACAGGCCAATTTAGTAGCTCTTTCCCTTCTGGCCTTGGTAGCTCAGTAGGATGCCTGTCTAACTTGTGATCAGGAGGTCGCAGATTGGATACCTGCTAGGGTTAGGAACATTCATTGCTGGAAGATCGATCATGAAATCTATTATAAGGTCATTACCTCCCTTGTGCTTATTTAATAAAGGTAGTTGTCAGTTTCTGGCCAAAGAATATGCACTATATTGGTGAATATCTTACGTATGAGGGTGCCCTGATAGTGTGGTTAGGTAACCTTACTGGCTAAATTACTGGCTAAAAAATAACCTAGATTGTGTTGAGTCGGTGGTAAACGAAACAAACAAAATAGAAGTGAAGGTAATGATCAGGAATTGATGCAAATAAGCCACGGCTCCGATCAGAGACTCCAAAGGGAAAGAAACACAAACATGAATGGAAACTTAATGGAAACATCAATAGTGGAAAGCCAAAAAGGACAGTTACTTTCCCACAAAATGGCCAATTGGCTATCCAAAACAAAATAATATAAGCGATACAAACACTCAAAGACAAACAATAACAAAAATGAACCGGGACAGAAGAACCATCTTGGAACAGTCAGTAAAACAAATTCCACTGGGGGGCTTAAATCGATTTTACGTGGTCACAATCTTCACACTTATTTCCATAGCAATTAAGACAATTTGTTCAGTCCTCATGAATGCCTCCCAACTCATCAGTGCAACATTGCTGTGAACACAAAAATCAGAGAACCACAGAGATGAAACAACGGTGAGGATTCAATAGCAAGGAATCACTGAAATGCTGGAGCAAAAGAAAACCAAAGTTAGACTCCGATGGACCCGACCAGAGACAGAACTTCAGGCACTAACCAACATTACATAGAATTAAATTCTCTCTAATTCTCAGTAAGCTTTGGGAAAAGTAGTTTTTTTCCAAACAGGTGGTAACTCGGTAACTTTTACTAAATTAAATAATTTGGACACACAGTCATAAGTGTTAGAAAATTAAAAGATATAAAAATGAAAATAAATGAAATGAAACTGCAATGAAAGAACAACTTTGGGATGTAAAGTAATAATGAATGTGAGGAAGGGTTTAAACCATTTTTTCAGGGCCCCAACTTTCACCATCAGCTGTTACTGTTGTTTACACAGTTTAGTTGGCTTTTAAAGTAGAAGTAAAACAAAGATCAGGAATCGATACAATTAACTTACTCCACCCATCAAAGACACCAAAGGGAAAGAAACACAAACATGAAGCGACCAGACCATAATGGAAACCTAAACAAAGGAAGGCCATAGCGACAGTTACTTTCCCAAAAAATGGCCAAATGGCCATCCAAAATAAAAAGACACAAGTGATACACACAGTAAGTAACAAACAACAACATAAATAAACCGCCACAGAAGAACCGCCTTGGAACGGTCAGTGGAAAGAATTCCACTGGGGGGCTTAAATCGATTTTACATGGCCATAATCCTCGCCCTTACCTCTGTAGCGGTATACACTAATTTTGTTTAGTCTGCATGAAGGCTTCCTAACTGATCAGTGTAACATCTCCGGGAACATACAAATAAAAAACTACAGACATGAAACAAGGTCGAGGACTCAACAGCATACAACAACAGAATTGCTGGAGCAAAAGAAACCCAACAGTTAGACTCCGAGGGATCCGACCAAAAAACGGAGCATCAGGCACACACATTGAAGTCTCACATTGAAGTCTCCTATTAAAAATACTTGGCCCAAACTATACAGAATGATAAAAGTCTAGAGGATTATCATTTGTTTTTGGGGGGATTTCCTTGTCAAATTACTGTGCTCAAGAGAGAAAAGAAAATCTATATGTTTTACAAAAGTTCATTAAGTATAGGCAAGATTTTGAATTATTTAAAGATAATACCGTTTCCCCTTTTCCTTTTAAAGCCGACACCTGCTTTTGTATCTTTCAGGTTGAGGTATGCCTCGCAAGAAGACATGGAAGAAGTCATTGGCAAAGACCATGGTGAGGGCTAATGGTAGTAGCCCTGGGTTACTTATCTCAGATGTGGGCCTGACCCCCCTCATAGATCGTTGAGGATCTAAGCCCCAATCGCTTGTAGCGATGGGGACATCTGTGCCAGGGTCAATTATTTTGTCAGATGTGGGTATGACCTGCCCCAGCGTATCATCTGGCCCAGGGTCATCTAGTTCTTCAGATGTGGGTATGACCTGCCTCAGCGTGACATCTGATGCTTCAGTTTTACAAAGTAGAAATGACAAAGATATGAACTCTGTATTACAAAGTAGAAATAACAAAGATATTTACAGAAAACAACCAGAACAAAATATCGAAGTTTTGCAAAGTTCAAATGACAA
The DNA here is from genome assembly GCA_963580285.1 of Lucinisca nassula. Classification (NCBI taxonomy): domain Eukaryota; kingdom Metazoa; phylum Mollusca; class Bivalvia; order Lucinida; family Lucinidae; genus Lucinisca; species Lucinisca nassula. Next base: position 91,893,574 of record OY757023.1, read on the forward strand.
TACTAACAGACAACAACTAGGACAAAATACCAAAATACATTCACCCATAGAATTTACAAACACTGTATTTTCAAGCTCTACACAAGTTGATGAAAAAATTATGTATACAGCATTTCCTTTAATGGAACAAACTGAAACAGTGCTATGGAAGCCTTCTAATGGTCCTTTTAACTCTGTCAAATTTGAACTCGGATCTTTTCATCAAGGTTCAGAAATATTTAGCAATGAGTCCAGAGGATGCCAATGTACTGCACATGCACTTTGTTCATTAATATATGCAGCATACTCAGACATTGCTTGTAGTACAGATCTAGACAACATTCTTGTAGCTGGAGATAGTCTGTATAATAAGATCATTGGTGAATTAAAGGCAGAAGGTAAATTCAGGAGTAAATTACTAAGCTTTGATGAACTTCCAAGATTAGTTTCAATTTTAAACAAAGAAGTTGTTGTGAAAACATCTGCTATTGTGACAGGTCTTTGCACAGAACAGTTTGTCAATACCAGTTTACCTACTCTTCACCAAGCATTGTACACTTCTCTACAAAATTCTCCAAGTGTTTTATTAATGATGGGTTCACTTTGTTGCTCTGTGTTCAAGAGAGATTGTAAATATTTTATATTTGATTCACATTCACATGGTTTAAATGGATTATCTGTTCCGGATGGAAAATCATTACTAGCTGCTTTCAATTGTTTAGATGATCTAGTTGCATTTCTATATGCATTGTTTGAAAGTATGATGATTTCAATTTCCACGCAGTTCGAAATTCTTCCTATAGACTTTGACTTATCTAATCCAGAGCATCATTTGATATTGAAAATCATGCAGACAGCCATACTGACACTCCATGTGACTATGCTTGGAAAACTGTAACTTACAAGAGAAAGGTGTCTGAAAGCCATATGAGGAATTCACATGCAAGAGAAGACTTATTTGCTAATTCAAGCAGTGAAAATCATGCAACACTTATTGGCAAATACTTTAAGGATCAAAAGCATAAACTTGAAGAAAAGACACGGAATAGTACAAATGTGACTAAAAATCAAAAGATGAGGAACAAAGAAATAAAAATAAACAAGAAAAAAGCTACAGAAAGAAAAGAATATATGAGTTTATATGGAGAAACGAAGGCAAGACTCTAACTTCAAAGGAAAAGACAAAGAGTATACACTAAAATCAATGCAGAGTGCTAGACAGTCTGAAGAATATCGAAAAAAGGATAAAGAATATACACTAAAATCTAAGCAGAGTGCTAGACAGTCTGAAGAATATCGATCAAAGGATAAAGAATATACACTAAAATCAATGCAGAGTGCTAGACAGTCTGAAGAATATCGAAAAAAGGATAAAGAATATACACTAAAATCTAAGCAGAGTGCTAGACAGTCTGAAGAATATCGAAAAAAGGATAAAGAATATACACTAAAATCTAAGCAGAGTGCTAGACAGTCTGAAGAATATCGAAAAAAGGATAAAGAATATACGCTAAAATCAATGCAGAGTGCTAGACAGTCGGAAGAATATCGAAAAAAGGATAGAGAATATACATTTAAATCTAAGCAGACTGCTAGACAATCTGAAGAATATCGTAAAAAAGACAAAGCTATGACAAAGGCATGTATGAGAAGGGCTAGATTAATAGATGAATACAATAAATGGGAAAGTGAAAAGAAACGAGAATCTCGAGAATGCCTTGAATTAAAAACAAAATATATTGCAATACAAAATCTATCAAAGAGGAAGGCGAGATCAGATCCATACAAATTAGAACAAGAAAGGGTTGCAAAACAACAGTGGAGACTAAATGAAAAAAAACAAGAAAGCTGAAAACATTATAGACAGTAAAAGAAAAGCTACCAAGCGTAAAGATCCATCTTTTTCACAAGTTGAAAAGATAAACACAAAGCGCAGAAAATGTGGTAGTGATATTGATGTTTGTATTGAAAAGTTTCACAAGAATATATCAGTTGGACCTGTCTATATATGTAGTTGCTGTCAACGGACATGGTTTGAAGAGACTGTATCAAAAGCCAAGACATTTGTTTCTAAAGACAAGGCAAAGTACTTAACAGGGGTGAAATCAGTCAATGAAGAAGAATGGATCTGCTGTACATGCAAAGACAATATTAAGTGTGGTAAAGTCCCAAAATTGTCTGTTGTAAACGGAATGAAGTGGCCACCAAAACCAAAAGAATTGGAGCTGTTTCCACTTGAAGAACGCCTTATTGCTTTACGTATACCGTTCATGCAGATGAGAGAACTACCTAGAGGTCGCCAGTTATCAGTAAAAGGAAATGTTGTTAATGTACCTGTTGACATTCAACCAGTTGTAAATGCTTTACCTAGGCCTTTTGATGAAAATGTTACAGTTGCAGTGAAATTAAAGAAGAAGATGTCATTTAAGTCATATGTTTTCTCAGAAAATGTTCGACCATATCATGTGCTTTGTGCTTTACATTGGCTAATGAGTGGTAGTGAATTGTACAAAAACGCAAATGTTGAAATAGACCAGCAGTGGTTAAAGAGAATCACAGAAGAAAGTAATGAAACACTGCATGCATTTTTTGAATCACAAACAAAAACCTGCTCTGAAACAAATAATGATGATTCTGATGGTGTTTTGAATGAAAGTCTTCAGGATAGTCCATGTAATCAGAACCAAGCTGAGGTTATACATAATTTTTTTGAGTTGTGTACAAAAGAATGTTCAAAGTATGATATTATTGATTTTGATGGTGTTGTTAGTGAAATGTGTAACAATTATCCAAACGATCAGTTAGAAAACATAAGGGCCCAATGGCCCTATATCGCTCACTTGTGTACCAGAAAATCATTAGTGTAGGAGACCACTTGACATTGCTACATACTAAATATCTAAGCTCAGGCAAAGCGGTGTCCATGCATATTAACCCTATTGGTTTCATTGGGCGACAGGGCTTGAGATGTAATTTCATCTCAATGTCGGGTAAAAAGTCCCACAAAATTGGAAGAGACATCTCCAAAATTACCTATACAGTGTTGACAGGGATGTAAAACCTCAAATCAAACAAAATCTGTGCCTTATGGTTTTGGAAAAGAAGATTTTTTTTTAAGTTTTTTTTCCAGTATAAGTCTATAGAAGCTAATGAGCCCTGGAGCTTGGCCAATTTTGACCCAAAGGGCATGGTTGGCAGGATTTATGTAGGTGACCATTTTGTGTTGCTATATACTAAATATCTAAGGTCTGTATTTCATGGTTTCAAAGAAGATGTTTGAAGCTTTTTTCCATTATAAGTTTGTTGGAGTTAAGGGGCCACAGGATTTGGCCAATTTGGACTAAATATCTAAGTTCTGTGCTTCACAGTTTCTGAGAAGAAGATTTTTTAAGCTTTCTTCCATTTAGAGTCTATGGGAGCTAAGGGGCACCGGAGCGTGGCCCATTTGGACCCCAGGGGCATGATTAGAAGGAAATATGTAGGTGATCACTTGCCATTGCTAAATGCTAAATATCTAAGCTCTGGGCCCTATGATTTCAGAGAAGAAGATTTTTGAGGCTTTTCTCCATTTTGAGTCTATGGGAGCTAAGGGGGTCCCAGGGTGTGGCCCATTTGGACACGAGGGGCATGATTGGCAGGATTTATTCAGGTGACCACTTGTCATTGCCACATGCTAAATATCTAAGCTCTGGGCCCTGTGGTTTCAGAGAAGAAGATTTTTGAAGCTTTTTTCCATTATGAGTCTAGGGGAGCTAAGGGGTCCCTGGGCGTGGCCCATTTGGACCCCAGGGGCATGATTGGCAGGATTTATGTAGGTGACCACTTGCCATTGCCACATGCTAATTATCTAAGCTCTGGGCCCTGTGGTTTCAGAGAAAAAGATTTTTGAAGCATTTTTTCCATTATGAGTCTATAGGAGCTAAGGGGCCCCGGGGCGTGGCTCGTTTTGACCACAGGGGCATGATTGGCAGGAATTATATAGGTGACCACTTGCTGTTGCTACATGCTAAATATCTAAGCTCTGGGCCCTGTGGTTTCAGAGAAGAAGATTTCTGAAGCTTTTTTCTATTATGAGTCAGTGGGAGCTAAGGGGCCCGCGGGCGTCGCCAATTTGGACCCCAGGAGCATGATTGGCAGGAATTATGTAGGTGACCACTTGCCGTTGCTACATACTAATTACCTAAGCTCTGGGCCCGGCGGTTTCAGAGGAGAAGATTTTTGAAGCTTTTTTTCCATTTTGAGTCTATGGGAGCGAAGGGGCCCGGGGGCGTGGCCCATTTGGAACCCAGGGGCATGATTGGCAGGAATTATGTAGGTGACCACTTGCCGTTGCTATGTGCTAAATATCTAAGCTCTGAGCCCTGTGGTTTCAGAGAAGAAGATTTTTGAAGCTTTTTTCCATTAGGAGTCTATAGGAGCTAAGGGGCCCCAGGGCGTGGCCTGTTTGGACCCCAGGAGCATGATTGGCAGGAATTATGTAGGTGACCACTTGCCATTGCTATGTGCTAAATTTCTAAGCTCTGGGCTCTGTGGTTTCAGAGAAGAAGATTTTTGAAGCTTTTTTTTTTCATTATGAATCTATAGGGGCTAAGGGGCCCCGGGGCGTGGCCCATTTGGAACCCAGGGGCATGATTGGCAGGAATTATGTAGGTGACCACTTGCCGTTGCTACATGCTAAATATCTAAGCTCTGGGCCCTGTGGTTTCAGAGAAGAAGATTTTTGAAGCTCTTTTCCATTATGAGTCTAGGGGAGCTAAGGGGTCCCTGGGCGTGGCCCATTTGGACCCCAGGGGCATGATTGGCAGGATTTATGTAGGTGACCACTTGCCATTGCCACATGCTAATTATCTAAGCTCTGGGCCCTGTGGTTTCAGAGAAAAAGATTTTTGAAGCATTTTTTCCATTATGAGTCTATAGGAGCTAAGGGGCCCCGGGGCGTGGCTCGTTTTGACCACAGGGGCATGATTGGCAGGAATTATATAGGTGACCACTTGCTGTTGCTACATGCTAAATATCTAAGCTCTGGGCCCTGTGGTTTCAGAGAAGAAGATTTCTGAAGCTTTTTTTCTATTATGAGTCAGTGGGAGCTAAGGGGCCCGCGGGCGTCGCCAATTTGGACCCCAGGAGCATGATTGGCAGGAATTATGTAGGTGACCACTTGCCGTTGCTACATACTAATTACCTAAGCTCTGGGCCCGGCGGTTTCAGAGGAGAAGATTTTTGAAGCTTTTTTTCCATTTTGAGTCTATGGGAGCGAAGGGGCCCGGGGGCGTGGCCCATTTGGAACCCAGGGGCATGATTGGCAGGAATTATGTAGGTGACCACTTGCCGTTGCTATGTGCTAAATATCTAAGCTCTGAGCCCTGTGGTTTCAGAGAAGAAGATTTTTGAAGCTTTTTTCCATTAGGAGTCTATAGGAGCTAAGGGGCCCCAAGGCGTGGCCTGTTTGGACCCCAGGAGCATGATTGGCAGGAATTATGTAGGTGACCACTTGCCATTGCTATGTGCTAAATTTCTAAGCTCTGGGCTCTGTGGTTTCAGAGAAGAAGATTTTTGAAGCTTTTTTTTTCATTATGAATCTATAGGGGCTAAGGGGCCCCGGGGCGTGGCCCATTTGGAACCCAGGGGCATGATTGGCAGGAATTATGTAGGTGACCACTTGCCGTTGCTACATGCTAAATATCTAAGCTCTGGGCCCTGTGGTTTCAGAGAAGAAGATTTGTTAACCTTTTTTCCATTATGAGTATATAGGAGCTAAGGGGCCCAGGGGTGTGGCCAATTTCAACCCCAGGTACAGGATTGGCAGGAATTATATAGGTTACCACTTGCCATTGCTACATGCTAAATATCTAAGCTCTGGGCCCTGTGGTTTCAGAGAAGAAGATTTTTGAAGCTTTTTTCCATTATGAGTCTATGGGAGTGAAGGGGCCCCGGGGCGTGGACCATTTGGAACCCAGGGGCATGATTGGCAGGAATTATGTAGTTGACCACTTGCCCTTCCTACATGCTAAATATCTTAGCTCTGGGCCCAATGGTTTCAGAGAAGAAGATTTTTGAAGATTTTTTCCATTATGAGTCTATAGGAGCTAATGGGCCCCTGGGCGTGGTCCGTTTGGACACCAGGGGCATGATTTGCAGGAATTATGTAGGTGACCACTTGCTGTTACTACATGCTAAATATATAAGCTCTGGGCCCTTTGGTTTCAGAGAAGAAGATTTTTGAAGATTATTTTCCATTATGAGTCTATGGGAGCGAAGGGGCCCCGGGGCGTGGCCCATTTGGAACCCAGGGGCATGATTGGCAGGAATTATGTAGGTGACCACCTGCCATTGCTACATGCTAAATATATAAGCTCTGGGCCCTATGGTTTTAGAGAAGAAGATTTTTGAAGCTTTTTTTCCATTATGAGTCTATGGGAGCGAAGGGGCCCCGGGGCGTGGCCCTTTTTGAACCCAGGGGCATGATTGGCAGGAATTATGTAGGTGACCACTTGCCATTGCTACATGCTAAATATCTAAGCTCTGGGCCCTGTGGTTTCAGAGAAGAAGATTTTTGAAGCTTTTTTTCCATTATGAGTCTATGGGAGCGAAGGGGCCCCGGGGCCTGGCCCATTTGGAACCCAGGGGCATGATTGGCAGGAATTATGTAGGTGACCACCTGCCATTGCTACATGCTAAATATATAAGCTCTGGGCCCTGTGGTTTCAGAGAAGAAGATTTTTGAAGCTTTTTTTCCATTATGAGTCTATGGGAGCGAAGGGGCCCTGGGGCGTGGCCCATTTGGAACCCAGGGGCATGATTGGCAGGAATTATGTAGGTTACCACCTGCCATTGCTTCATGCTGAATATATAAGCTCTGGGCCCTGTGGTTTTAGAGAAGAAGATTTTTGAAGCTTTTTTCCATTATGAGTCTATGGGAGCGAAGGGGACCCCGGGCGTGGCCCTTTTTGAACCCAGGGGCATGATTGGCAGGAATTATGTAGGTGACCACTTGCCATTGCTACAGGCTAAATATCTAAGCTCTGGGCCCTGTGGTTTCAGAGAAGAAGATTTTTGAAGCTTTTTTTCCATTATTAGTCTATGGGAGCGAAGGGGCCCTAGGGTGTGGCTCATTTGGCACCGAGGGGCATGATTGGCAGGAATTATGTAGTTGACCACTTGCCCTTGCTACATGCTTAATATCTAAGCTCTGGGCCATGTGGTTTCAGAGAAGAAGATTTTTAAATGTTTTCCCATTATAAGTGTATGGGAGCTATATGTTGCCATGGCAACCAGAATTCCAATCTGATCAGCCCAAAAACCTTATGCAGCCTTTCCCCCTACCTGATGATGATTCATATGAAATTTGATCAAGATTGGCCATGGGGTATTGGAGATATACTTATTTGAAATTGTTTACGGACGCACGGACGCACGCACGGACGCACGGACGCACGCACGCACGACGGACGACGGACAAAAAGTGATCCCAAAAGCTCACCTCGTCACTACGTGACAGGTGAGCTAAAAATGATGATATTTCAAATCATAACACACCTCATGTCGAAGAACTGTATGATTCAGATGCAGAAGAAATCGCACAAGAAAATGTGGGAAATATTGACACTCTATTGGATGATGCAGATCTTGAAAACAGAAATTCTACATTCACATTTGCTCCTGGAGAAGGTCAAAGGCCACTCAGTATATTTCAAGATAAAGATTCAGAATATCTTTGTTTTCCAACCATATTTTGTGGGCAGAGGCGCATAGATAATGATGATAGAAAAGTGCCTGTACATTATAGCGATATTGCAAAATGGGAATTGAGAAGCCAGGATAGGCGTGCTGCTAACAGTGTACCCAATATATTTTTTAAACTGAAAAAAATACAAATGAAGCAACTGAACGATAAAGCAAACCTTGCTGTTAGAAGGTGTCAAACAGGAACAAATAATATTACTGCTGTACAAGCAAGAAACTCAGAGTGTATTGACACTATTGTAAAAAATGATGAAGGTTACTATTTGTTTAAACAGCTAAGAAATTCTCCAGCATATTTAGAATCTAGAAAAAAAGATGTTTATGCTATGATTCGTCAGTTGGGTTTGCCAACTTGGTTTATGTCATTGTCCTCGGCTGATACAAGATGGATTGAGCTTTTGAAAATGCTAGCTACCTTAAATAAAAATTTCAACTACACTGATGATCAAATTGAAAACTTGGCATGGGAATAAAATATAAAACTTATTCAATCGGATCCAGTCACTTGTTCTATATATTTCGAGCATAGAGTTAAAGAATTCATCAACACAGTTCTAAAGAGTGAGCATGAACCTCTTGGAAAAGTTGTTGATTACTTTTTTAGAGTGGAATTTCAGCAACGTGGATCGCCACACATTCATATGATTGTATGGGTACAGAATGCACCAAAATTCAATGTGGATTCGGATGTAGAGTTGGCTGCTTATGTGGATCAGTATTTGAAATGTTCTATAGATAATCCACATCTTCGTCATTTAATAGAACTTCAAATTCACAAACATTCTAGAACATGTAGAAAACGAGAAGATAAAATCTGTCGATTTGGTTATCCTTTGCCACCTCTTTCCAAAACTATGGTCTTACAGCCTCTCGAAACTGAAAAAGACAAGTATTATAAATTGTACATAAACTTACAGAAAACAATGAACAGTAAGACAGATGGATATGATATGTCTTATGAGGAGTCTCTGACAAGTGTTGTCCGAATGAGTGAGGAAGAATATATTAAATGTATCAGAAGTTCTTTAAACTCTTCAAAAGTGTTTTTGAAAAGAAATCCAAGTGAAATCCGTGTAAATTTGTACAATGATAGTGTGTTAAAAGCTTGGAAGGCAAACATTGATATACAATTTGTGTTAGATCCATATGCTTGTGCTATGTATATAGTTTCATATATTAGTAAATCTCAAAGAGGGATGAGTAATTTGTTGCATGCAGCTGCAAAAGAAGCAAGGAATGGCAATATGGATCTCAAAAGACAAGTTAGACATATTGGAAATGTGTTTTCAAACAGTGTTGAAGTAAGTGCACAAGAGGCAGTTTATTTGGTACTGCAAATGCCATTGACTAAAAGTTCAAGGAGTGTTGTCTTCATAAATACGTCACTTCCAACCCAGAGAGTACAGTTACTGAAACCAAAGTCAGTACTTGATGAATTGCCGGCAGACTCGACAGATATAATGTCAGACAATAAAATTAAAAGATACTCGAAGCGTCCCAAACCATTGGAAAAGTATTGCTTAGCCGATTATGTGTCTGAGTTAGAAGTCATTTACCCAGATGGACATAATGATAGTAGAGATGAGGAGGAGCAAGATTATGAGAAAGATGCAGAAGTGTCAGATGAAGAATGCTTTGGTGATGGTGAAACTATTTTAACTTTAAAGAATGGCATAAAAATCAAACGATGTCATAATTCTAAAATAATAAGGTATGTGAGATTCAATCGCAAAACAGATGAAGAGAACTATTATAGAGAGAAACTTCTACTTTTTCACCCATGGAGAAATGAAGAGACTGACTTACTTGGAACTTTTAGAACATATAAAGAACACTATGAGTCGATGAAGCATGTGATAGATCATAAATGTTCCACTTACGAACATTATGCTGAAGAGTTGGATTTAGCAAGAGATTTAGCAGAAATTGAATATGATGCATTCGATGATATTGCTCCAAGTACACAACAAGTTGAAGGTGATGATGCTGAAATTGAACCATTTCAGTCTGAAGAGTTTATATATTTTAATCCTGATAGAATTGAGCATAGAGACTATGATATAGGGACTGGAATTGGATGTTACGTTTCTGCACCTCAAATTGATGTGAATGAAAATATTCTTTCAGATATTGATTACAGAAAGCTCCTGCAGTGTTTAAATAGTAAACAAAAACAGTTTTACTATCATGTGATTCACTGGATTAAAACAAAAGATGCCCCCTTATATGCATTTCTTTCTGGTGGAGCTGGTGTTGGAAAAAGTCTAGTTATTCGAGCATTGTATCAGACTTTGTTTAGAATATTAAATCTGAAAGAAGGAGAAGATGCGGATCACACAAGCGTTCTACTATGTGCATTTACAGGAAAAGCAGCATTTAATATTAATGGTTCTACCATCTCATCTGCATTTAAACAAAAATATAAGCAATCGGATCAAACATTAACCTGTGACAGTCTGAATACCTTTAGATCAAAATACTGTGATTTGTCAGTTGTGATTATTGATGAAATTTCAATGGTTAGTAATTCTATGTTGAATTTTATTGATCAGAGACTTCAAGCATTGAAAGGAACAAGAACGCCTTTTGGTGGTGTTAGCATTATTGCTGTTGGTGATCTTTATCAGTTGAAACCAGTGAGTGGTGATTGGATATTTAATGACATGAAACATGATGCAGCTGCTTTATCACAAAATCTCTGGAAAGACTTATTTACCCTGTTTGAACTAACAGAAATTATGAGACAAAAAGATGACCTTGAATTTGCAGAATTGTTAAATAGATTAAGGATCAATGCCTTGACTGCTGAAGACAAGAATAGGTTTAAGCAATGTGAAGTAACTAAAACAGATACTGAGTATCAGAAAAATGCGCCTCACCTCTTTGCAGAAAACTATTTCATGCATGTTTTTAATGATGAAATTATAAGAAATATGGCAACAGAAAAGGTTGAAATACCATGCATGGATACATATGTCTCACCTAAGTTATCTAAAGAAAAGATAGACTGTGCACTCAAGAATCTAAAGAATGTAACAGATTCAAACCAAACAGCAAATTTACATTGCTCATTAACAGTTGTTGTTGACATGATTTATGATTTAACAATAAACATAAAAACAGAAGATGGACTAGCAAATGGAGCATCATGTGTAGTTAAGTTTATTGAGTATAAACTACAAACCACACGACGTCCAAGCATAATTTGGGTCCAGTTTGATGCCAAAAAAGCAGGAATGGAAACAAGAATCAAATACAAAAACAGGGGACTGTATCATAGCAATATTGATGAAAATTGGACACCAATTTTTGATGTCAACAGGTCATTTACTTACAACAGAAAGACCTTTCAGAGAGTTCAATTCCCTTTGCAACCTTCTGCAGGGCTTTCAGTACATAGAGCACAAGGTAGTACCCTTGAAAGAGTTGTTATTGACTTATCACAACGTAAAACCCGCAAAGTTCCACATTTACACTATGTTGCACTCAGCAGGGTAAGGTCAATTGAAAAGCTTCAGATCCTTAACTTCAATGAGAAAGCATTACAAGTTGATGATCAGGTTAAGACAGAAATGCAGCGATTGCATGAAACAGCAATGCTTCAGATGTGTGATACATCTTTAGAATTGATAGATCCAGTTTCGCATTTCAAAGTTGCTTTCAATAATTGTAGATCCTTGAATCTTCATTTTGATGATGTTAGACATGACAAAAATCTGTTGTCAACGCACATATTTGGATTAGCAGAAACACGACTACATCAGCCTGATAATGATAGTGATTATGTAATAGAAGGCTATTGTTTGACAAGAAATGACCAAATTGGATACAGTACTTGCAAAAGACCTCCTCATGGATTAGCAGTTTATGTCAAAGATGATATCATTATTATACAGAAGAGAAAGTATAGTTCAGAAACATTAGAATTTATTATGATTATTATGATAACTGCCAGGCATGTCTCGATTGAAAGTCAGATCGTATTTTTGTATAAGTCACCTCAAATGTCTGACAGTAATCTTCTTTCTTGTCTGAACAAAGAACTTATTCCATATTTGACCCCATCAAAGTCATTGATGATAATTGGAGATTTCAATATTAATGTTTTGCTGAAACATAGCATTGTTAAGAAATTAAGTGATAAGTTTTCATGCAAAATGCTTATAAAAGAATGTACCACAGATCATATGACAACGCTTGATTTGGTATTTTCTAATGTTGATTTTTCATATGTTGATGGTGCAGTTGGAACATGTGAAACATACTGGTCAGATCACAAAATAGTCTTTTTGCACATGAAATCCACATAGTTGAAGACTTTTCACCTGCATAATTTTAAATATATAAAACCAGTCTCTCAAATTAAGGTTGCTTTTTTTGGTGAAATTGGAACAGAGGAATCTATTGGTCAGATCATAAGTACCACACTTTTTGCATAACAACTTGGAAATCGTGTCAGATATTTTTATGCTACTTTTCAGTGCACTCACCCACCACATAAAATGCTGTATTTACCTTTTCAAAGAAATTGGTGGCCACCACTTACAGATATCAGGAAATGAGCACCCCTGTAAAACTCCTTATATAGAGAAGAGTGGAGTTTACAGGGCTATTCTTTATTTTCTATACACATTTTTACCATTTTCTTACTCGAAACATAGACAGTGAGGCGTTTCTCTAAATGTTTAGAGCAGAAATAAGAAAAATATATAAATTTTCATTCAAAAATGCTATTTTTTCTATCATGACCGAAAGCATTACATATATGGATGCATTATTCTAATGGAATAAGTCCTCTTTTTCCAGCCAGATGAGAGAAATAGGACATCTCGAAAAAAAACAACATGGAAAAATAAAAGTTTAATCTTAAAGGACCTTAATAATATTTAATATTTTATTTGGTTTTCCAGTTTTATAGTAGATTAAAAAATATTTTTGAGTATGATTTCAACCTTTTTTCTTAGGATTTATGTGCACAAGATGAAACTACATCTTCTATTGGCATACAAATTTTGAAGATTATAAAGCATCTGATAGTCTGTTGATACAGTGGAGGTTTCAAAGATTGACTTGTATGTATGTATATTTTTATGATGTCATATTACATGGATGCTGTTGATGTACCTTTGGTTAATATAAATTGTACTCTTCAACTGGATTCACATCACGTGAACAAGCCTGTGAAATAAACACCCCCTTAAACCCCACTTTATATTGAGAAATATGGGGGTTTTAGGGGTATACATTATTTTTCTTATTTCTGCTCCAATACATAGGTTGTGGGTACTCATTAGAACTGCGTCAATGAGGCGGTTCTAACTAGCACCCGCCACCTGTGTTTGCAGTATAAATAAGGAAAATATCATGGATTTTCATAAAATAAGCAGCTATTTTGAAGATGCAAAAAATGCATTATGTTGCAAGGGTGTTATTATCTTAGTTCTTAGATGTATTGCAGAATAATTAAAAAATATTAATTCTTTACTTATCTCCAAAAATTTGCTACCTTCATATTAAACATGTGACCAGACACTTTGTCAGGGGAAGAATTGACTTACAATGTACATTCTGTCCATTTTTCCCCAGACGTTAGTCGAAGGGGACTATAGTAATGGTTTTCGTCCATCCATTCACCGTCCATCCATCAGTCGGTCTGTCTGCAACTCCTCCTACATTTTCAAAGAATTTTGATGAAACTTTCCAGTTATTGTTCCCATGTCCTGAAGATGATCATATTTTATCGAGGTCATGCTAGACTGATTTTTTACCAGAGTTATTGCCCTTTGTCAGTTTTAGCAATTTTATCAACAGAAGTTTTTGTCTCCGCAACTCCTCCCAGTGTTCAAGAGATTTTGATGAAACTTCTCAATTATTGTTCTTATGGCCTGGAAATGATCATATTTTGAGGAGGTTGTGCCTGATTGATTTTTACTAGTATCATTGCCCTTTGTCAGTCTAAGCCATGTTATCAACAGAAGTTCTTGTCTCCACAACTCCTCCTACAGTTTTCACCAGATTTGGATGAAACTTGCCATTTTTTGTTTCCATGACCTGAAGATGATCATATTCTATTGCGGTTGTGCTCAATTGATTACTGAATTTTCCTGGGGTTTTGGTCCTTTGTCTTACAGTTTTGGAGATCACTTTTTTCTCTGTAAATTTATTCCTTTAAACTTTAGGAAAATTTAAAAGAAATAGTCTGTTGAAATGGTTTTAAATTCCCTAAACATGGCTTATGACATATGTTATAGACATATTCACCACATACTGACATTTCAGAGATGGGGGACACTTGGCTTGGGGCCGTTTGTTCACAATATTCTGAATTCTGCCAAATAACATACTATATTGTATTCTTATTTGCAACACTGTTTTGACATGTAAATCTGTTGTCCTTAGAGAAAGGTTTATCGCAGTATTTTGAATTTTGTCAATATTTTATTATTTTCTTATTTGCAACATTGACAATAAGTTTACATGTAAATTTGTTGTTACTTGAAAAGGCTTAAAACAGATTTTCTTCAAAAAGATTTAAGTAACAATTTTCTACATACTTGCAAGGTCAGGAATTTATTTATTGGTGATCAAGAGAATAAGGTGATGCATCTGCTTTCTATGCATAGAAATGACTCACATTATTTTTAGCTGTTCTTTATTTTGTGCACCTAAAGATGCCTTTTTGGCACATATCACAACATAGATTCTACATATGTTTGTGTGTCTTAGTTTATGCCTTATTATAATTATGCCCACTGTAACAGAATTAATTCTTTGTGGGTTTAAGATAGATGTAACAACCAAGATGTTTATGATATAAAGGTAACTTAATCTATAATATGGGCCTTATACATCAGTGTGACTGAGTAAAAGTCAAAGATACAGTCTGGATAGAACTAAGCAGACTTTGGCCTCTCTTTTTTGACATGGATGCAGCTATTTGAGATCATCAGTGTTTCTTATGTAAATTTTGTCATCCCATGCAATACTGTTGAAAACCACTGTGTCGAACGGAAATCATAGCTACAGATATTGATTTCTTTGTCAAATTATGACTACATCATGAACAAAGACTAACTGCATGGATTCAAGAAGTCTTGTGTATACTCTACATCTTGCCCTTCAAGATTTCATCCTGAAGAGTTCAACTGGTTCAACTGATGTACAAGTATATTGACCACCCTGGATCTATGAAGATATTTATATCTATCAGGTAAACAAACATGTCTTGCCTTTCTGTACAGTTCTTTTTTTTTTTTCTAAATATCACTAATGCTTATCTGGTACACAGGTGAGCGATATAGGGTCATGATGACCCTCTTGTGTTTTATATTAGGATCACTTTTTGTCTGTCATCCGTGCGTAAACAATTTCTTCAAACGACATCTCCTCCTAAACCACTGATCGGATTTTGACCAAACTTCACAGGAATGATCCTTAGGTGGTCCCCTTTCAAAGTTTTTTCAAATGGTTCCGGTCCATTGCACATATAGGTCACTGGAGCCAAAAATAGATTTTTTCACCTAAAACTTAAAAAATCTTCTTCTCTGAAACCCCAAGGCCCAGGTCTTTGATATTTGGTATGAAGCTTCATCTAGTGGACCCCTATTAAGATTGTTCGAATTAAAGTGCTGGGGCCAAAAATGCCCCCCACCCCAGGGCCCTTTGGTTTTACATGGGCTTATATAGGAAAATCTTCAAAAATCTTCTTCTCTGAAACCACAAGGACCAGGTCTTTGAGATTTGATATGAAGCTTCATCTAGTGGACCCCTACCAAGATTGTTCAAATTATAGTGCTGGGGCCAAAAATGCCCCCGCCCCGGAGCCCTTTGGTTTTACATAGACTTATGTAAGGGAAATTTTTAAAAATCTTCCTCTCTGAAACTGCAAGGCCCAGGTCTTTGATATTTGGTATGAAGCTTCATCTCGTGGACCTCTACCAAGATTGTTCAAATTATAGCCCTGGGGCCAAAAATGCCCCCGCTCCGGGGCCCTTTGGTTTTACATAGACTTATATAGGGAATATCTTGAAAAATCTTCTTCTCTGAAACCACAAGGCCTAGGTCTTTGATATTTGGTATGAAGCTTCAGCTAGTGGACCTTTACCAAGACTGTTCAAATTATAGCCCTGAGGCCAAACATGTCCCTGCCTCGGGGCCCTTTGGTTTTACATAGACTTATATAGGGAAAATCTTTAAAAATCATCTTCTGTGAAACCACAAGGCCTAGGTCTTTGATATTTGGTGTGAATTTTCATCTAGTGGGCCTCTATCAAGATTGTTTAAATTATAGCCCTGGGGCCAAAAATATCTCCGCCCCGAAATCTTTTAGTTTTACATAGACAGTAAGACTTATATTGGAAAATCTTTAAAACTCTTCTTCTCTGAAACTGCAAAGCCCATGTCTTTGATATTTGGTATGGAGCTTCATCTAGTGGACAATTATAGCCTTTGTTGATATTTGGTATGAAGCTTCACCTTTTTAGACCTCCCGCAACATTATGCACATTATAACCTTGGGGTCAATAATGGCCCTCCCCGGGGCCCACTTGTTACTCTATGGATCAGGTGAGCGATCCAGGGCCATCATGGCCCTCTTGTATTCACTTCCCATCATGAAAACATGCCTATATAATTCTGACCCCCCCCCCGAACCCCAGTAAAACTGTAAACTAAAACTGGGGTTTACAGGGGTAAACCTTATTTTTAGCTCACCTGTCATGTAATGACGAGGTGAGCTTTTGGGATCACTTTTCGTCCGTCGTCAGTCCGTGGGTGCGTGCGTCCGTCCGTAAACAATTTCTTCAAACGACATCTCCTCCTAAACCACTGATCGGATTTTGACCAAACTTCACAGGAATGATCCTTAGGTGGTCCCCTTTCAAAGTTGTTCAAATGGTTCCGGTCCGTTGCACATATAGGTCACAGGAGCCAAAAATAGATTTTTTCACTGAAAACTTAAAAAAATCTTCTTCTCTGAAACCACAAGGCCCAGGTCTTTGATATTTGGTATGAAGCTTCATCTAGTGGACCCCTACCAAGATTGTTCAAATTAAAGTGCTGGGGCCAAAAATGCCCCCGCCCTGGGACCCTTTGGTTTTACATTGGCTTATATAGGGAAAATCTTTAAAAATCTTCTTCTCTGAAACCACAAGGCCCAGGTCTTTGATATTTGATATGAAGCTTCATCTAGTGGACCCCTTCCAAGATTGTTCAAATTATAGTGCTGGGGCCAAAAATGCCCCCACCCCGGGGCACTTTGGTTTTACATGGGCTTATATAGGGAAAATCTTTAAAAATCTTCTTCTCTAAAACTGCAAGGCCCAGGTCTTTGCTATTTGGTTTGAAGCTTCATCTAGTAGACCCCTACCCTACCAAGATTGTTCAAATTATAGTGCTGGGGCCAAAAATGTCCCCGCCCGGGGCCCTTTGGTTTTACATGGGCTTATATAGGGAAAATCTTTAAAAATCTTCTTCTCTGAAACTGCAAGGCCCAGGTCTTTGCTATTTGGGATGAAGCTTCATCTAGTGGACCCCTACCAAGATTGTTAAAATTATAGTGCTGGAGCCAAAAATGCCCCCGCCCCGGGGCCCTTTGGTTTTAAATAGGCTTATGTAAGGAAAATCTTTAAAAATCTTCTTCTCTGAAACCGCAAGGCCCAGGTCTTTGCTATTTGGTATGAAGCTTCATCTATTGGACCCCTACCAAGATTGTTCAAATTAAAGTGCTGGGGCCAAAAATGCCCCAGCCCCAGGGCCCTTTGGTTTTACATAGGCTTATATAGGGAAAATCTTTAAAAATCTTTTTCTCTGAAACAGCAAGGCCCAGGTCTTTGATATTTGGTATGAAGCTTCATCTTGTGGACCTCTACCCCAATTTTTCAAATTATAGCCCTTGGGCCAAAAATGCCCCCCGCAACGGGGCCCTTTGGTTTTACATAGACTTATATAGGGAAAATCTTGAAAAATCTTCTTTCTTGAAACCACAAGGCCTAGGCCTTTGATATTTGGTATGAAGCTTCATCTAGTGGACCTCTACCAAAATTGTTCAAATTATAGCCCTGAGACCAAAAATGCCCCCGCCTCGGAGCCCTTTGGTTTTACATCTTTAAAAATCTTCTTCTGTGAAACCACAAGGTCTAGGTCTTTGATATTTGATGTTAAATTTCATCTAGTGGACCTCTATCATGATTGTTCAAATTATAGCCCTGGGGCCAAAAATGCCCCCGCCCCGTGACCCTTTGGTTTTACATAGACTTATATAGGGAAATCTTTAAAAATCTTCTTCCTTGAAACCACAAGGCCTAGGCCTTTGATATTTGGTATGAAGCTTCATCTAGTGGACCTCTACCAAGATTGTTCAAATTATAGCCCTGAGACCAAAAATGCCCCCGCCTCGGAGCCCTTTTGTTTTACATCTTAAAAATCTTCTTCTGTGAAACCACAAGGTCTAGGTCTTTGGTGTTTGATGTGAAATTTCATCTAGTGGACCTCTATCAAATTGTTCAAATTATAGCCCTGGGGCCAAAAATGCCCCCGCCCCGTGACCCTTTGGTTATACATAGACTTCTATTTGGAAATCTTTAAAAATCTTCTTATCTGAAACTGCAAGGCCCATGTCTTTGATATTTGGTATGGAGCTTCATCTAGTGGACCTTCACCAAGATTATTCAAATTATAGCCCTCGGGCCACAAAAGCCCCCGCCCCGGGGCCCTTTGGTTTTACATAGACTTATATAGAGATAATTTTTGAAAATCTCCTCTGAAGCAGCAAGGCCCAGGTCTTTGATATTTGGTGTGAAGCTTCATCAAGTGGACCTCTATCAAGATTGTTTAAATTATAGCCCTGAGGCCAAAAATGCCCCCGCCCTGGTGCCATTTGGTTTTACTTAGGCTTATGTAGGGAGTATCTTAAAAAAAAAATCTTCTTCTCTGAAACCGCAAGGCCCAGGTCTTTGATATTTGGTGTGTAGCTTCATCTAATGGACGGGCTTTGCCAAGATTGTTCCAATTATAGCCTTTGTTGATATTTGGTATGAGGCTTCACCTTTTTAGACCTCTCTCAACATTATGCACATTATAGCCCTGGGGTTAATAATGGCCCTCGGGGCCCACTTGTTACTCTATGAATCAGGTGAGCGATCCAGGGCCATAATGGCCCTCTTGTTATTATATTGTTTTTATTCTTTAAACCAGGTATCTCAATTATGGTGGCATCGGGCATGTTATTGGACACGAGATAACTCATGGTTTTGATGATAGTGGTATGTCATGATCTGCCTTTGAACATCTGAAAAATAATGAATTTAGGGGCAAGTTATGATTTTGAACTGATAGCAGTTTTTCCTTAATCAAGAGAACGATGAATTAAGTTGACTGTAACAAACATGCAGCAACCAATGGTAATTGACATAAGCTGACTCACGTCTGCGTGATTTATCCTCACATCTGAGCTATTGGTTTACCTGTACGCCTAAAACTACGAGTCTTGTTCGTCGATTGTTGAGCGCACGTGTCCTATGTTTGAACTGTTTGAATAGTTATTGCGTTTAAATACATTCATCATTATTTACTATATCTTTTTGGTTATTTTGTTAAAAGTCGCATCATTTTTATCAGTAAGACAGGCTGAATGCCATTAGAATGAAAGGACTGATATAAAATTTCAGCAGCACTTTGAGACTGTTCTGCCAATTACTTACATTGACCAATGAGGTCACGGTGAACGAGGTGATTTTCAGCAACTTGATTAAACCCATATATGACAATGGAATCTATCTCCTAAATAAGTTTGGACTGGTGCATTTCCACTTAAAGGAGAGCAAGGTTTGTTTGGTTTTCGGTAAATTTTACAAAACTGCATTTACTGTAAGCATCGATGAGGTCCTGGATCAAGCGCCGCGTTCCATGGCATCTGATCTGGGTCTACACCTTTCACTAATGTCCGACAAATAGGCCGCTAGGCATATATAGGTTATTAGCTATAGTCAAATTGACAACACTCAGAAGAAACCAAATATATACACAAATACAACCCATTAACAGCAAAGAAGGTTAAAGCTGGCAATAAGTGCTATAAACTTTGAAAAAGCACATGGACTACCATGCCGATTAATCTACAACATGCTCCTTATAAAATAGAGCATCCACATTCCCCCACAGTGGACCAGGCTTAAATATGTTCTATAAAAGGGTTATCCTTTGGAAGCAAGGGATATACCACAGAACTGAAAAATATGGATTGTACATGTTTTCTGAGCCAGACTAGTTAGTTTCGGCAAATTAGGCCCCATCAGTGACCGTCAGATATTTTCAAAATTCCATAACGGAGTCAACGATCCCAAGGACAAGAAAATACAAACTACACTATGATAAAGGGCAGGGAGATTTTTTACCGCCACCACACATTCCCAGACACCAGATGTAGTAAAGTTAAATATGTTCTATAAAAGGGTTATCCTTTGGAAGCAAGGGATACACCACAGAACTGGAAAATATCGAGTGTACATGTTTTCTGGGCCAGTCTAGCTAGTTTCGGCCAATTAGGCCCATCACTGACCCTCAAATATTTTCAATCTTCCACAATGAACTTCTACAAGTCAGTTTTAGTGTTCATTAGCGATAACGACAGCTACGATACCCCTCATGAAACTTAAAATTCTGATCACATATAGTTAGACCTTACAAAAAGAGAAGGTTAACTACAACACTAGTGATTTTAGGTCCGAAACATGGCACAATGATACGTGTTGAGATCCACACATAATCTGTAAAGAGATGCTTTGCAAAAATGTAGAAATAGATGTCCAGGAAAATAGAAGTTAAGGTAATGGTCAAAACCTCAATCAACGATTGCTGCACCAAGAGGGAGAGTAAATAAGCAATGAGGAAAACAAAACAGGAAAATCACAAATAGCACAGCAACAAGCTCCAAAAGCCGACTTGAATTCTTTCCACTGACCGTTTCAAGGCGGTTCTTCGGTGTCGGTTTATTTATGTTGTTGTTTGTTACTACTCACTGTGTTTATCACTTGTGTCTTTTTATTTTGGATGGCCATTTGGCCATTTCGTGGGAAAGTAACTGTCCTTATGGCCATCCTTTGTTTAGGTTTCCATTATGGTCTGGTCGCTTCATGTTTGTGTTTCTTTCCCTTTGGTGTCTTTGATGGGTGGAGTAAGTTAATTGTATCAATTCCTGATCTTTGTTTTACTTCTACTTTCGGAATGTCGACAGCA
The DNA here is from genome assembly GCA_963580285.1 of Lucinisca nassula. Lineage (NCBI taxonomy): Eukaryota > Metazoa > Mollusca > Bivalvia > Lucinida > Lucinidae > Lucinisca > Lucinisca nassula. Next base: position 91,914,529 of record OY757023.1, read on the forward strand.
AATCATAACGCTACCCAAAGTATTATGAAACGTGTGAACCGTCCCAAGGCAGTTGCTACCTTGCAGTTCCATTTTCTTTCTTGAAGTGGCGTTTCATTACGACAACATATCTTATCTGTGCGTTACAGTATTTTTCTGACAAAAATAATTATTGTATTTTTCTTACTTTTACTACAAAAAATGGGTGTTGAAGGTACTAGATAGACCACCTCATTTAGGCAGTTCTAACGAGTAGAAAGAAATAATCTTATGGAACAGAAATAAAATGAAAATGATATATACCCCTCTAAGCCCTAGTTTTCGCTTTATGAAGGGGTATAGAGGGATTTCCATTACACGGACTTGTTAACCGGCTGCCCTCAGACTTTTTCTTTCTTTTTCCAAAGAATGTTGAAATTTCAGTTTCGCATTAAATTTGATAATTATGTTATAATATTAATGTTAATTACCACTCAACAGGTCGTAAGTTCGATAAAAACGGATATATGAAGTTCTGGTGGTCAAACCACATACTCCTCAAGATGTCCGAAGGGCACTACCCTTGTCTCCAGTTGATGAACCTGTTGCCCGCGTCGGTAGCTCCGTCGGATGCCCGTCTGACTATGATCAGGAAGTCGCATGTTCGATACCTGCTGGGTCGGTAACAGTCCTTTGTGGAGATTGATCGATAAATCTTTTCTACGGTCATTCTCTCCCGCTGATTCACGAAAGGCAGTAAACGAAGGTGCACTCTCTTGTTAACCGCTTACGTATTTATACGCCTGCCCAGGTAAAGCGTGGATAGATAAATTGACCGGACCGATATGACCTAATTAGTGTTGACTCCGCCGTTTAACTCCAAACGAAAGAAAATAACTCTCTGCTGATTGAATTCGAACCTGAAATACGAACAATGCCAATTTCTTGCTGACTTAGTTTGTATAAAAATTACGATCACACGGCTGTATATAATGCTTGTATGAAACTGTTAACGGTTTATCCTGTTTTGTTTTACCATTGGTATATCGTCTTTGCATGTATGTATTGCTAATATCATTTTATTAAGTAACTATTCTTTTGGCTTTCTGCTTGTCACCTTTTCATTATGGTGAAGTTACTTGATGTATATTTTTTCTTTCCCGTTTGTGTCTTGGATGGTGTGTCTTATTGTGTGTATCACTTGTGTATTTTAATTTTGGATGGCCATTTTGTGGGAAATTAACTGTCCTTATGGCCTTCTTTTGTTTAGGTTTCCATTATGGTCTGGTCGCTTAATGTTTGTATTTCATTCCCTTTGGTGTCTTTTATGGATGGAGTAAGTTAATTGTATCAATTCCTGATCTTTGTTTTACTTCTATTATGCCCATCGTAGCCAAACTGTTGGGTTTCTTTTACTCCAGCATTTCATGCTGTCGAGTATTCATCGTCGTCCCATCTCTGTTTATGTTCTCGGAGATGCAGCAATGATGAATTAGAAATCATGCAGACTGCACAGCCACAACAGAACCTGGGGGCGAGGACTGTGGCCACGTTAAATCGATTTAAGTCCCCGCTCCACCCAGTCTTATATTTTACTGACCATTTCAAGCCGGTTCTCCTGTTTTGTTTTACTATTGGTATATCGTCTTTACATGTATGTATTGCTAATATCATTTTATTAAGTAACTATTCTTTTGGCTTTCTGCTTGTCACCTTTTCATTATGGTGAAGTTACTTGATGTATATTTTTCTTTCCCGTTTGTGTCTTGGATGGTTGGTGTGATGTAATTCCATCGAATCCAGATCATTTTCTTCACTTCTGTTAAGTCATGTAACAAACAATAATTTATCATTTACGATACGTTTAGCAAAATTGTGCTTTTGATTTGCATATGGTGGGCACTAAACTTAGGCTGTCTTGACTAAAATAATTGCAGAAATATATGCCCAGGAAAAACAAAAATCAAAGATTACAGCCTTCCAATGGCATCGAACCGGAATATTGTCTTTCATTTCCGCCTTAAACTATAACGTGCCTGGCCATATATATAGTACCAAATGAAGCAGATTACCAAATTCCACTGATTAAAACAGCATTTATTCATGTAAATACTATAAGTTGAAGATAAAATCACATTTTATAGTTTGAGCTCACTGTTACCTTACCACTGTCGCAACCATTCATATAGCGGCCATTGAAGACTGACCAGCTGTCACGAATTTAAATAACATCAGTTGTTTTGTAACTGTAGTGTAGAATTACAATATGAGGAAATAAACAACTTTGGTGTCAGTTTCCCTACATTTATACTGCTGATGAACTAGTGATTCAAACTGTAACTGAAAGATAATTTACTTTTAATCAGTGAGCTTTTCTGTCAGTATCGAAATATATTTTCTTAAACAAACTATTATATAGGCTGTAACTGTCTAAACGTAAATATCTTATAACCCGGACGTGATATAAGTGTGTGGAATTATCCCTCAATTTTTTGACCGACACGAGAACGGCGGAGTTCACCCTTGTTATATCACAATTGTAACACTCAAAGCAATCCCAGAACGGCTTTTGGTGCCTTCGTATAGCTAGATGAACTGTGGCATATTTGGGAAGGCCAAGAGATATTCTGGAACTACTAATATGTGAATTCTACCATTCAATGTTTGAAGTGCATTCTCCAACAGACATGTAACAAGGCACTTCAACTTATGATATTCGAACCCAAACCGGGCCGACTTATTGAAAGACATCCAACAATCCATGGAATCCAGCCTGCCTCTTAAAAGAAGTGAAGGCAATGATCAGGATACAATTAACCCACAGTTCCCATCAGAGACATCAAAGGGAAAGAAGCACAAACATGAAACAACTAAACCCTAATGGAAACATCAATAGCGGAAAGATGAAAGGAGAGTTACTTTCCCACAAAATGGCTATCCTTAACCAAATAATATTGTTCAGTGACAAGTGAATAATTTTGAAAACTTTGACGGAAAATGCTACCATATTTTTTTCTTAAGACAAAAAATGTACTGAATACTTTTCTTATAATGAAGCGTTTTAAAAGTACTCAGAGTTTGTTATAATAAGCGTGACTATCACGAACTGACAATCTGACTGCCGCCATCCCTTAACAAAATCTAGTTGATAGCGTCGATAGTCGTTTCCTAAGACGGCAGAGCGCTGCGTAAAACAATTGTGGACTGTGCTCCTGCACTTGGGCATTGGCAAACATAACTGTCTGATCAGGGATACTGTGCTTGCTTAAAATACTGGATTTTAAGGGTTAAACGGAACAGTTCGATTCTCAGTTCAGGACTATTTTACAACCTACACCCAGAGACAATCGACCAACCAGTACTCTCAGTGCTTTGATTTTTCCAGTCAATACAGGTGTCTGCTGATGTTTGAAATAATCTTTCAGCAACCGTTTAAACCTATACCATCGGAAATGGATGTTGGGTATTGATATTTTTGTCTCCGTTTGAAGGTAGCCCAGTTGACCTATTATGACTTGACCATATTTGTAGTGTTTATCATTTTAACAGCACTGTCGTATACAACAATGCCTTGCTTGTAACAGTAAATGTCATTACGAAAACACGCTTATATAAATACAATTTAAACCTAACCGCCGAAAAAAACACGAACAATTTTAGATAAAAAATTGTGATTTTTGCTTATTTGTGCTGAAAATATAGATTGTGGGTACTTTATAAAACGGCCACATCGGTTCTAACGAGTACCAACAATCTATATTTTGCAGTAGAAATAAGAAAATTAAGGTATATCCCTGTAAACCCTAGTTTTACAATATTAAAGTGGGGTTCAAGGGTAAAAATTACATGGGCGTGTTTTCGTGATGCTAAGCTGTATTTGGTTGCTACAGATATCCATTTGCTTTGCAGGCAATTCTTATTTTATTTGTTTACTTTTTGAACAGTTTTGATATGTAGTAATCAAGATTTTGTATAGTTAGATTTCAGCCGTTATATATCGTCTGTGCAATAATATTGTCACTGTTTATAAAACTGGTACTGTTGTCCGAGCATAAGTAGACAGTAACGTAAAAGATAAAACCACCACAAATTGTGGCCATGAAAAATCGATGTAAGCCCTCCAGTGGAATTCGTTTCACTGACCGTTGCAAGGCGGTTCTTCTGTCGTGGTTTATTTTTGTTATTGTTTGCCTTTTAGTGTGTGCATCGCTTATATTATTTTGCTTTGGATAGGTTATTGGCCATTTTGTGGGAAAGTAACTGTCCTTTTGGTTTTCCGCTGGTGATGTTTCCATTAGGGTCTAGTTGTTTCATGTTTGTGTTTCTTTCCCTTCGTGTCTCTGATGGGAGCTGTTGGTTAATTGTATCGAATTCTGATCATTGCATTCACTTCTTTTTTTGTCCGTTTGTACCGTAGTATTACTGTATTATGACATCCATCATTGCTTGGCAAGACATATTATACCGTTATAGGTATCATTACTGAAGCGTCGTCATCTTTTGACAACAGCAGGTAATGTCCAACAACAAAAACATTCGCTGACGTCACTTTCAACTTATCCTCTGACAACAGTATTTTCGTTCAAAAAGGCACTTAGAATATCTTTTGTTTGCGAAAAAATTACACTTGCATGCGCAAATCCGCAGCTGATTACATGACTGTACTGAAAACTGCAATGCATCGTTTAACTGCGTACTTGCCAGGGAAAATCAAAATATTAAAATCATATTTGGTCCTAATTAAAATTTCAAATACAGCGCCAAATCTGGTATAGTTATCCCGGTGTATGACGTCGCGTGGAAAATGATAGCTTTTGTCGTAGCTTTAACTGAGTAACAATTGCGTTTTACTTTCGATACTTTCAATATACACCCATCACTTTCTTGTACATCCCATACTTTTTTATCTCTTGACCATCTGTCTTTTCACATCGTCCCTTATACACAAGTTTGTGTACCATGGATATCATCCTCACAAGGATATATAACTGGAATCAGATACAATAAAGCACAACTAATTCCATTTTTATATTTGGATAACTGCATTGCTTAACAGGCATCTACATGTATTTACGTTCTTTCTATGCTAGTCAATACCAGAATATTCTTTAGTTCTGTGGTGTATTCTGTGCTTCCAAGGACAACCCTTATATGGAGGTTTGAAATATCTTAAACTAATATAAGAAATTTTCATCCCTGCATTAATTTACTATATGTGTACACCAATTAACAGAAACCAGCTCAGTGTGGTCGTCTGCGTCAATATGTCCCTTATTTGGCATATTAAACAAAATCGGCTTCCAATGTGCAATCGGTATTGAAAAAAGCAATCGGTCCGTGTCCAGAATTTCAATCGACCAAGTGTGTGCAAATGGGTCATATGTCTGAGTTCTACATGTATATGTCTGAAAAACCCTTAAATAGCCGCAACCATCTAGAACAAGCAAAGGATGTCAAGCACATTCACTATGTCTGAAAATATATTACTCCGGTCATTTTGTGATGTCGGATCAGTAGTTTAGGAGGATCTTACACGAGTGTTCATGAATAAATTCAATAATACATGAGCCTGAATGCAAGATTCTATTTATCATATGACATTTTAAATCCATTTTATTCACGATTGTTTAACAAAATTGTCAATATTCCGCCATTAGTAAACGCGATGATGTTAAGGACGCCATACATGTAAGGTTAGGGGTAGTATCTAACTAATTTGCATATTTAATCCACTAGTGGATTATCGAATTTATTACCTTGCGTTATTACATTCTCAGACTCGACGTCATATGCAGAACTTTTTTTAATGCACTTTCAACAATTATTTTTCTAATTCGTATTTCAGACATAACGTTCTACCTTAGAGCAAAGAAGCAGATTTTATTTGTAGAAATTAAGATCTTGTCAAAAGTCATGGGTTGAGATATTATATCCTTCTGTTTTCAGCTTTTCCTGCAGCGATTCTCCAAATTCCATTTTACTCTAAAGATCAACCATCGTAAGTAAAATTCAAACTGATCTCTTTGTGCATGTATTAAATCTTGGACGTTCAGATTCAGTGCTTAAATCTATGATTTAATTGGTACCACGCCACTGTTTCAAGCGATGTGAAGGTATGTAATAGGTATTAAAAGTGCATAATAGAAGTAAAGGCAATGTTCAGGAATCGATACAATTAACCCACAGCTCCCATCAGTGACACCAAAGGAAAAGAAATACAGGCATGAAATAACTAGACCCTAATGGAAACATCAACATCGGAAAGCCAAAAGGACAGTCACTTTCCCACAAAAGGGCCGCAAAATTTCGTACTTACGTACTAAACATTTAGACACCTCTTACTTATCTTGTTGTGTCATTTTGTTTTACCTTTCCACAAATAGTCATCAAAATTTATATAAATTAAAATAAAAATAAAAAATAATAAAAAAAAAACATTGAGTAAAATGTGAAAGTTTACAGGCTGGCTATGTTAAGTACTGAAGATTTTAGATATTGATGCCAGTTATTCGTGCCACAGTATTATCAAGCATATGTTATAATTTTATGCCCATATTAAACAGAAACGTAGAATTTGAACAAGTAGGTGTATCTTACCACACCACAAACTATATGGACACTCATTCGACTCATTTAAGCGGCCGAAAGAACATTTACATCCATGTTTTGAGCTTAGGTCAGAAAGAAGATGGTTTTCATTTATAAAATTCAGTTTCGAGAGCTATAGGGCAACATTACATATTTTGTAGGTATCCATCGGAAACATCAGTTAGGATGTCTTTGCTTTTTGTGCCCATTTACATAAAAAAGCTATGGCAACCCTCGACCAGTTACAAACGTTATTTTAACTATATGCAGTGGCATCTGACTGTGTTTTTATTATATTGTTTTTATTCTTTAAACCAGGTATCTCAATTATGGTGGCATCGGGCATGTTATTGGACACGAGATAACTCATGGTTTTGATGATAGTGGTATGTCATGTTCTGCCTTTGAACATCTGAAAAATAATGAATTTAGGGGCAAGTTATGATTTTGAACTGATAGCAGTTTTTCCTTAATCAAGAGAACGATGAAATAAGTTGACTGTAACAAACATGCAGCAACCAATGGTAATTGACATAAGCTGACTCACTTCTGCGTGATTTATCCTCACATCTGAGCTATTGGTTTACCTGTACGCCTAAAACTACGAGTCTTGTTCGTCGATTGTTTAACGCACGTGTCCTATGTTTGAACTGTTTGAATAGTTATTGCGTTTAAATACATTCAACATTATTTACTATATCTTTTTGGTTATTTTGTTAAAAATTGCATCATTTTTATCAGTAAGACAGGCTGAATGTCATTAGAATGAAAGGACTGATATAAAATTTCAGCAGCACTTTGAGACTGTTCTGCCAATAACTTACATTGACCAATGACGTCACGGTGAACGAGGTGATTTTCAGCAACTTGATTAAACCCATATATGACAATGGAATCTGTCTCCTAAATAAGTTTGGAGTGGTGCATTTCCACTTAAAGGAGAGCAAGGTTTGTTTGGTTTTCGGTAAATTTTACAAAAATGCATTTACTATAAGCATCGATGAAGTCCTGGATCAAGCGCCGCGTTCCATGGCATCTGATCTGGGTCTACACCTACCACTAATGTCCGACAAATAGGCCGCTAGGCATATATAGGTTATTAGCTATAGTCAAATTGACAACACTCAGAAGAAACCAAATATATACACAAATACAACCCATTAACAGCAAAGAAGGTTAAAGCTGGCAATAAGTGCTATAAACTTTGAAGAAGCACATGAACTACCATGCCGATTAATCTGTAACATGCTCCTTATAAAATAGAGCATCCACATTGCCCCACAGTGGACCAGGCTTAAATATGTTCTATAAAAGGGTTATCCTTTGGAAGCAAGGGATATACCACAGAAGTGAAAAATATGGATTGTACATGTTTTCTGGGCCAGACTAGTTAGTTTCGGCAAATTAGGCCCCATCAGTGACCCTCAAATATTTTCAAAATTCCATAACGGAATCAACGATCCCAAGGACAAGCAAATATAAACTACACTATGATAAAGGGCAGGGAGATTTTTTACCGCCACCACACATTCCCAGACACCAGTTGTAGTGATGTTAAATATGTTCTATAAAAGGGTTATCCTTTGGAAGCAAGGGATACACCACAGAACTGGAAAATATGGAGTGTACATGATTTCTGGGCCAGTCTAGCTAGTTTCGGCCAATTAGGCCCATCATTGACCCTCAAATATTTTCAATTTTCCATAATGAAATTCTACAAGTCAGTTTTAGTGTTCATTAGCGATAACGACAGCTGCGATACCCCTCGTGAAACTTAAAATACTGATCACATATATAGTTAGACCTTACAAAAAGAGAAGGTAACTACAACACTAGTGATTTTAGGTCCGCAACATGGCACAATGATACGTGTTGAGATCTACACATAATCTGAAAAGAGATGCTTTGCAAAAATGTAGAAATAAATGTCAAGGAAAATAGAAGTTAAGGTAATGGTCAAAACCTCAATCAACGATTGCTGCACCAAGAGGGAGAGTAAATAAGCAATGAGGAAAACAAAACAGGAAAATCACAAATAGCACAGCAACAAGCTCCAAAAGCCGACTTGAATTCTATCCACTGACCGTTTCAAGGCGGTTCTTCTGTGTCGGTTTATTTATGTTGTTGTTTGTTACTACTCAATGTGTTTATCGCTTGTGTCTTTTTATTTTGGATGGCCATTTGGCCATTTTGTGGGAAAGTAACTGTCCTTATGGCCATCCTTTGTTTAGGTTTCCATTATGGTCTGGTCGCTTCATGTTTGTGTTTCTTTCCCTTTGGTGTCTTTGATGGGTGGAGTAAGTTAATTGTATCAATTCCTGATCTTTGTTTTACTTCTACTTTCGGAATGTCGGCAGCAACTCATAACGCTAGCCAAAGTATTATTAAACGTGTGAACCGTCCCAAGGCAGTTGCTACCTTGCAGTTCCATTTTCTTTCTTGAAGTGGCGTTTCATTACGACAACATATCTTATCCGTGCGAAACAGTATTTTTCTGACAAAAATAATTATTGTATTTTTTTTACTTTTACTCCAAAAAATGGGTGTTGAAGGTACTAGATAGACCACCTCATTTTGGCAGTTCTAACGAGTTGAAAGAAATAATCTTATGGAACAGAAATAAAATGAAAATGATATATACCCCTCTAAGCCCTAGTTTTCTCTTTATAAAGGGGTATAGAGGGATTTCCATTACACGGACTTGTTAACCGGCTGCCCTCAGACTTTTTCTTTCTTTTTCCAAAGAATGTTAAAATTTCAGTTTCGCATTAAATTTGATAATTATGTTATGATATTAATGTTAATTACCACTCGACAGGTCGTAAGTTCGATAAAAACGGATATATGAAGTCCTGGTGGTCAGTTACCGATGACAGAAAATTCAAGGAGAAGGCCCAGTGTATAATCGAGCAGTATAATAATTATGTCGTACCAGGGACAGGAAACATTACGGTTTGTTACTGTATATCCAATGTCAGTCATCATGGCATAAAAAGGGTAACATTTATTCAGAGTGTTTCATAAACATCGAATGGAAAAGTCGTGAGTTTGAGACCATGACCAGTAAACTGCACGATAGTGATAATAGCAGCCCCGATGTGCATAGGATAAATCACTTGCGTCGTGTTCGAACCACATACTCCTCAAGATGTCCGAAGGGCACTACCCTTGTCTCCAGTTGATGAACCTGTTGCCCGCGTCGGTAGCTCCGTCGGATGCCCGTCTGACTATGATCAGGAAGTCGCATGTTCGATACCTGCTGGGTCGGTAACAGTCCTTTGTGGAGATTGATCGTTAAATCTTTTCTACGGTCATTCTCTCCCGCTGATTCACGAAAGGCAGTAAACGAAGGTGCACTCTCTGGTTAACCGCTTACGTATTTATACGCCTGCCCAGGTAAAGCGTGGATAGATAAACTGACCGGACCGATATGACCTAATTAGTGTTGACTCCGCCGTTAAACTCCAAACGAAAGAAAATAACTCTCTGCTGATTGAATTCGAACCTGAAATACGAACAATGCCAATTTCTTGCTGACTTAGTTTGTATAAAAATTACGATCACACGGCTGTATGTAATGCTTGTATGAAACTGTTAACGGTTTATGCCCATCGTAGCCAAACTGTTGGGTTTCTTTTACTCCAGCATTTCATGCTGTCGAGTATTCATCGTCGTCCAATCTCTGTTTATGTTCTCGGAGATGCAGCAATGATGAATTAGAAATCATGCAGACTGCACAGCCACAACAGAACCTGGGGGCGAGGACTGTGGCCACGTTAAATCGACTTAAGCACCCGCTCCACCCAGTCTTATATTTTTCTGACCATTTCAAGCCGGTTCTCATGTTTTGTTTTACTATTGGTATATCGTCTTTGCATGTATGTATTGCTAATACCATTTTATTAAGTAACTATTCTTTTGGCTTTCTGCTTGTCACCTTTTCATTATGGTGAAGTTACTTGATGTATATTTTTCTTTCCCGTTTGTGTCTTGGATCGTTGGTGTGATGTAATTGCATCGAATCCAGATCATTTTCTTCACTTCTGTTAAGTCATGTAACAAACAATAATTTATCATTTACGATACGTTTAGCAAAATTGTGCTTTTGATTTGCATATGGTGGGCACTAAACTTAGGCTGTCTTGACTAAAATAGTTGCAGAAATATATGCCCAGGAAAAGCAAAAATCAAAGATTACAGTCTTCCAATGGCATCGAACCGGAATATTGTCTTTCATTTCTGCCTAAAACTATAACGTGCATGGCAATATATATATTACCAAATGAAGCAGATTATCAAATCCCACTGATTAAAACAGCAAATTTAGTCATGTAAATACTATAAGTTGAAGATAAAATCACATTTTATAGATTGAGCTCACTGTTACCATACCACTGTCGCAACCATTCATATACCGATCATTGAAGACTGACCAGCTGTCACGAATTTAAATAGCATCAGTTTTTTGTAACTGTAGTGTATAATTACAATATGAGGAAATAAACAACTCTGGTGTTAGTTTCCCTACATTTATACTGCTGATGAACTAGTGATGAATTAGTGATTCAAGCTGTAACTGAAAGATAGTTTACTTTTAATCAGTGAACTTTTCTGTCAGTATCTAAATATATTTTCTTAAACAAACTATTATAGGCTGTAACTGTCTAAGCGTAAATATCTTATAACCCGGACGTGATATAAGTGTGTGGAATTATCCCTCAACTTTTTGACCGACACGAGAACGGCGGAGTTCACCCTTGTTATATCGCAATTGTAACACTCAAAGCAATCCCAGAACGGCTTTTGGTGCCTTCGTATAGCTAGATGAACTGTGGCAAATTTGGGAAGGCCAAGAGATATTCTGGAACTACGAATATGTGAAATCTACCATTCAATATTTGAAGTGCATTCTCCAACAGACATGAAATAAGGCACTTCAACCATTGATATTCGAACCCAAACCGGGCCGACTTATTGAAAGACATCCAACAATCCATGGAATCCAGCCTGCCTCTTAAAAGAAGTGAAGGCAATGATCAGGAATCGATACAATTAACCCACAGTTCCCATCAGAGACATCAAAGGGAAAGAAGCACAAACATTAAACAACTAAACCCATATGGAAACATCAATAGCGGAAAGATAAAAGGAGAGTTACTTTCCCACAAAATGGCTATCCTTAACAAAATAATATACATACACTCAAAGACAAACCATAACAAAATAGCTCACGACAGAAGAACCGCCTTGGAACGGCCAGTGAAACGACTTCACCGGGGGGGGGGGGGGGGGGGCTTAAATCGTTTTTTACGTGGCTACAATCCTCGCCCTTACATCCGTCGCCATTTAGACAAACATCTTGTTCAGTCCGCACGAAGGCCTCCTATCTCATCATTGAAACATCTCCATGAACACAAAAATCAAACAACCACAGAGATGAAACAACGCTGAGGACTCGACAGCAAAAAACCACTGAATTGCTGGAGCAAAAGAAGACCTACAGTTTGACTCCGATCGTCACGACCAGTGACAGAGCATCAGGCACCAAACAACATAAGTCCATAAGTTGGAAATGCTATACTTTTATGGACGGTCAGTTTTCAAAAGAATTAAGCTATTTAATACAATTATGGACACCGCAGGAGAAAAACAATAATAAACAAGTATACTCGAGGGCACATTCATCATATTAACAGAAACTCCCCATTCCATCTAAAGACCTTTCCGGCTTATTTCATCATGATCCCTCCATGCGTGTCAGTTTGTTATTTTTACTCTCTAAGAATTTGCATTAGAATTGCGGGGGAGGAATGATGTTATGTACAGTCGAACTTCGATGGCTCGAACTCGCCGGGACCGCTGAAAAAGTTCGAGCCATCGGTAGTTCGAGCCATTGGAGTCCAACTTGGCAAGATCAGTCTTTGTGCACTATGATTTTTTATCATAGCTGCGGCGATTTTGGTGACTTCCGGTACATTTATCGGTCATAATTTTAGCCACGTAGTATACCTTTCGCACTTTCAGGGAGATAAGAAAATACAACAATAATAAATCTTTTAGCCCTGGATTATTATAGGTGTTTACAATAAACTTAATTTGACACCTTCTCAACATTAATATAGAAAATGCACTCTAGGGACCAGGCTTAGAGTTCGAGGGTTCGAGCCATCGTGGTTCGAGCCAAGGGTGGCATGTTTAATTAAAATGAATAGGGATTTTGCCGGGACTGAAAAGTCAGTTCGACCCAAACGTGGTGTTCGAGCCTACCGAGTTCGACCCATCGAAGTTCGACTGTATACGTCTGAGTCTTTTGCTTGCATTCCGCCAGATGGCGGTCGTTCTATGCAGATTTATTTAATTATTTTAATTGACGTAATGTGTTTGTGCACGTGATTTTACAGTTTTGTCAATCCCTATGCCTTTCTCTGCATTTGACCCCGTGAGAGGGTTATTGTTTTGAAAAAGACTTTCCCTAAGTAACGTTACCTTGCTAGCTTTAGAATATTGGTGTCTTTTTATCAGAATAAATGACTTTCTTTTTTACAGATTAATGGTGCGAATACAGTCGGTGAAAATATCGCTGATAATGGTGGAATTAAACAGAGTTTCAGGGTAGATTTCTTATCTTTATAATAGATTTAATGGCCACAAATTTCTGCTTATTTTCATTCCAGCACTGAGAAAACTATGTTATCATGCTCAAATGAACTTCGCTTTGTATTAAATCCGTTTTTATTATAGATGTGACGGAACGAGCGAAAGTAATATAGACCAAACATGAATATTATGAAATTTACACAAACAAAAAAATAACCAATTTTTATTTTAACTGATTTATTTCAATGTTGGCTTTATTTTGGCCATGACGGTTAAAATGTAACTGTAATTTGTTAAATAGTCCTGACAACATAAACTGCTTGCAACACATCATCTCAACTCAATGGAACAACTTCATGAATCAACCACACAACTTCATTAATCAACCACTACATTACAACTGTCAACTAGTCATATACAACTGTTATCCTTGTATCAAATTCCAACGTCACAACTACATGATTCGGTGGGGAACACAACCAAATCATGAATTACACAACAGACGATGAAACTGCTAAGCAGCAGTTGACACGCAATGAAATAATCTTAACCAATTGTAAATGTTACCCGACTGACTTTTCAACTTTCGCTTCAACTTTCGGCCTTTCACCGGTAGGGGTCCCCATGTCCGGTAACCGATGCTGCAATTGACGACGTCCTTTACTTGAGCCTAATAACCGTCATGACATAAGAAGAATATACAGCTGATGCTGTTGGATAGCGCACCTGCAATAGAAGGAAACACGCAGCAGAAAAAGCACGACATTTCCCCGACACATATTACCTATCCGCTCGAGTAACTTAAATTAATAAAGGGAGGGTTGAGCTGGGTGGGTTTGCTTAAGCGAGAAGCCAATCTCAAAAAACCAAAATTATCACAAAAAGGGCGTTGTCCTTATACGCATGTAAATGTTACCCGACTGACTTTTCAACTTTCGCCACTGGTCAGGCAGGTTCATAAATGAAGCCGCCAGACCACCGCCAGCAAGTTGAAAATAGTTAACCGACATGGCCGTTAATAACTTTATTTCTTTACAACTGTGCCTCAAGAGCACACACCGTAAACTTAGTATTAAAGGGGGTATACCTTAACGTCAGGATAGTTAATAAAAGTACACATAGCACCTTGAAATGTATTCAGGAAAATATCATTTCCGATAAAGGACAAGTGGCAAGAATCTTCAAATAAAGCAGGATATTTATCATTAAAGTCTGGGTGCTTTATTGCTTTGCCGCCCCTTTGCAGTAGATGCTGAATAATAGCTCGATTTGTTCTGGTGCGAATGTTTTCCATAGCTTCAGTGTTCTCAGAGTAACGCCAACGTAGTCTTGGTAAAATACTGGACCAAACTATACATGTGTGAGGATATAAGACCATAAGGTTGCTCAAAGTTTGCTTTATGAAGTTTCTTAAATCTCGAGCTTTAATGCTACCTATGTCATTGCCACCTGCATGAATAATGAGGTAAGCAGGAGGTCTGCCCATGCTACAATTATTTAACGCTTGGCAAATACCGTAAACTTGGGTGAAACTCAAACCCGAATGGCCAGCCCAAATCACGTTGTAACCATAACTTTCCAATCCAAGGTTATCTCCAAGTGGTCTTGTTTTTGCATGGCTGTAAGCTCTTTTAATAAGGGACGAACCAACTATCCAGATCATTGTAGAATCTGAAAATCTTTGGGACAATTAAAATGCTAGCATTAAAATTAAATGCTTGCATGGCTACCTTAAATATACATGCAAACTCCTTTTAAGTTGAAATTTTGTCTAGACGTATATATCGACTGTAAGAAGCACTTTGCTCTGACCATCTGCCCATCCGTTTAATATCTGATTCCGATACATTTTGAGAGCTTGCCAGCGTAGCAGCCCCGATTCGAAAGGAATGACATTTGATAGCCGTTGACAATGGTGAACCTACAAAAAGGACGGCTCTGTTTAGTATTGTGGTAAACTGATAACGGGTAACAGGCTGGCCGTCAAAATGACAGAAAAGAGGGCCTTGAATCAGCGGCCGAACTTTAAGAAACTTCTTCAATTAAGTTACAGGGCAAATTTGCTTTTGACGACTAGGGAAAAACAGTAAAGTTTCAGATCTGCCTAACTGGTCGGTTTTGGAGAATCGCAAAGTAATTTTAACATTCTCCTCATATAATACAACATCAGAAACCTGTATAATTTTGGAATTGTCACCAGTTTTTCCGGCGGCTATCATCTCGCCTATGCGGAGAAACCCGAAAAAGGCGACTGAAAAAGCTGTTGAAAAGAGAAGCGCCTCATAAGCAGACGATGTAACATTCTGTAGGGCCATAGGAAAGCTTTGAAGCATCTGCAAAGTAACCGGTGCCCTGCTATCTTTCATAGGCTTCAGCCTTTGAAAGCCTTTAAGCATCTTTTTAACTACAAAAGCTTCAGATGGATCAAACCAGCTATTTAATTTAATGAAATATGATATGCCTGAGAGGTACGTTTTCGCTGTGGAAAAGGAGTATCCTTCAGAAGAAAGATAAGCAAGAAATAAAACCAAATCATTGATGCTAGGTGGCCATGACCTTTGGAAGCTGAAATGGGTACGAAAGGAGTCAAATCTTGTTATAGCCTGATTATATAACTTTACCGTATGATCGGAAAGTGATGCACTGAGCAGACGATCTACTTCGCTGGCAAGAGGCTCCAGAACTCCGGAGGAACAGCTGATGGTTGTGGGTCGGCCGCCGGCGCCAGGCGCTTGAATCGAAGCCACTGTTTTCGAGAAATCGAGTCAGCAAGACAATTTTTGACAGAATTTACGTGTAAGGCATTTATGTGAAAATGATGTAACAAGGACCACTTAACGATGGCTCTAACAAGAACCATTACTCTTTCTGCCTTAGCTGACTTAGAATTCAAAATGTGTACCACTGCCATGTTATCACAAGCAAACTGAATACGTTTTGCCTTAAAGCTTTCTTTCCATAAGCAGACTGCTAATGCGATCGGTATCAACTCTAAAATTGTTATGTCTTTTAATATGTTCGATTCGGACCACTGGTCTGGCCAAGACAAATGACACCAATGTCCGTCAAAGTACAAGCCACAGCCCAAAGCCGAACCGCCCGCGCTATCTGTCTCTAATTTCAATGTATTTGCAGACACCCAGCTTGTAGCTAGCATGTAAGAAACTCCATTGAACTTAGTCAAAAATTGCTGCCACATTTGAAGGTCTTCTTTGATGCCTTTAGACAGCCTAATATGATGGTGTGGTTTAGTAGCACCAGACAAAGATACATACATTCGTCTTATGAAAGCCCTAGCCGATGGCATTGCTTTGGCACAGAAAGCTAAAGAACCGGTCAGCGACTGCATTTCCCTGAGCCTAATTCGCTTACGCCCCAAAGTGTTTTCAATGAGCTGTAAGAGATTTACTACTTTTTCTTCTGGCATTTTGATTTCAAAGGTGACCGAATTTAACTGGTAACCCAAATATGTCAAACATGTACACGGCCAAACTGTTTTTTCCATGGCAATAGGTAGGTTTAATTCCTCACAGAGAGTCAAAAAGTGTTTCATGAGAATTAAACAAGCATCCGAGTGGCCAGGACCAACAAAAATGTAATCATCTAAGTAGTGGTCACAATCTGCATTTTTACAGTCTTGCTTTGAAGCCGCCCTTTGTTGAATAGTCCAGTTTAAAAATTTTGCAAAAGCCTCCCATGCTGCACATGAAATTTTTAGACCCATTGGGGCCATCTTATCAATGTAGTAGAATTCTCCCAGTTTTATCCCTAGCAACGAAAAATCACCGGGATAAATTCTTAGCAGTCTAAATGCACTTTTGACATCAAGCTTGCCTAAAAGAGCGCCTTTACCTAGTTTTCTGATCAACGCCACGGCATTGTCAAAGTTAGAATATGTAACTGATGCTAATGCATCATCTATCCCATCATTTACACTAGATCCTGCTGGATACGATAAATGGGTAATAAGACGGAAACCTCCAGTTTTCTTAGGAACCAAGCCAATAGGGGAGCAACGTAGATTTGATATGGGCTTATAATGGAAGGGACCTGCCATACGACCAAGAGCTACCTCTTGTTCTATTTTCTCTTTTGCCAAATCTTCATTTTGCAATACTGACTTAAGATTTTTACATTCACCTGAAAAGCGTGGACCTTCATAATGCAATTTAAACCCAAATTCAAAACCTTCTGATAAAAAGGCTGCATCAGATCTGTTCGGATAACATTTTAAAAGCTGCTTAAGAGTTTGAATATTAATAGGGGTTTGCCCTAGGGACCATATTTCTTGACTGGGGACGAAATCTGATAGGCCTGAACTGGCGCGCTCCCTGCTGTCTTGGTTGAAAGAACGGATGCCTTTGGTTCTGCTGAAGAAATGGCTGCACCGGGGAAGACACTGGTGCTGAAAAATGAAAATTTGGACGGACATTTGACTGATAACCTGAATGATCTTCTGATAGGGTCCTATGAAGACTTGTGGAGTTGCTAAACGCGCTTGATTGTTTGTTTCCGGGTTGAAATTTAGTCTCTTTAAAAAAGGTTGCAGTTACAAGCTGGGTGTTGAACTTTGCATTTTATACATGTGTGAGAATAGCTGCAGTTTACTCTGGCACAAAACCCCTTAAAATTATATTCATAACATGGACCAGACGTTAGAGAAGTGGCGGACAAATCGCCTGATAAACCACATGATAGCCATAAATGGCCGTCGATGGTTGCCCATGATCTACTGGGGTCTCTAGACATCCGCAGCCTAAACTGGATGTCGTATGTCGACCACCGTTGAATTTGGTTGTTGATTGCTGCACCCCGGATTACAGTCAGGTACTTTAACAATTCAGAAGTTTTGTCTGGATGTTTTATGCTAAAAACCATTATGAAGTTAATAAAAGCATCAGTCCAAAGCTCTATGCTATTGATAGGTACCTTAATTTTGGGCGCTCCAGTTTTAACAGTAAGCTGATTATTTACAACCGTTAAGGTTCCAACGGTATCCGTATTTGGGCAGAAATTTTGACGAAGCAGCAATGCTAAGTCAATATACTCTGAATTCCAGATTTTTTGTTTAGATGCATCTGTTATGAAAATATCAAGGTCATTGAATGTGCAAATTGGCAAAGGGTCAGAATCTGACTCACCATTTCCAGCCAATAATGAGATGGTAGACTGCAAGCCAGAGGACAGGGGGGGGGGGGGGAACCACCATGACCTGACTTGGTTGTGTTGTAACCGCCGAAGATTGTGGAACGACTACATTGGAGGTCACCTGATCAGGAAGGGCTGATGTACTCGCAGCTACATTCGGACCTGTCTGTATCTCAACTGCTGTGTTTGTAGTATCCTGTTCAGACGTGGTAGACTCAATGACTTTCCCCTGCCGTTTAGACTGCACCTGACTTTGCAACTCCCGCGCCGCTTTGCGTTTACGTGGAGGCATTTTCTTGCAACGAAACAACAACAAAGGATTAGCAGAAAGTAAAATTATAATTGTACAATTAAGTATTAAACAAATAATATTTCAAATGACCTAAAAAGTGGCTAGTAGACAGCTGCTTGTTACAGTACCTAAACTAGGAAAATTTATTAAAATTATCACAGATTACACAGTATTTGCGTCATTGTCATATAAACTATCTTATTGTTGTTATTGTAATTTCGTATTGATATTATTCTTATTAACTATTCGCGAATTCGTGAAAAACCATCGTCTGCTAAAAACGTAATTGGCACCAAATTAAGTATGTGAAAAATCATTGTTGACTATCTTCTGCTTAAAATATTATTGACACCACAAGTCCCTACTTTTATTATTGCTATTATTCTTAGTGCCTAATCACCAATCCATGATAAACCGTCGTCTGCTTTAAACGTGATTTGCAACTTATTAAGAATACGCAAATCCATGCTAGAATAGCGTCTGCTTAAAACGTAATTGGCACCAAACCTCCCTTTCCTGCAAATATACTACAGCACTCGCATAGTTACACAAAAAATCAATACAATCTATGCGCGACTAGTACATGTAAAAAATCACGTACGCCATTATGTACACTCTATATTTAGCAGTTTAGCAGTGAACAATGCCTCGCTATAAAAAAAATTGCGCAGGCTGCTCGAATTCACATTACTGGTTAAAGCTGTTTTATAGCTTAAATTTTTTTGCGAATTTACCATATCTTGCAAAAGAGGCAACGTTGTTTCAAAGGCTAATTAATGTCAGCCAAATATATAGGCCAAACTCCGGACGGCCGGAGCCAAATCCAACCTAATTAATACATTTACCGGATGCATTTAATTGAAATAAATTACAAAATTAAAAGAATAAACATGCATTTACAGCATACAACAAAATTATACTTATCTGTTCCAAAAGAGTATAAGATGGAAAAGGATAAAAATTTGCTTAAGCGAGAAGCCAATCTCAAAAAACCAAAATTATCACAAAAAGGGCGTTGTCCTTATACGCATGCGTATAACAGGTGAAAAGTCAGAGGAAACCTGAAATGCATGTATAGTATAAGGGATGCTAATCTGTTAGGAACTATGCACTGCCGAAACAAGCATGCACGAGTTAATACCCACCCTACTCTTTAGGTACATACAAAAATACAAAAGTAAAATAACCCTATAATAAACGAATTTAATTTCTACAGGTTAAATTAAATTCTATTAATTTCGGGTTTAGTTGATATTTTATCCTAATTAACCGGACACAGTTTAAGCTCAATAAAATTGATTAGAAAAATATTCTAAAACCTCCAGCCCTTTTCTGTAAACGGGGAAGGTGAGGACCGTGGCACCAGTAAAATGACATGCAAATAAACAAAGAACCTGTTTTAACCAGGCCACCTTTACTTCCCCACAAATCGTACTTTGGGGAAAAGAACACAGGGGAAATGCTCTTCTCCACTTTCGGAAGTGAGACGGTTTTCAACGCCTTCTTTCCACTAAGACCCGAGTCCCTCGAAAAGGTTGTCTGCATTTAAGATAAATATTTTGCTCATATAAGGCTCTTTCATCACATGCATTAGTCAGATCCTAGTCAATCCTTGTATGGGGAAAGAGTACGTTTAAGTGTAAAATTCATATTTTAAAACCAAATTGTGAATACTCGATAGAACAGCATGGGGAGGCGAATCTGACAAGCACCCATAATGTTGGCATGGAATGTCATCACGAAAACACGTCTATATAATTTTGACCCCCTCGAACCCCACTTTTATATAGTAAAACTTGGGTTCATAGGAGTAAACCTTATTTTTCTTATTTCTGCTCTAAAATATAGATTGTGGGTACTCGTTAGAACCGCTTCATCGAGGCGGTTCTAACGTGTACCGACACTCTATATTTTGAGCAGAAATAAGAAAAATATCAAAATTTTTCTTCTTAAAATTTACCTTTTTCGGCGATAAAAATTTGCAATGTATTTGTATAGGCGTGTTTTCGTAATGGAATGAACTGGTATCATAAAAGTCTCTAAATAGTCTAAAATGGCATTCCAAGATCCTTAAAAGATACCTTTATCTATTATACTGATGCTTTCCAAATGTAATACGACGTAGATTGCAATCCCAATCGTTCAGAATTATTTCTGTTTACCTCTTCAAGGCTTACCAGAAGTGGGTTGCAGACCATAGTGAAG
This sequence comes from Lucinisca nassula, assembly GCA_963580285.1. NCBI lineage: Eukaryota > Metazoa > Mollusca > Bivalvia > Lucinida > Lucinidae > Lucinisca > Lucinisca nassula. The sequence continues at coordinate 91,935,317 of OY757023.1, forward strand.
AGAGGAAATTACCTGGTTTATCTTACATTGGAAACCAGCTGTTCTTTATTAATGAAGCAAAGGTAAATAAGTGTCAAATTCATAAAAGAACAGAAAGACTATTCTAATGCATTTGCGTATCTAACACGACGTCTGATTGGATAACGTCAAAACTTTGCGGCAGTATACTCTACGATATACTCTCAGAAACCCAAAGTCATCATATAACGTCGCTTTCCATTGGCTGGTATTTGGTTGTATGCTGCTCGCTGCGCTTGCCGTTCTGAAAAGAACGAACATTTTTTAAACAAAAGTGCATAGGTGCAGTAGAACAGGGATAACTGTATTAAAATTGTCATTTGGGGAGGTAAATAGTCGATTTTACGGTCGCAAAGTCCGTTTTATTGCGACGCGAGCCGTAAAACGAAATGCCCGACCGTAAAACTGACGATTTACCTCCCGAAATGATAATTTTCAATACAGTTATCCCCTTACTCTTGAAACGACAAACAAAAGGAAAACTGTCATCTCAAGCCACCGAAAGAAGAGAACGACACCAGAGCAAAACTTGCGTTCAATGAAGGGTTAACTAGTAAGAAAATGTCGCTCAGGAAAATCACAATCAAAGAACGCAACCATCTCAAGTCATCTGAATGCATCAACACTTGACCTGCTGAATATTTAAATATGCCACACACACCACTGATTATCAACCAATCAGATTTCTTGATGCAAAACTGTTCAACAAATTCATTAACTGAATGGCAAACAATGAAGATCCAGATCAGGTGGCTTCTTTAGAAGCCATCTGATCTGGATCTACACTGTTTTACAGATTAGACATATCCGGGCTCAGCAGGACAATGTGTGTGTGTGTGAATTCGGGTTTAACGTCGCTTTCAACAATTTTTCAGTCATATCACGACGGTGTCTGGTTGCGACAGGGAGCTCAATGCTCACTTTTATAGTGCTGCCTCACTGAAGTATCATGTCCCAGACACATTACATGATACCACACCCAGTCACATTATCCTGACACTGGGTCGACCAGTCCTAGCTCTACCCCGTAAATCTGTGTGCCAAGCGAGGAGCAGCTAGTACCATTTTTAACGACTTTGGTATGTCGCGACCCGGGATCGAACCCGTGACCTCCCGTTCCCCGGAGCGGACTCTCTACCAACTGAGCTATCGGGGCCGGTCAGCAGGACAAGGGTTAAGATATTCGATATAGGGTGATGACAATGAGAGTGGGAATGTGATCAAAGATTTAAAATGCTATCCCTAAGGATAGAAAACTAACAGCATTGAATATAGTACGGGGAGACGTTTTACCGCTACCACTCGACGACACACACACAAATGAGCTGTGTAATGCATACTAGTAAGAAAAGGTCACTTAGGAAAAACCTCAATCAAAGAACGCAACAATCGCAAGTCACCTAAAGAAATTAAGATAAGCGATATAGGGTGATGACAATGACAGTGGGAATATGATCAAAGATCGTAAAATGCTATCCGTGAACAGCATTGACTGTAGCACGGGGAGACGTTTCGCCAATATACATTGAGCCCGGGAAACCTACAAGAAGATAAGGGACTAGTTGTTCAAAAGTACCCATGACGTTACTTAACGTACGACGTATCTTTTAAACTTTGATCATTTAAAATGGAAAATATACAACTATTTTAAGCAAAAATATAAATATTTATAGAAAGTAGAAGTAAAACAAAGATCAGGAATTGATACAATTAACTTACTCCACCCATAAAAGACACCAAAGGGAAAGAAATACAAACATTAAGCGACCATACCATAATGGAAACCTAAACAAAGGAAGGCCATAAGGACAGTTACTTTCCCACAAAATGGCCATATGGCCATCCAAAACCAAAAGACACAAGTGATACACACAGCAAGTAACAAACAACAACATAAATAAATCGCCACAGAAGAGCCGCCTTGGAACGGTCAGTGGATGATTTCCACTGGGGGGCTTAAATCGATTTTACGTGGCCACAATCCTCGCCCTTACTTCCGTCGCATTAAATAGAGCATTAAATATTGTATATTTACTTAGTAGAACAGTTAACAATTTGAAAACCGAGCTTGTTAAGATATCGATGCTTTGAACAAAAAGACCCAAAGTTTCACCTGCGTATCGGCAGTCTGCACTGTTCACTTGAACCCTCTTTATCATCAGGGCTATCCGAAGAGTGATAAGTAACGCCTCTGGTCAGACTGAAGTGTTGTATATTCATGCCAAAGTTTGTTTTAATAAAATACTGTTTAAATCAGCATGCCAATTTCAAGATAAAATAGGAAAATATAGCCTTAAACAACCGCTAGATACATCACGAAAACACGCCTATACAATTTTGACCCCTTCGAACCCCACTTTGATACAGTAAAACTGGGGTTTGTAGGGGTAAACTGTATTTTTCTTATTTCTGCTCTAAGATATAGAGTGTGGGTACTCGTTAGAACCGCCTCATCGAGGCGGTTCTAACGAGTACCCACAATCTATATTTTGAGCAGAAAATACGAAAAATATCACAATTTTTCATCTTAAAACTTTCTTTTTTTTTCGGCGATAAAGGTTACAATGTATTTGTATAGGCGTGTTTTCGTAATGTTAGTTATCTGGAGCTATGGGAACAGTTTTCTAGAAACTGAAATTCGAGTTTTTTAATCAGCCATCGCAAAGGACTATCGGTTTTCTAGTCATTTAGACGAAACTAAAAAGATAATTAAAAAAAGGTGAATAAGTGCATTAAAACGGGGATAACTGTATGCAAAATATCATATGGGGAGGTAAATCGACGGTTTTATGTTCTTTAATTTTTATTGTTTTACGGCGATTTACCTCCCCAAGTGACAATTTTTAATACATTTATCCCGATTCTAATTCACTTTATAAGTTTTCTTAAAACGTATGCTATTTTACCCAGAGCGGCAAGCGCTGTGAGCTGCGTAAAACAAAATGCTACATAACGAAAAACGACGTTACATCATGACGTCGGGTTTTCGACAATATATTGCAGGATATATTTACACAAATTTTTGACGTTATCCAATCAAACGTCGCGTTACATGCGCAAACGCATTAGAATGAAGTTTCACTTACATCTCTTTTCATTGCGCTGACGATAACTGTCATAATTGTATTTAGGCGCACTCATGGTGTGCTGGTTGTCGTCACAAAAGAAGTTATGAAAAAGATGGCACTTAACAACGACGAATGAACACGAACTGGTATTATTATGTTTTAATTATGTGATTGGTAAGGGATCTTTCTTTCCGTTTACTTTATTGTGAAAATGCCCCATGCGATAACATATAGTGATCGAGTTTAGAAGGTCATGGTTTGGTGTAGCGATTATCGGAATGAGGAGAAAATCAGGGAGATACGAATAAATAGTCACAGCTTGAACATATACAGGTATCTGCCACACTGAAATTATCTAGCGCTGATAGTACCTGCCTTCATTACGAAAACACGCCTATACAAGTACATTGTAAATTTTACCGCCGAAATTGATGAAAATTGTGATACTTTTCTTATTTCTGCTGAAAATATATATTGTGGGTTCAGGTATTCTATCGAGTGCCAACAATCTTTATTTTAGAGCAGAAATAAGAAAAAAATAAGGTTTGCCCCTGTAAACCTGAGTTTTACTACATAAAAGTGGGGATTAAGGGGTCAGAACAATATGGGCATGTTGTCGTGCTGTTCGTATATTCAGCAGCGATGTGGTCTGTGCGATGAATAAGTTAAGCTGCTAACATGGTTGTGCATTGGGTCTACTCGTCTACGAGTTTGTTTTCAGAGCAGTCTTATCAGCAAAAACACATCCTCGTTATTGCGATTAAAGCCAAATAGAAGTGAAAGCATAATCTGGAATCAATACAATTACCCCATAACACTAAAGGGAAATAAGCACAAACATAAAAAGGAAAACGTCACATGCAGAAAGCCACACGGATATTTTTCCCGCAAAATGGCCAAACGGTTACCCAGCAAACATGTATAGATGAAGTATTATGATAAAAATAAACCACAGCAGAAGAACCATCTTGGAACGGTCCCTAAGGCAACAACCTGCAATAAGAAAAATAGAAGTGAAGGCAATGACCAGGAATCAATACAATTAACCCTCAGTCCCAATCAGAGACACCAAAGGGAGAGAAACCCAGGCATAAAACAACTAGACCCTAATGGAAACATCACTAGTGAAAGCCAAAAAGACAGTTACTTTCCCACAAAATGGCTAATTGGCTATCTAAAACAAAATGATATAAGCGATAGACACACTCAAAGACAAACCAAATCAAAACTGAACCACGATA